>CM038486.1:2110720-2300301 GCA_021464305.1 Kandelia obovata | reverse complement strand
CTGATCGAAAACCAGAAAAGCCACACAAGCCTCCACTGGTTTCACAATCCTTGCAAGCACCAGTATAATATGAACCATTGTACTGCAGAGAAATCCCGAATTTCCATCTCATGGGGTCCCCTTGATTGCCTCCAAAATCGTAGATCGAAGTGTATGAGGAACATTGGAGCCTGGGAAGATCCAACGAGTAGCCTGCAAGGTTAATGGTGACTGATAGACACAACATGTAAGATATAGGTGCATTCCGTGGCAAACCAATGCCGTTGACTCCCTTGCAAGAATATAGGCCTCTGCAGACACGAGAACCTGACCCTTTGTCGCACAAATCTTCGTTTGGATCAAAAATGCGAGAAGTGGTAGAGCAGCCAAGCAAAACTAAGATATTCTCCCCCGTCAAGGCGAACGGACTAGCCCGATCCAAGCTAAAACTCCCCGAGTTCTGCATGGAGCTGCAATTGAATTAGAGGATCTACGACTAGTATGGTGTTGCTGGGATAATCAACGGAGGAAATGGTGTAGATGCCAGTTCCGGTAGAGAATTCGAGTATGCCAGAACTACATCTTTGTATCTAGCAAAGTCAGGGTGACACATCCAAAGCAGTGCCAAAAGGGAACTTTACAGGTATTGTACCACAAGTCTCATGGCACGTACATCAATTGGGAGTGGACTGACTGCATCAGAGATGAGAGGAAGGTAGGGTGAAGAGGATCAAAATATAAATGGAGATCCACGCATCTAAAGCAGATGACATTGAGGATAGTCTGAGAGATGTTAGCTAACGAACTCTAAGCGGGGCCAAAGAGAGTAAAGACAATTATCAGATTAGTTGATATTTTTAGAAAACAATAAAGAGGAGAGTGCTTTTCGGTGGCAGTGATACTCTCCACTCCACAGTCTTGCCTGTTTCTGCTCCCTAAAAAGGAGGAGCCTCTTTGTCTAGTGGCTTCAAGCTCTAAAGCAACAATATGCGTTTTGAGCAGTGGACCCGGAAAAACAGCTCGAAAGGCAAATGAATGGAAAGAAAATGAAAAGGATTATGATTACACCAGACTCGATCATTTAATCTTATAATTTAATGTAATTTTTTAATATATTAATTTTTTTATTATATAATTTTAAATTTTTAGTTTATAATTTTCTAATATATATTTACAAATTCATACTTAAAATTCGAATGACAACCTCCGAATTCTGGGGGAAAAAAACACATAGCTGCAACTGTAATGAGCAGCAGCACCGAAAGCTACCACAGTATTAGGAACTCATTCATGTGCACAGTGTAACTAGGAGCTGTGGTCCACTGCAGGTTTATTTATTTTATTTTTATATTTTATTATTTTAAAATTTGGTGGAGTCAATGAGAAGAAAATAATGAGAAAAGAATATGAAAATTTGTGTCGGCTATAAAAAAATTTTCCAACCAATTTGTATGTATGGAAAAGTTTGTTAAAAAGTAGGGCTATGACAGATTTAGTTAGATAGATTTGAAAATATGCTCCTCAATCATACCTTAATTTTTATATGCAAATATAATTGTCTTATTATAAACGTAAATCTTATTTCTTTCCACTTCCAATAAATAATTTAATTTTTTTTTGCTTATATTCTATTCTTTTTATTTTATTACTTATCCAAATAAAAATAAAAATAAAAAAATTTTAATATAAAATCTTAACAACGACCATAATTCTAAAAATCAAATTGATTTGACCCTCAAATTGGTGAATTTGTGACTTAAAAATCTAGACCGATTCCATTCTCTAATCCAATCAGACAAGGAAACAACAAAAAAAATAAATAAAATATTACTCAATTTGGTTGATTAAATGGTTAGAACATTTGGTTGAAATAGTGAATTGGACAATTTTGAATTAAAAAAACATTTCTTATTTTATTTTATTAAATATAATTATATATTTATTTAAAAATATTTACATGATATAAATTAAAATTTATTTTTAATAATATTTATTTACTTTTATATAATATAAACATATTAAACATCCTTTTTAAAACATAAATTAGTTCACTAATTCTATTATCATGTCAGTAATAGAATCGATGGTCTAATGAATTGAAATTTGAACTAGATCAAAATAAATTTCCCTTTAAAATATATATATAACGGCAATAAATAAAATAATTGAACTAATGAATTTTAGTTCACTCGTATTAAAATTATCTTTAAAGATTGAATATGTGATTAAATCTTTTAATAATAATAATAATAATAATAACAACAACAACAACAACGCAAACCAATTTGCTTAGCTTAAGGCAAGTTTCGGTTTTCTCCTTTTAAGAGCCGCTCCTGTCTCGGTCGTGTCGCCCTTAAGCTTAGAAAAGCAATTGGCGAACTCGAGGAATTACAGGCGTCGTAGGGCTGCCAATTTCTTGTCAAACTAGCGTGACTGGTCGATTCTGCTGTGCAATTGTTACCGTACAGGAGTTTTCGATTTCCAGAGACAGAGAAAGCGGGGAAAGCTGGCTATAAGGCTCTTCCCAAGCAATCTTCAATCAAATTCCTTCGAAGGTTACACGGATTGGATCATCTAGGTGAGTCTACAATGGTTGTTTCTCTGTTTTTTAGAGGACTACTGGGCAAGAGACATGTCGTTCTAGACTCAAAGAACCAGCTAGATTTACATCGTTTTGGGACTTTCGTTATCGCCCGACATTTTGTATCTAACGTACCAAATACCATCACAGCCTCAGCAAAAGAAGACTCTTTTACTGTTAACTACCTCGTATGCTCATATGGGTTGTCTGTAGAATCTGCTAAATCTGTATCCAAGAAAGTTCATTTGAAGTCCCATCAAAAGCCAGACTCTCTTCTTAAACTTCTCCAGAAGTACGGATTTAAGGATTCTCAAGTATCCAAAATTGTTAGATCACAATCACAATTGCTTCTATGTAATGTTGAGAAGACTGTCTGCCAAGCTTGAATTCTTCTCTGAAAATGGAATCATCAATTCCAAGCTCACTAAATTGATATCTTCAAAACCCATAATACTCTGTTCTAGCCTTGATAATCGAATTATTCCAGGCTATAATTTTCTCAAGGGTATCCTGGTTCGGGATGATTTTGTGGTTAAAGCTATGTCAAGATCATGGATCTTACGACTGGATGTGCAAAAGGTTGCTGCCCCTAATATCTCGCTCTTGAGATTAATGGGACTGCCACAATCTTCCATCATTAGCTTGTTAAAAGATTGTCCATATTTGCTTTGCACACATCCCAAAAAACTTGAAGAGAAGACCAAGAAGGTTATTGATATGGGATTCAGCCCTAAGAAAATGAAGTTTGTGAGGGCACTTGCCGCCTTGGTTTGTCAGACTGAATTGAATTGGGACCACAAGGCAGAGGTTTATCAAAGATGGGGCTGGTCGGGAGATGATATATTATTGGCTTTCAAGAAGCAACCCATCTGTATGACTCTGTCCAAGAAGAAAATAACTGGTGCAATGGAGTTTTTTATTGGCAAGATGGATCTGAAGCCTTCATTTATTGCTGAACGTCCTCAATTGTTGTCTTACAGTTTGAAGAAGAGGATCATTCCTAGGTTTTCGGTCATGAAAATTCTGCAATCCAAAAAAGTTTTGAAGAGAGATATATCTGCTGTCACTTTGTTGAACATGAGCAAGAGGCATTTCTTGGATAATTATGTAATCAAATTTCAGGATCGTTTGCCACAACTGTTCGATGTCTACAAGGGGAAGGTGAGTCTCTAGGAACTAGGATTTTGTTCTAATGATTTGAAAGGCTTAATATTTGAAGTCGAGGACCAGTTGACCAATATATTGCTGAGGTTAGTGTAGTGACGAGCCTTCCATGTTTTGGTGAATTTGTGCAACTTGAGGATTGCATCATGACTTTTTAGCAATGTGGCAGCAAACTTGATTCATCCAAGCTAGCTAAATCCTGCACAGTAGTGCCTACTTTTGTTGTATTAGTTTTTTTCATGTCACATTCCAATATAACAAGTCATGCTCCTTTAATGCTTTCTTGCTCTAATAAATGCCAATCTGGTGTAGCAGTCCACTAGCTCTTCAATAGTTCCCTTCCCACCCTGGTTAAACATAGTTAAATATTTTAGATGGGTAACCTGTGAAGAATCTTTTTCATCATTCTTTTTGCTTCTTTCTGTTTACTTGCATTTTTGATAATCTTTGAGAGGATAATACTCTTTTACGGCCTCTGGTTATGATTTCTTCTCGTATGCTGTAAACAGTTATCTCCTGGAAGGAACAAATCTGGTTATTTATGGATAACTTGCTACCCTAAAAACTTGTTACCTCAGTTGCAGACCAAGACCAACCCTCTAATCTTGTGATGTGTACTTGACTGGCTACAATTGGATCAGGAATTATGTTGATATTTCAGTCTAAATAGCCTCTGTTTACTATCTTTCTGGCTTTATCTGATGCAGAATAGTTGATCTTTATGGTGTAAATGTGATGAAAAACTGAAAATATTTGGTATAATGAGGAAAATTTCAGCTAGAAAGATGGTTATTGATGATTACATCATGGTGATTTTGGTATCTGAAATTAGAGGTGTTATCCTGTTCCAAATGTAGCTTGTAGACTTGCTTGACACCAATTTGTGCTGACTGGGAAACTTGTTTGCACTGTTGTGTTCTCCTGAAGCCCGAAACCTGTTGCGTGTACCCATTTTGAGCAAAGGTTTAATCTCTTCTGAGGATTTATTTTCTGGGTTCTTGTTTTCAAGCGGTGTCTTTTTGTCATTCGTGCAGTAACTATGGTAATTTTATGAGAACGGTTTTAGTGATCAGATAGTTCGGAACCAAATTCGTTGAGTGCTTTTAATTTAGATTTATTGTAGCCCAGTTTTGCTTACTTTGGACAATGAATAGAATTTGGAAAGTTTCAATATTAAGGCTGTGTATTCGCTTGAGAGCTATGTGGTTTTATGAATGTTCAATTTTTGAACATTGGCTTCATTGCTTCTGTGGGTCTTTCTCTTGGGAAAAACATTGGATGAGATCGGTGGTGTTATTTCTTGTGAATGTTACATAGTGAATTTTTGTTTGATTACAAGGAAAAATGTAACTAAACTCAGAAATATTCTTCAATCATGGTCATTCATATTTTTCTTCTTCCTGGCACAGTCCAATCAGTCTCTACAAGGCTCCATTAAAATCTAGATTTTTCTTCCTCTTCCGCATGAACTAGTGCCACCAATTCCTTCCTAACGGCTCACCTATGGTACATAGCATAATTCCTACTTTTGTTGTACTAATTTCTTTTGATGTTATATTCCAGTCGGACCCGCAAGATCTTTTTAAATTTTTGAACGGGGTAACAGATAGTTCTTAGCCTATTAGTTTGGAGGGGGATATGCAAGTCCTTTAAACACCACAGGTGCGGTATCCCGGCACTGATGGGGCTCCCAAATTCCACATTCGTGGGATTGCTTTCCAAATGGAGCAGTTGACACTGGCAGAATTCGAGCCAGTCTAGGGCAAAGCACTTTCCGCGCCTTGGCTATCTTGACTAACCGAAGTAGTTGACATGCAATTTTCCTTTCTTGCTTTTTTTTTTTTGTCCTGTAGATTCTGGTCTAGTAGTCTAGTGGGCTCCTTAATAGCTCCTACCTTTTCTAAGGATAAATATTTTAGGTGAATGGCACTTTTCATTATTATTTTTTGTTACTTTCTGCTTCCCAAAGTTCTGTCAACATTTTGGAGGCTATTGCCCTTTGAGAGAGCTCCAGTTCTGATTTCTAGGTCTCATATGCTGTAAGGAAGAGGTCATTTTTATAATTTGGTATCTTCGTATTTCTTGTTACCCGACAGAACAAGACCCAGATTTTGTATTTGACTGATAGCAGTTGGATAACAATTACGTTAGAGCCTAAATCTGAATAGCCTATATTTGCCATCTTGTTGGCTTCACGATGGCGAACGTTTGACCTTTATGGTTTGAATGTCTTCAAAACATTTGGGATCATGACAATGACTTGAGGGAGGCAAAGGAGTCCTTGAAAGTTGGTGCAAGTAAATTGAGTTTCAAACATTTGGCCCTCGTACCTACGTATTCTTTATTGTCTGCTAAGGTACTTCCCTGTCTGATTGTCTCTACTTGCCACTGAAGTTGTTAAGATTTCAAAATCTTGTTACTGTTTTTTGTTCTTGACCAAAAATGTTAGGACAATTGATGAATGACAGTCTTAAACAGATACATGCTGAGGTTGGTTATATCATTAAAGTACATTACAGCAGACGTGGCTGAGAGAAACAATGGGAGGATCGTGGCAACAGCATCAACAGTTGGATATTCCATCAGGACCTCTCTCGAGTGTGGTCAGTCCTGCAATGCCAAAGAAGCAGCAGTCATCGGAGACGTGCTGGCCATGCGACTGAAGGTGGGAGGGTCCTGAAGAGGGTCTGGGAAGAGGGATTGGTTTCGACGTAAACAAGGAGCTCGAGAAAAAAGGTTTTAAAAACAGTACCGAGATTTGGGCTGTTGTTAATGCACTGAAAAATAATGGTGTCAAGGTAATTGTTGATGATTACGACGATAACCCTTCACCGCCAAGATGAAGCCTTTCCTGTCTTCAAGTCTTCTTCTGTGGGGTAAGGTGTGAACATAGCGAGTTGGGCTCTGAATTGTATGATCAGAGGTACGATGGCACTTGCTGGCATAGTGCTGGAATCATCATTTCATTCTTTATAGTGAGGAGAATATAGAGAAAGAAGCCACCAGAATCAACCACGATTCGATTAAATATTCGTAGCCCTAATGTCAGTGTCATAGTGTGGCTCAACTGAATTAGGCATACTTGTAGTGGTTGAAAAGAAAAGAAAAGAAAAGAAGGGAATTCTATTTTAAATGTGTGAGGATTAATAATAATAAGATAATTATTTTTTATTGCAATTTATCGTATGATAGGCTTTCTAATAGATTGTGAAAAATGTAATTAATAACTTATTATTATTTATAAAGTTACTAAGCATATTTTTATACGTTCATTATTTGCAAGAAAAACAATTGTGGACAAAGATAAAAAGTACTTGTGAATATCAAAACAATAGTAGGTGCATTGTTACAATCCGGTGAACGTTTTTAATATTATGTATAAATTATTAATTTACAGTCTGCCAAGTGATTGCAGCTTTCAACACAACTTTCAAGAGTTGGTTTCTTTTTATTTTTTCAGTGATATTTTCAACAATTGGAAACTATACGATAGATACAAATATAACATAATTTGTAATAATATTATGTGTTAAACAGGTCAAATAAAATGTTTTTTTTACTAACTTTAATAATAAATTATTTTTATTCTTACTAATTAATTATGGAATCACAATTGTTTTACTACTGTTTAAATAAGAGGCTGAAGGATCTTTCTTTTTAAAATTTCTTCACCATTCATTTCTAATAATATGTATAAATTATTAATTTACAGTCTTGCAATTGAGGTATCACTCTATTTTTTGTTTTATTTTTATTTTTTTTAAAAGAAAACGAAAGAAAGAAAGAAAGAAAGTTATTCCGTAGGTTCACACTTGGTGTTGGCCGAGGTTTGGGAATATGCTAGACCCTAAATCAATCGTTTTCGGTCTCTGTTTTTCAGCCTCCCTCTTTTTTAGTTAACCCAATTTGAAGAAATGGAGGAAATGCCGAGACTGTCAATTTCTGCTCGAGCTACCATCAACGGTGGATTCTACTTTGATCTTGTTTACTTTCCCCAGGCACAGAATGACGGAGAGAAGCAAAGCTAAGGGCTTTACAAACAATCTTCTGTCAAAATATTTCTGAAGCTAACAGAGGGTTGGATCATCTAGGTGAGTCCACGACAATGGTTGTTTCTCTGTTTATTATTAGAGGACTAATAGGCAAGGGAAATGGTCTTATAGGCTCGAAAACCCACCTCGGTTTCCATAGCTTTTGGAAGTTCTTTACCGTCAGACTTTTTGCATCCAATGAACCAAATGCCATGGAAATCTCAACAAAAGAACATTCTTTTACTGTTAACTACCTCATACACTCATGTTGGTTGTCCATGAAATCTGCTAAATCTGTATCCAAGAAAGTGCATTTGAAGTCCCATCAAAGACCAGACTCTTTCCTTAACCTTCTCAAGAGATATGGATTTACGGATTCCCAAGTATCCAAAATTGTTAGATCACTGCCGCAGTTGCTTCTATGTAATGTTGAGAAGACTGTGTTGCCCAAGCTTGAATTTTTCTCAGCAAATGGAATTGTCGATTCCAATCTCACTGAATTCATCTCTAAACAACCCTTAATTCTCAATTGTAGCCTTGAGAACCGGATTATACCAGGCTATAATTTTCTCAAGGGTGTCCTGGTTCGGGATGATTTTGTGGTTAAATCTATGTCAAGGTCATGGATCTTACCATTGGATGTGCAAAAAATTGTTGCCCCTAATATCTTGTACTTGAGAGAAATAGGACTGCCACAATCTTCCATTATACAGTCATTAAAAGATTATCCATATTTACTTAGCTTACACCCCGAGAAACTTGAAGAGGAGACCAAGAAGGTTATTGATATGGGATTCTGCCCCAAGAAAATGAAGTTTATGACGGCACTTGTCGCCCTGGTTTATCAGACTGAATCAAATTGGGACCACAAGGCAGAGGTTTATCAAAGATGGGGCTGGTCGGGAGATGATATATTATTGGCTTTCAAGAAGCAACCCATCTGTATGACTCTGTCCAAGAAGAAAATAACTGGTGCAATGGAGTTTTTTATTGGCAAGATGGATCTGAAGCCTTCATTTATTGCTGAACGTCCTCAATTGTTGTCTTACAGTTTAAAGAAGAGGATCATTCCTAGGTTTTCGGTCATGAAAATTCTGCAATCCAAAAAAGTTTTGAAGAGAGATATATCTGCTGTCACTTTGTTGAACATGAGCAAGAGGCATTTCTTGGATAATTATGTAATCAAATTTCAGGATCGTTTGCCACAACTGTTCGATGTCTACAAGGGGAAGGTGAGTCTCTAGGAACTAGGATTTTGTTCTAATGATTTGAAAGGCTTAATATTTGAAGTCGAGGACCAGTTGACCAATATATTGCTGAGGTTAGTGTAGTGACGAGCCTTCCATGTTTTGGTGAATTTGTGCAACTTGAGGATTGCATCATGACTTTTTAGCAATGTGGCAGCAAACTTGATTCATCCAAGCTAGCTAAATCCTGCACAGTAGTGCCTACTTTTGTTGTATTAGTTTTTTTCATGTCACATTCCAATATAACAAGTCATGCTCCTTTAATGCTTTCTTGCTCTAATAAATGCCAATCTGGTGTAGCAGTCCACTAGCTCTTCAATAGTTCCCTCCCCACCCTGGTTCAGTGTAGTCAAATATTTTAGATGGGTAAACTGTGAAGAAGCATTTTCATCATTCTTTTTGCTGCTTTCTGTTTATTTGCATTCTGATTATCTTTGAGTGGCTAATACTCTTTTATGGCCTCTGGTTATGATTTCTTCTTGTATGCTGTAAACAGTTATCTCCTGCAAGGAACAAATCTGGTTATTTATTGATAACTTGCTTCCCTAAAAATGCGTTACCTCAGTAGCAGAACGAGATCAACACTCTAATCTTGCAATGTGTACTTGACTGGCTACAATTGGATTAGCAATTATGTTAATGTTTCAATCTAAATTGGCTCTGTTTGCTATTTTTCTGGCTTCATCTGATGCAGAATAGTTGATCTTTATGGTGTAATGTGGTGAAAAACTGAAAATGTTTGGTATAGTGAGGACAATTTCAGCTAGAAATTTGTTTATTGATGATTATATCATGGTGATTTTGGTATCTGAAATTTGAGGTTTTATCCTGTTACAAATGTAGCTTGTAGACTTGCTTGACCCCAATGTGTGCTGACTGGGAAACTTGTTAGCACTGTTGTGTTCTCCTAAAACGCAAAGCTGTTGTGTGTGCTCCTTTTGATTTAGGTTTAAATCTCTTTTGAGGAATTATTTTCCAGGTTCTTGTTTTCAAGCATTGTCTTTTCTCATTCTTGTGGTAACTACGGTGATTTTATGAGAATGGTTTTAGTGATCACATTTGTTGAGTGCTTGTGATTTAGAATTATTGTAGCCCAGGTTTTCTTACTTTGGATGATGAATGGAATTTGGGAAGTTTCAATATGAAGCTGTTTATTCACTTGAGAGCTATGTGGTTTCATGAATGTTCAATTTTTGAACAATTGCTTGATTGCTTCCGTGGGTCCTTCTCTTGGGAAAAACATTGGATGAGATTGCTGGTGTTATTCCCTGTGAAGGCTCCATTAAAATCTATTGTTTTCTTCCTCTTCCGCTCAAACTAGTGCCTCCAATTCTTTCATAGGATTATACCTACTTTTGTTTTTTTACAATTTTTTTTAATGTCATATTCCAATCAGACATACAAGATCCATTTTTATTTTTGAACTAGGCAATAGTTAGTTATTAGCATGTTAGTTTGGAGGGGATAGCACCACAGGTGGGGTAACCCGGCACTGATGGGGCTCCCGAATTCCACATTTGTGGAATCGCTCTCCAAACGGAGCAGTTGACCCCTGGCAGAATTCGAACCAGACTTGGGCAAAGCACTTTGAGTCTTGGCTAGCCGAACTGGTTGACATGCAATGTTCCTTTGATGCATTCTTTGTTCTGTAGGTTTTGGTCTAGTAGTCTACTGGGTGCCCTAATAGGTCCCACCTTTTTCAAGGACAAATATTTTAGATGAATGGCCTGTTAAGGAAGACTTTTCATTATTATTTTTGTTTCTTTCTGCCTGTTAACATTTTCGGTGGTAGTGATACTCTCCACATTCTATCCTGTTTCTGCTTCCTAAAAAGTGGAGCCTCTTTGTCTGGTGACTTCAAGCTCCAAAGCAGAATTTTATGAAACACAATTGAAGAGGTCTTTGACTAAGACCTCAAAGAGTTCGAGAATCCCATGTACAAACTTATGCATAATGCCTGAGAAAGGCTGTTTTCTTTCCATGCAATCTTAGCGGAAGTAATTGAAAGTTTCAACTTGGCCGTCTGTTACCATTTAAATTGTGGCACATGGGATGTGTCCAAGGAATTGCACCTACTTACAAACAATGGATCGGTTGTATGACTCCCTGGTGGAGAAGATTGAAGAAAATGCGATGTCCAGTTTAGCTCTGATATGCAGAAATATCATGAATTTCTGATTGAAATGCTCTCACAAAGTCACAGTGACTTTTGAGGTCTTAGTCAAAACGCTTCCCTGATCACAAGCCTGAAAACTTAACTCTCTTGCAGAATTAAGCTAAAAAAAAGAAAAAATCTCACAGAGCATACGTGTGACCAATGTAACAACAAGAAACGGAAAGTGAACTGTGAATCCCTGAGCTTTTGTTTGAATTGAATATAATGAAAATAATAGGAAAGAAAGTGATGAGAAAACAAAAACCGAAAAAGGATGTAAAAGAGATTCTTTTTTTTTTTTTACAACAGTTTGGCGGAGTCAGCGGAGAAGAAAATAATGAGAAAAGAACGTAAAATTTTAGTTTTTCCAACAAATTTTTTTTTTTTTTTGAAATGTTGGTGCACATTGGGGTCTACGAACAGATTTAGTTAGATATATATGAAAATATGCTCCTTAAATCATGAATTGATTTTTACATTGGAATATAATTCTCTAGAAACAAATATTAATTTTTATTTATTTTCACTTCGAATAAAAAATTTAGTTTCATGTGTATTCTTTATTTTGAACTTATCTAAATAAATATAAAAAAATATATTTTTTTTAATATAAAATTTAATTATGTGATCTACACAATAATTATAATTTTAACAATCTAAATGATTCGAACCTTAAATCGATAAATTTATAATTTGAAATTTGGATCGATTCAAAATTATTATTTTTAATTTTAACATTAAAGTTAAATGAAAAAATTACTTTATTTATCCTTATGAAGAGTATAAATTCATATTTGAATGAGAAGTATTTTATGTAAAATTGTACCAGTGCTTTTCATGAGTCTATTATGCCAAAAATGAAAATGTGAAAACCAAATTCATTAAGCCAACTTTATGAATTGTGAAGGTTGCAAGAACGAAGGGTAAATAATATAGGGAAGGTATACAGAAGAGTAGATAAGGTAACAATAAAGGAATGATAGATATGGGGAATGAGTTCTAAAAAGACTAACAGCATGGGAGAAAGGAAGTTTGGATGAAATAATAAGATAAAGATAAGAGCATGAGTATAAATAAATGAGGAATTAAGAGACTAAATGTTCTAAATAAGGTAGTAAGAGAGGATGAGGGTCAAAATAAGGGAAACAAAAGAATAAATCTCTGCTGAAAATGTGGAGATAGATATTTTCTAAGGCACTAGCACAACAAGAGAAATGTGTTAATGTCGTAGCAGGAGAAATGAGAGTTGGTAAGGAAGAGGAAAAATATAAGGAAAAAAATGATGAGGAATTACAGGACATGGAACTAGAAGGAAAATAGAAGTCCCAATGATTAATCTCCATTTATGCACTCATTAAGGCTGCAAGACTCAATATCATTCATGTGAGGGGACAAATTGATAACAAAAGTATCATAATCCTAATTGATTCAAGTAGTATAAACAGTTTTCTAAACTTATCACTAATAATAGAGATATCTTGTCCTTTGGTTCCATCTTACCTATTAGTGATCACAGTGGCATATGTCTATAAAGTAACTAGTAAAGAGAAAGTTTGTGAACTGGAATGAAGAATGAAAGGACAAATGTTTAAAGCTGAATTTAGGCTTATGAATTTATGATCTCTAAATGTGGTTTTAGGGGTGGATTAGTTAGGAAAATCCAGTCCTTTACTTATGGACTTTAAACACTACAAGGCATCCTTTGTAATGGATGGAAAAACAGTGGAAATATTAAGGACAACATATAAATAAGGAGCTACATCAAAGATGATAACTAGGATACAATTGCAAAGGTTAATAAGAAAGGAAAGGACAAAGTTTAAGCTCATCTTTACTCTATCCAATTCAAGGAGAAGGGAATAAAAAGGAATTCAAAGGACTACATAAAAAGAGAGATAGTTAGAGTACTGCAACAAATCTTAGAGGAGTATGAAGATATGTTACCTCCAATGACAGCTTATGATCATATTATTTCCTTAAAAAAGGAGGCATAACCTGTGAATCTCAAACCTCATAGATATGCCCATTATCAAAAGAATTAGATAGAGAGGTTGATCAAGGAGTGATAAAATCAGCTACCATTCAACCAAGTAAAAACCTTTCTGCATCTTTTATGTTACAGGTTAAGAAAAAAAGTTGGAACTTGGAAATTTTGTATGGATTACAGGTAGTTAAATGCCTTAATAAGGAATGAAAAGTTTCCAATTCTTGTTATAGATGACCTCCTTGATGAACTATATAGGGCAATTGTATTTTCCAAAATAGACTTAAGGGTAAGGTACCATCAGATGAGGATGAAAGATGAAGACATTCCAAAAACTGCTTTCAAGACTCACCATGACTATTTTGAATACAAAGTAATGTCTGTGTGTTTATATTAGTTTTCTTTAATGACATATTGGTCTACAGCCTTATCTTGGAGATCCATGCAACCCATCTCTCTCAAGTTCCACAAATCTTAAGAAAAGAGAAACTATATGCCAAACATTTGAAGTGCTCCTTTGGTCAGTCTAAAGTTGAATACCTGGGACCCATAATCTTAATGGCAGAAATGACTATTGACTCTATTAAGGTAGCAAGTATGCTCAATTGACCTATATTTACTTCAATGAAGACATTAAGGGGTTTTCTGGGACTTATAGATTGCTACTAGAAGTTTGTTATGAATTATAGGATAATCAGTGAACCATTGACTAAATTGTTGAAAAAGAATGAGTTTGGATGGAATAAAGATGCTGGAGAAGCATTTAAGAAGTGAAGAAAGCCATGGTTATTACCCTTTTATTAGTTATCCCAAATTTCACTAAACTTTTTGTAATAAAGGCTAATGTTAGTGGAGAAGGACTGAGAGTTGTATTGATATAAACTGGTAAAACCATTGCCTAGATGAGTAAGAAGCTATATGAGGCTTATGGGAGTGAAGGAGGACTAAGAGATGTATTGAAGCAAACTGGTAGACCCATTGCCTAAATGAGCAAGAAGCTAAATAACAAACATAATAGATTATCTATATATGAGAAGGAATTAATGACTATTCTAATGACAATTACTAAGTGGAGACATTACTTGGAAAGACATCATTGCATCATCAAAATTGACCATAAAAGCCTTAAATTCCTACTCTAACAACCCTTACATACGTATGTGCAGCAGAAAAAAGTTACCAAGTTATTAGGACTTGACTACAATATTGCATATAAGAAGGGATATGGTAGATGCTCTCTCGAGGCAGGGACAAGCAGTGTAAGAGGAGGAAGCCAAATTTTATGCTCTATCTGCTTCAGTACTTGAGTGGACTAAAGAGGTTATTTTCAGTTATGAGGTAAATCTGCTAGCTAAGGAATTAATACTTTCCTTATAGCTAGTTAGAAACTCTAAACCTCTTTTTTCACTAACCAATGACATCTTGAGGTATAAAGGAAAAATTTATTTGAGGAATAAAGGAAATCTAAGAAAACAAATGATCACTAATTTTCATAGTTCTGCCTGAAGAGGACACTCTGGTAGTAAGACTACCTATCATAAGGTTAAGAAGTGTTTCCATTAGCCAAGAATAAAGAAGGAAGTATATGAAGTGATTAAAAGTTGTAAGGTGTGTCAAAGATGCAAAGGAAAAAATATCAAATATCCAAGGTTACTGCAACCATTGACTATTCCTACACAAGTATGACAAAATATTAGTATGAATTTTGTGGAATTGTTGCCTAAATCAGAAGGTAAATAGGTGATACTGGTTGTGATTAATCGGTTCAGCAAGAATGGTCATTTTGTGGGACTCAATCATCCCCTATATGCATAATTGGCAACCAAGGTGTTCATGGAACAAATTTTCAAGCTCTATAGGATGCCTAAGATTGTGGTATCTGATAGGAATAAAATTTTTCTTAGTTTGTTTTGGCAATAGCTGTTTGAGTTACTGGAAACTAAGTTGCACATGAGTACAATCTATTATTCACAATCAAATAGACAAATAGAGAAACTCAATCAATGCTTAAAATCTTATCTTTACTATATGAGTACAACCAATTCAATGGCACAAGTGGCTTCATATGGTAGAATTGTGGTATAATAGCAGTTATTAATCCTCTCTGAAAAAACTCCTTTCCAAACTTTACATGAATATTCCTTACTTCAAGTGATAGATTTTCCTTCTCAAGAAGCTAGAATGATCACAGTAGAGTAGTTGATTCAAGAGAGACAACATATGACTGGATTACTGATAGAGTAGTTCTTAAATGTTCAAATTAGAATGAAACAATTAGCAGATAGAAAGAGATTTGAGAGGATCTTCCAAATAGGAGACTTGAATATTTTTAAAACTTTAGTCATACAAAATAAGTTTAAGTAGCTATCAGGAGGAATTTGAAACTAATTTCCAAATATTATGAACTATTCCAAATGTTGGAGAGAGTGGGACAAGTAGCTTACAAGCTACAGTGCCTCCCACATCTAGGATTCATTCAGTTTTCTATACGTCCCTTTTGAAATGTTTCGTTGATCAACAACAACAGGTAATGCCATAATTATCAATGGTGAGAAGTAAAAGCTATATGTTAGTAGAACCTGTAGAAATACTGAAAAGAATAATAGTGAAGAGTTGTTACCCAAGTGTTAATACGATAGTCTAATCTCGCGAAAGAAGATGCAATGTGAAAAGACTGATTTTTCGTTGCGAAACAATTTTCAAATTTTCAACCTTCAAGGCTCGAAGGAGACTCTTGTCAGGGCCCTGCTCTGTGAGCGTGTACCGAAATTAAAGAAAAACGAAAGGGTAAGGTAAGATCGACAAGTGATGACGATGTTAGTAAGCCTGTTAAGAATAAATAAAACGATACGTACTGTACAAGGAGAGACGAGTGAAAATAGGGACACGTGAATAAGGGGCGGCCGGTGTATATAAGACGCGGCCGGTACACGACGTAAAGGTTTTCCAACGAGAAATTCAAATTACTTCTCTCTTTCTGCGCATCCCTCTCTGTTCTCTCTCTCGCTCTCTCTCTCGAATTCCCAAATCCCCGATCCAATCTCCGATCTATTAACCCTAATTTCCAACGGCGGACGTGACAGTGTCATAGGGCTGCCAATTTCTGGTCAAGCTCGCGTGACTGGTCGATTCTGCTGTGCAATTGTTACCGTACAGGAGTTTTCGATTTCCAGAGACAGAGAAAGCGGGGAAAGCTGGCTATAAGGCTCTTCCCAAGCAATCTTCAATCAAATTCCTTCAAAGGTTACACGGATTGGATCATCTAGGTGAGTCTACAATGGTTGTTTCTCTGTTTTTTAGAGGACTACTGGGCAAGAGACATGTCGTTCTAGTCTCAAAGAACCAGCTTGATTTACATCGTTTTGGGACTTTCCTTATCGCCCGACATTTTGCATCTAACGTACCAAATGCCATCAAAATCTCAGCAAAAGAAGACTCTTTTACTGTTAACTACCTCGTATGCTCATATGGGTTGTCTGTAGAATCTGCTAAATCTGTATCCAAGAAAGTTCATTTGAAGTCCCATCAAAAGCCAGACTCTCTTCTTAAACTTCTCCAGAAGTACGGATTTAAGGATTCTCAAGTATCCAAAATTGTTAGATCACAATCACAATTGCTTCTATGTAATGTTGAGAAGACTGTCTTGCCCAAGCTTGAATTCTTCTCTGAAAATGGAATCATCAATTCCAAGCTTACTAAATTGATATCTTCAAAACCCATAATACTCTGTTCTAGCCTTGATAATCGAATTATTCCAGGCTATAATTTTCTCAAGGGTATCCTGGTTCGGGATGATTTTGTGGTTAAAGCTATGTCAAGATCATGGATCTTACGACTGGATGTGCAAAAGGTTGTTGCCCCTAATATCTCGTTCTTGAGAGGGATGGGACTGCCACAATCTTCCATCATACGGTCGTTAAGAGATTATCCATATTTACTTAGCTTGCGTCCGGAGAAACTTGAAGAGAAGACCAAGAAGGTTATTGATATGGGATTCTGCCCCAAGAAAATGAAGTTTGTGAGGGCACTTGTTGCCTTGGTTTGTCAGACTGAATCAAATTGGGACCACAAGGCAGGGGTTTATCAAAGATGGGGCTGGTCGGGAGATGATATATTATTGGCTTTCAAGAAGCAACCCATCTGTATGACTCTGTCCAAGAAGAAAATAACTGGTGCAATGGAGTTTTTTATTGGCAAGATGGATCTGAAGCCTTCATTTATTGCTGAACGTCCTCAATTGTTGTCTTACAGTTTGAAGAAGAGGATCATTCCTAGGTTTTCAGTCATTAAAATTCTGCAATCTAAAAATGTTCTAAAGAGATATATATCTGCTACCACTTTGTTGAACATGAGCGAGAGGCATTTCTTGGATAATTATGTAATTAGATATCAGGATCGTTTACCACAACTGTTTGATGTCTCTGAGGGGAAGGTGAGTCTCTAGGAACTAGAATTTTCTTCTAATTATTTGAAAGGATTAATATTGAGGTTGAGGACAAGTTGACCAATTTATTGTTGAGGTTAGTGTACTGATGAGCCTTCCAAGGTTTGGTGAATTTGTGCAACTTGAGGATTGCATTATGACTTTTTAGTAATGTGGAAACAAACTTCATTCATGTGAGCTAACTAAATCCTGAACAGTAGTGCCTGCTTTCTTAGTATTAGTTTTTTTCATGTCAGATTCCAATATAACAAGTAATGGATCTTCAATGCTTTCTTGATCCACTAAATACCTATCTGGTGTAGTAGTCCACTGGGCACTTCAACAGTTCCCTTTCCCACCTTGGTTAAACATAGTTAAATATTTTAGTTTGGTAACCTGTGAAGAAGCATTTTCATCATTCTTTTTTCTTCTGTCTGTTTACTTGCATTTGGATAATCTTTGAGAGGATAATACTCTTTCATGGCCTCTGGTTATGATTTCTTCTTGTATCCTGTAAACAGTTGTCTCCTGCAAGGAACAAATCTGGTTATTTATTGATAACTTGCTACCCTAAAATCATGTTACCTCAGTTGCAGAACAAGACCAACACTCTAATCTTGTGATGTGTACTTGACTGGCTACAATTGGATTAGCAATTACGTTGATGTTTCAGTCTAAATAGCCTCTGTTTGCTATTTTTCTGGCTTCATCTGAGGCAGAATAGTTGATCTTTATGGTGCAAATGTGGTGAAAAACTGAAAAATGTTTGGTATAATGAGGACAATTTCAGCTAGCAAGATGTTTATTGATGATTACATCATGGTGATTTTGGTATCTGAAATTTGAGGTGTTATACTGTTACAAATGTATCTTGTAGACTTGCTTGACACCAATTTATGCTGACTGGTAAACTTGTTTGCACTGTTGTGTGTACTGCTTTTGAGTTAGGTTTAATATCTTTTGATGAATTATAATAATCTCTTTCTTGCAGAACTATGGTGATTTTATGAGAACGGTTTTACTGATCACATAGTTTGGATCCAAATTCATTGAGTGCCTGTGAATTAGAATTATTGTAGCCCAGGTTTGCTTACTTTGGAGGATGAATGGAATGTATAAAGGCTGTGGATTGACTTGAGACCTATGTGGTTTTGATGAATGTTCAAAACATTTGCTGCATTGCTTCTGTGGGTCCTTTTTGGAAAAACATTGGATGAGATTGCTAGTGTTATTACTTGTGAACTCTATGTAGTGAATATTTGTTTGATTACAAGGAAAAATATAACTAAGCTCAGAAATATCCTTCAATCATGGTTATTCGAATTTTTCTTCTTCCTCTCACAGTCCAATCAGTCCCTACAAGGCTGCATTAAAATCTAGTGTTTTCTTCCTCTTCCACATAAACTATCACCACCGATTCCTTCATAGTGGCTTGCCTTTGTTACATAGGATAATACCTACTTTTGTTGTATTAATTTCTTTTGATTTCATATTCCAATCGGACATGCAAGATCCTTTTTTATTTTTGAACTCAGCAATAGTTAGTTATTAGCATGTTATTTTCGAAGGGATATGTAAGTCCTTTAAGCACCACAGGTGGGGTATGCCGACCCTGATAGGGCCCCTGAATTTCACATTTGTGGAATTTCTCTCCGGACAGAGCAGTTGACCCTGGCAGAATTCAAACAAGACTAGGGCCAAGCATTTTGCATGCCTTGGCTATCTTAGCTAGCTGAAGTGGTTGACATTCAATGTTCCTTTCATGCTTTCTTCGTCTTGTAGAGTTTGGTCTAGTAGTCTAGTGGGATCCTTAATCGGTCTGACCTTTTTCAAGGATAAATATTTTGGATGAATGGCCTGTTAGAAAGACTTTTAATTATTATTTTTGTTTCTTTCTGCTTACAAAGGTTCTGTTAACATTTTGGAGGTTATTGCTCTGACAGCTTAAGTTCTGATTTTGTGGTCCCATATGCTGTCAGGGTAGCTAATTTTTTATAATTTGGTATCTTGAGATACTAGGATGAAAAATAAAAAAAAATTATAAAAATAAAAAAATAAGGAGTTAAACTTTTCGAAAGAATAGACTTCCTATGATTTTTTCAAGCGAATCCTTTTTAATAATTTTTTGAGAAAATTGACTTCTAATTTGTTAAAATAACTTTGATATGATTTTATTAATTGTTATTTATAACTCGTGGGATTTACACACACATATATATAATAACTATTTATTATTATAAAAATAATAAATTAAAAAATTTTATATAATAATAAAAATTATTAATAATAATTTTTAAATTAAGAAGATTTTATTCACTTCAATTTAACCTTATTTTCAAGATTAACTGAAAATTTTTCTTGTCTCGAATAAACTGGTACATTTACTTTTTCATACATATTTTCATTCATAAACTCGTTACTTTTGTTTGAATTAATCAATATAATTTTTTTTTTAATCAATAAGTACAACTTGATCTTTTTCTTTAAAATATTTATTAATGTTTATAGGTAAATACTTAATTAAAGATACAATAACTTCATCTGAATTTTTATTTTTTATAATATCATATTTTAAATAGATGTTATTATCAATACTTTTTAATTGAGTATCTGATTTGATATCATTATCAATATTTTTTAATTAAGTATCTGATTCAATGTAATCATAAATGTCTTTCAATTGAGTATTTAATTAATTAAGTATTTGATTCGATGTCATCATTAATACTTTTCAATTGAGTAATTGATGACTTATTGATAAGTTCATCATTGATACTATATAAATTTATCATCAAATTTGTTGAAACATTCATTGTATGTAAAATCAATATGTTTTAACCGCTTTAAACGTTTTTACATAAGAAACATGAATTTTTTAAGATGAGATAGTTTAACGTTAAAATTTGATGAGTTATGTGAAAATATGATATAAAACTACAAATAAATAATATCAGAAATTTGGAACAAAAGCGAAACTTTAAGAATATCGCTCTGTTATCAAATGATGAGATATTAAGATAAAAAATAAACAAAAATTATAAAAATAGAAAAATAAAGAATTGATCTTTTCGAAGTGATTAGCTTCCACTAATCTCTTTTAGGGGATTGATCTATAATTTATTAAAATAATTTTGATACTATTTTATTACTTGTTGTTCTTAACCCATAAGGTTTATATATATATATATAATAATTGACTAACTATTACTATGAAAATAATAAATTAAAGAATCTGTAAATTAAGAAATTTTATACAATAATAAAAATTAATGATAATAATTTTCTAATTAAAAGAATCTTATCATTCGCTAGTCCTTCAATTTAGCCTTGTCTTCAAGGCTAATTGAAAATTTAGCCTCATAACTTTATATGTCTATTTAACTCCAAAAAATTAGAAAAAATATCTCCTAGTAACCAAACTAACATATTGATTTTGTTACACATATTATCACTCATAAACTTATTACTTTTATTTGAATCAATCAATATAATTTTATCTTTTTTTAAATCAATAAATACAATTTTATCTTCTTCTTTAAAACATTTATCAATATTCATTAAGATACAATAATATCATCATCAATAATATCAATATATGTCATCATCAATATTTTTTAATTGAGTATTTAATTTGATGTCATCATCAATGTTATGACTTATTGGTAAGCTCCTTATCGATACTATTTGACAACTCCTTGATGAGACATCTATTGTATGTAAAAACAATTTGTTCTAATTGCTTTAAATGCTTTTGAATAAGAGATATGGATGTGAAATCTTAAGAACACCGCTATGACATCAAATGATGAGATACTGTGATCGAAAATAAAAGAAAATTATAAAAATAATAAAAAAATAAGGATTGATATTTGAGGGATTAGTCTCCAATAATTTTTTTTTTTTTGAGAAGATTGACTTCTAATTTGTTAAAATAATTTTAATATAATTTTATTATTTATTATTCTTTATATATATATAATAATTGACTAAATAATAAATTAAGTAACTCATAAATTAAAGAATTTTATACAATAATAAAAATTATTAATAATAATTTACTAATTAAGAGTATCATATCATTCATTTACCTTTCAATTTAATTTTATCTTATAGGCTAACTAAAAATTTACCCAGTATTTTCTTTAGTCTAACTTTCTTTTATTTTCTATCCTAATATCTCATTAAAAACCCAGATTTTGCCCTGTGTCTTTGACTGATTGCTGTTAGATAATAATTATGTCTAAGTATAAATCTGAATAGCCTATGTTTGCTATCTTGTTGGCTTCACGACATGGAACATTTAACCTTTATGGTTTAAACGTCTTCAAAACAATTGGGTTCATGAGAATGATTTCAGGTAGACAAAGGAGTCGTTGAAAGATGGTGCAAGTACATTGAGTTTGAATTTTTTTTAATGAAAAAGTTCTGATTAGGTGCGAAGGTGTGGGATTGTCAGGGTGCTTTCAGTAAAATTGCATGGTTGCATCTAGCTTGTGGTGTTTGCTTAATTGAGCCCTCGTACTAGCAGAAGAAGTACATATTCTTTATTGTCTGCTAAGATGATTCCCTGTCTGATTGTCTCTAGTTGCCACTGAATTTGTTAAGATTTCAAGAACTTACAATTGTTTTTGTTCTTGACCAAAAATGTTAGGACAATTGATAAGTGAGAGTCTTGAAGAGATACCTGCTGAGGTTGTTTATATCATTGAAGTACATTACTGCAAACGTGGTTGACAGAAACAATGGGAGGATCGTGGAAACAGCATCAACAGTTGGACATTCCATCAGGAACTCTCTCGAGTGTGGTCAGTCCTGCAATGCCAAAGAAGCAGCAGTCATCGGAGACGTGCTGGCCATGAGACTGAAGGTGGAGGGTCCTGAAGAGGGTATGGGAAGAGGGATTCTAATCGATGTAAACAAGGAGCTCGAGAAAAAAGGTTCTAAAAACAGTACCGAGATTGATTTGGGCTGTTGTTAATGCACTGAAAAAGAATGGTGTCAAGGTAATTCTTGATGATTATGACGATAACCCTTCACGGCCAAGAGGAAGCCTTTCCAGTCTTCGAGTCTTCTTCTGTGACGTAAGGTGTGAACATAGCGTATTGAACTCTATGAATTGTATAAGCAGAGGTACGATGGTACTTGCTGGCATGTTGCTGGGACCATCATTTCATTCTTTATAGTGAGGAGAATATAGGGGAAGAAGCTGCCAGAATCAACATGTGGGGTTTTTCGTTTAAATATTCGCAGTCCTATTGTCATTGTGCGGCTCAACTGAATTAGGCTTACTTTTAATGGTGAGACCATTTATATGCAGTGAGCCAAAAAAATAGGAACATCTTTGCGTCTAATCAAGTCATTCTGTCCAATTGTACCTATTTTTGGGGTCTCAAATTGGAAGTCTGTTGTGAGTGTGCTGGGATTAAGGAGAAAAGAAAAATTGAAATTGTATTGTAAGTGTGTGAGGATTAAGAAAAACAGGATGGTTACTCTTCACTGTAATTTATAGTTTGACAGATTTTTCAATATATGGAGAAAAATCTATTTAATAACTCATTATTAATATTTATAAAGCTACTAAGTATATTTCTACAATTTAATTGTTTCCAAGAACAACAATTTTTGAAAAAGATAAAAGTGGTACTTTTGAAATTCAAAATATTAGAATGTGGTTCGGTGCCAATTAAACTCACCGTGGAATTGTCACAATGCAGCGGACATTTCTTCTTCACTTATTTCTAATAATATGTATAAATTATTAATTTACGGCCTTCCGGTTGAGGTAATCACTCTATTTTTTATTTTATTTTATTAAAAAAAGGAAAAAAAAAAAAGTTTATTCCGTAGGTTCACACTTGGTGTCGCCCTAGGCTCGGGAATATGCTAAACCCTAAATCAATCAATTTTCAGTCTCTTATTTTCGGCCTTTGTCTTTTTTATTTAACCCAATTGAAGAAATGGAGGGATTGCTGAGACTGTCAATTTCTGCTCGAGCTACCATCAATGGTGGATTCTACTTTGATCTTGTTCACTTTCCCCAGGCACAGAATGACGGAGAGAAGCAAAGCTAAGGGCTTTACAAACAATCTTCTGTCAAAATATTTCTGAAGCTAACAGAGGGTTGGATCATCTAGGTGAGTCCACGACAATGGTTGCTGCTCTGTTTATTATTAGAGGACTAATAGGCAAGGGAAATGGTCTTATGGGTTCGAACACCCACCTCGGTTTCCATAGCTTTTGGACCATCAGACGTTTTGCATCCAATGAACCAAATGCCATGGAAATCTCAACAAAAGAACACTCTTTTACTGTTAACTACCTCATACACTCATGTGGGTTGTCCATGAAATCTGCTAAATCTGTATCCAAGAAAGTGCATTTGAAGTCCCATCAAAGACCAGACTCTTTCCTTAACCTTCTCAAGAGATATGGATTTACGGATTCCCAAGTATCCAAAATTGTTAGATCACAGCCGCATTTGCTTCTATGTAATGTTGAGAAGACTGTGTTGCCCAAGCTTGAATTTTTCTCAGCAAATGGAATTGTCGATTCCAAACTCACTGAATTGATCTCTAAACAACCCATAATTCTCAGTTGTAGCCTTGAGAACCGGATCATACCAGGCTATAATTTTCTCAAGGGTGTCTTGGTTCGGGATGATTTTTTGGTTAAATCTATGTCGAGGTCATGGATCTTACCACTGGATGTGCAAAACACTGTTGCCCCTAATGTCTCGCACTTGAGAGAATTAGGAGTGCCACAATCTTCCATCGTACGGTCATTGAAGGATTATCCATCTGTACTCAGCTCAAACCTTGAGAAATTTGAAGAGAAGACCAAGAAGGTTATTGATATGGGTTTCAGCCCCCTGAGCATGAGGTTTGTGTTGGCACTTGCTGCCCTGGTTTGTCAAAGTGAATCAAAGTGGGACCACAAGATGGAGGTCTATCAAAGATGGGGCTGGTCTGAAGATGATGTCTTGTTTGCTTTCAAAAAAGAACCTATCTGCATGCTTCTGTCTGAGAAGAAGATAACTAGTGCAATGGAGTTCTTTATTAGCAAGATGGACATGAAGCTTTCAGTTATTGCTGAACATCCAGACTTGTTGTTTTACAGTTTAAAGAAGAGGATCATTCCTAGGTGTTCAGTAATCAAATTTCTGCAATCAAAAAATGTTTTGACAAGAAATATATCTGTTACAACTTTGATGAAGATGAGGGAGAGTTACTTCTTGGATAATTATATAACCAAATATCAGGATTGTTTGCCACAAGTGTTAGATGTCTTAAAGGGAAACTAAAGATTTGAAAGGTGTAATTTCTGAAGTTGAGGATGAGATGACTAATTTACCGAGGTTCTTGTAATATCGAGCCGCCCAAGGTTTGCTGAATTTGTGCGGCTAGAGGATTGCATCATGACTTTTTGGTAATGTGGCAGCAAAGTTTATTTATCTTGGCTAAGTAAATCCATAAAAGTAGTTCCTACTTTTGTTGTATCAGTGTTTTTTGTTTTTGGTTACATTCCAATACAAGAAGCAATACTTCTTTCATGCTTTCTTGACTACCTATCCGGTCTAGTGGTCCACTGAGTTCTTCAACAGGTCCAATCCCACCTTGGTTAACCATAGTTAAATAGTTTAGATGGGTAGCCTGTTAAGAAGCATTTTTCATCGTTCTTTTTGCTTCTTTCTGTTTACTTTGTGTTCTGATGAGCTTACAGAGGATAATATTATTTTACGGCCTCTGATTATGATTTCTTCTTCTTTTATCTTGTAAACAGTTGTCTCCTGCAAAGAACAATGCTGCTCATCTATTAATAACTTGCAATCTTAAAAATTTGTTACCTCCTCAGCAGATGAAGACCCTGATCTTTTGATGTATGCTTGAGTGGCTATTAGTGGATTCGCAATTGTGTTGAGTTTCAATCCAAATAGCCTCAGTTTGCTTTCTTTTTGGCTTCATCGTAACAGTTAATCTTTATGGTGCAAATGTGGTATGGTTGGCATTTTCTTTTTCTTGCCTTGTTTCAGCACGACAATAGAAAATTTTGTAGTTGCCCTTTGTTTTTCAAGTATAGGAAAATTCTCTATATTGTCTCTTCTGTTTCTGCACTATTCTCTTTGAATTCTCTCTCTACATTTTTTGAGACTTTTCTCTCTACACACACTCTCTCTCTTTCTCAACTTTTTCTCAATATTTCTCCATACTATGTCTCTATTCCCCATAGCACTCTTCTTTCTATATGTTCTCTTTATAGATCTTTTTTATATTGTCTCTCATTTTTCCCCTGCATTCTCTTTATTATTATTTTTTTCTATTCTGTTTACACCTTCTCTTTTTAATTTCTCTCCACAATCCCATGTCTCTGGTACAAGTGTCCATTAACTAACAAACAAAAGAAAAGGTTCTCCAAGACACAAAGAAGCAACCTTTGGACTGAGGGCTTGAACCTCCATGAAAATCATTATTCTGAAACTCCTCTCTTGCATCTCCTAACCGCCCAGCTTTTACAAGAGGCAAGAAATAAATTGAATTCCTGTCATGTGTAAGTGACTTCAACTGGAAGGCCCTCAACAACAACAACAACAGCAGCAGCATATCCATTTTTTAATTCCAAAAACCTTTTCTTTCAACTGTTTCAATTTAGAGATATACTTTTTCAAAATTTTTCCATTCAAAAATGCTATCTTTGATGAAATATAATCAAAAAGTTAAAAACCGTAATTTAAATAAATAAAAATTCCTTTTTTGATTATAAAGAAGAAGAAGAAGGGGAAGAAGGAAAAAAAAAAAAAAAAGTTAAAAAAAGGCAACCGTCTAAAGGCACTAGCCGCTTTCTAAGGTCCCATGAAAAAAAGAAAAAATTGTTTTTATCGTCTCTCTTTGCTAATATCTCTTTCTTTTTATCATAAACTACAAATTCTTCTTCTTCTTCTTCTTTATATATATATATGCTGTCAACTCCACCAATCCCTTTTTTTATTAGCACTTTCCTTTCACACTATTATCCAAAGAAAAGGGAAAAATAGTTGGAAAGAAAGGTTTATATGTTTTTTAGATTGAGAGATATAAATCAACCAAAAATGAGAGAGAGAATTGGAGACAAATGCTTTTGATAAAAACTGAGATTTTAATTGTTAGGATTCTTTCATCTTTGGTTGTTCTTTTTATTTTCTTTCTTTTAATTTCAAAAGGAAGTCACCACAAAAAAAAAAAAAGTGAATATAAAGTTTTTTTTTTCCATTAAACAAAGAATTTATTATTAACTTTTGTCTGATCAAATTACAATTTTTAATATTTGGACTCGGTTTTGTAGATTGAAGAAATTTTAAATAATATAAAATAAAATTAAAATGATTGAAAATTATATAATTAAATTATAAAAAAAATTTAAATATTGAGAACTAGAAAGTGAATATCCCCGTCAACTCAGGCCGTGGATTCTCCATCAATCCTGTCATTACGATATCATTTCTGTTCTACACTCTTTACAATATATGCCTGCAGCATGTATTAATACGTAAACTTCTGCATAAAAAATAATAATAATATTTATTTAAAATAATATTAAATTATAATTTATAAATATAAAAAATGCATATATATATATATAACTTAAATATAAATTTTACATAAGAAAAACAAAAGTCCTTTAATCACTTCACAGTACTTTCTTCAACCAATTCCAAACCTTTTCCACCGGATTTTGCGGTATGTCAGATGTAAACATATCATATTGAGGAATTAAAATTTATCATAGAGTAATTTTAGTGCTATATTAAATTTATTAAAAGTAATAGTGAAAATTAAATTTAAAATTTCTAATTTTATATGCGCACCAAACAAATTACTATAAATCACTCTTTTTTTTTTCTTTCTTTCTTGAAAATCTTAAACTTTCAATTAAATTATTCAACTCAATTCCCTTATCTCTCGTCCCTTTCAATGCATACAAATAAGCAAGAAGCACGAAAGTCAACTCTATCAGGCCTAGTGCTCTCAAAATCCACATTTTCGGTATCACCAACTGATCCAAAACCACATCACAAGCAACCACTTTGGGCTTCATAACGTCCAATTTCTCATCAATGGCAACCCCACAAACTTTACTCAAAAAACCCATAAAAAGAAAATGCAACAAAATTACCATCTTTTTCATAAGGAAATCATCGAACCAAGAATTATATCTATATTATTATAATGAAGAGAGAACCTTGTAAAGCTGGAATAGCTCAGTTGGTTAGAGCGTGTGGCTGTTAACCACAAGGTCGGAGGTTCAAGCCCTCCTTCTAGCGTTTAAATTTTATTTTAATTTATTTTCAGGCATTCACGTTTGCATTCAATCTTCACAGCTTCTCAGTCCAAAGGTTGCTCCTTTATTCCACCCCCTCCCAGCCCACCCTTTTATTCCCCTCGAAAGTTTGTTTTCATCCTTTCGAAACTTGGAAATTTGCTGTGATAAGCAGTTCTGGCCGCCATATTTGTCACGTTTGGAGGTGGGTCCTTCAAGCATTTGTAACAAGGCATGCGCCTTTTCATTTTTTCTTTTGTTTTTGTCGAATGCCCTTTTTTATTTTTCTTTTCTTTTCGTAATTTTAAGTGTCACATATTTACTTCCCTTTGGTCTGTTTGAAACTGTAAAACTTGGTACTCCTCCATGCCTCAGGGTTCATTTTATGGATGGAAATGCCAAAACGTGGCATCTAGTTGCACATCCTATGAATGATCTTTGTGTGGCCCTCGTGTTTCTCTCTCTTTCTCTTTTCAACCGTGTATACACTTGCACCCTATTCTGAGTTGCTGTCTTGTGAAATGGAGTTTGTTGTGGTTTGTAGTATATGTGTTTTCTTAATGCTGTAAAGTGATAAGAAAGCCTGTCATGCCGGTTGAAGGAATGCTGATGGACCTTGTTTCTCCTTTATTTCCTTCAGCATTTGTTTTTGTTGCTTTGCCTATCGAGATCATTCAGTGAGTTTCCATGCTGCTTAATATTGCAGGGCCAATAAAAACCATGTAAAATTTAGCGATCAACTGTCAACCTTTTCTTCCCAATAAAAATGATGTCATATCTCCTATCAATTGCATTTGTTGTAAGATTTTTTTTTTTTAATTTTTTTTGGTTTTACAAATGGATATTAATCAATACATTTTAGATATTCTGTCACAAAAGCTGGGGGAGAAAAAGCAAAAGCATTTTGGCCATGGTCCATAAATATATGAAATTGAAGTTGTTTGAAATTTAATACTAGTGATCTTTGTCTTCCTTCAAGTTGTATACTTATAAAAGGAAGAAAAAAGGCAAATAGTTGTCCACAATACTTTCGGTGAATCAAATATTTTCTCATGTTTTGCTTCCAAATAGCTGGTGTTGCTAGAGAGCTTTTTAACGTGGCCTTTTACCCTACAGAATAATGCTGCAGTATCTATGCTAAGATGCCAGTAGAGCCAAAATACGATCACCAACAACACTTTTATAAGAATTCTTTTTGCCAGTGTGCTTTTCCCTTCTTTTTCATCTGGTGCTAGGAAGGAAGTTAAGAAACAACGGTGCGAATGATTGGCAAGGCAGCAGGCATGCTCCTTGCTCATTAAACAATGGGACATCCTTGGCCATTCGGTTTCCATTAATGTTTCACATGCATGGTAAGTTTTGCTGTCCATCATATGTTGTCATATTTAGGTTATATTCAAAAGAATGTTTATCTCATGCTTACAGTCTAATGGAAACCGCAAAGACATAAATACTTGTAGTGTCTAGATGTAACCGCTCAATGCATATATTTATGGAAAGAACTTGTGAAAATCAACAACAAATAGTGATTCCCAGATGCTAACATCAACTCATATGTCTTCTCTCTCTCTCTTTTAACTTTTTGCTTAATTAAAGTCGTAATTATGAGATCATAGAATTTATTTGCTACAACGGACCATAATTGTTTGTAACCTCTGCAAATTACATTACTGTTTGTGTGCCTTGTGTTGACTTCCTTAAATACTATGAGGAGCTTATTTCTTCTGCAGCAATTCATGGAGAGTAGCCTAGGTAGTTGTTATGATCTAAAATATCTTCTGACTTGGATCAAGGATTGAAGGGCACTTTCCTGGTGGTCCTTTGTCATCCACATCGTTTAAATGTCAATTATAAGAATGAAATGTGAGATAGTCATTGAAGTTTGCTGTTGCGGTATCACAATCATACATGTGTGATTCATTCTTTTGCAAAACAAGGGCTTGATATATTA
This sequence comes from Kandelia obovata, assembly GCA_021464305.1. Taxonomy (NCBI): domain Eukaryota; kingdom Viridiplantae; phylum Streptophyta; class Magnoliopsida; order Malpighiales; family Rhizophoraceae; genus Kandelia; species Kandelia obovata. Next base: position 2,270,496 of record CM038486.1, on the reverse strand, counting down.
TGGAGGAAATGGACTTTGTCTGCCCCACTTGAATCAGTGTGTTTATTAATTTTGATTTTGATCCAATAGCTGAATTTGGTCCCACTGCCCTTCCCCGAACAAGTCTCAAGGATGGAGCACATTTTGCACATAGACTACTTCCTGGAGCTCAAAGAAGGTGAAATTGCTGCGCACACCTTTGCCTTCACTTGATCAGCAGACATGAGAGTTGTGAATTTGTTAACTGCTAGCTTGTCATTAGCATGATGTTCATTGCTGTTTGCAACATTAACTTCCCCTTGAACATCTCAAATTATGTATTCAATCAGAACCACTTGAAGATTTATGTTGATATAGATTTTACAATATTGGTGTTATTCTAATAGGTCATGTTAAACAAACATTAATGGGACCTTCTGGACAATTGGGTCAATACTTAGTTTATGTTGAATCATTTTCTCGTTGAGCATGCTTAATATTAGCATATGAAGTACTTTGAGCACATAACACATCACTTCTAGTAAATTTAATTATTGCACTAGAAGTTGTGGGAGCCGGGGACAGCCAGCAGCTACATCAAAACAACTCGTTACTATTAGTTTGTTTGTGAAGAATGAGGGGCAAGAAATGTTAAATGATAACCAACATTACATTACATTGGTGCTGGAATTTCATTGATGAATTTCAAGCAACCACAGAAAGGGAGAGGTGTGTTGTTGGTGAGATTGTCTTCTATTTGAAAGAGTTCACAACATCAGCTATGACCACATTACAGCAATCAGTCCATGATATAATCAGTTGGATGTTTTAAAAAAAAAAAAGAATTGTCTGGGAATATCTTGCATCGCTCAGCTATTCGAGTACGTAGATTTAGAGAGCCAGATGATACAGAACACACGTCAAGGTTTTGCCTGGGCTTTTCAGTTGGACAGGAAGCAGCTATACAATGTTCTCCATTATGGAAATTGCAGGTATCAACAGCAAGGTTATGTTCTGTAGACCTAAATGCAAGGTAATAAAATGAAGTTTCATTGCATTACAATCCATCCTATTGTGGCCAGCCAAATGTAATCATTAAGTTTGGTATTGGTATTGGTATTTCTGTGATCACACATATACCTACATAACATCAAAGGGTCTCTGTTCTCCCTTAAACAATTGTATTGACATAGCCATTTGCTCCTCAAATCGCAGCTTGCCATAGAACTGCCCTGCAATGCATTTTAATGTTTTAAACCACAGCACTTCCAAACAATGACTACCCAATTGAGTAATCACTTCCTATGCCCCGAAGATGCCATTAGGACACCAACTGACACAATGAACATGGACAACATGCCTGCAAGCAAGATGTATGTTCTTCTTGATGATCTTCGGTACTCTCCGAAGAGAAGTATACCCCAAAATGTGCTCACAAGAGGAAGTGCCTGGACGGCATCTGCTGCCGCATATCCAGCAGCCTGACCACCCATGAATTGGAGACCATTCCCAAACCCACATAAGAACCCAGCCAAAAATGCCCAACCTCTGCCATTCCAGTCTTTAAGATAAGCCTTTAGGGATGATTTAGGCAATTTCAGTACTGGTTGATAAAGGAAGGTGACATTAAGAATAATAGCAACCACAAAGCAGGACACTGAAAACCAGAAAAATGCAGTGTAGACAACCAGCTTGGGAACCCCTTTCTTCAGCCTGTGCCACTGATCATTTGTTGCCAAGTTAAAAGCCGGGGAAAAGAGAGAGAAGCAAACACCAGCAAAGAACGTAATAGCCAGTCCCAGCAAAGTGCCCCTCCCAAACACCTGCAAGGAGAACCAAAGCACTTGTTTTAGACTGCTAAGGGAACTTACAATTAAGGCACTATTGCATAGTTGAGCCAACAAACCTTGATCGATCTTTTCTGCTCGAGGTCTATGAGGAATCTTGCTGTTCCAGCTTTTGCCTTCTCTACAGTGCCATTACCATCCTCTAAATCCCTTGCTGTTGTCAAAACAAGAAAAGAAGGCGGCCAAAGTTGCCAGTGTCATGCCGTAAAAAGAAAGAAAATTGCATCAATATTGGATAGAAGGCTCTGGTCGTACAAGAAATATGAGCATACGGCAAGAATGATACCTCTTTCTGGAAATGTTTCCTTAGAAGTTGTAGAACCTGCGGCCCTGGTACATAATGAAATTTGGTCATGTCTATCATGTAGAATACTAACAGAAATCACACATATGAAATAAAAGAGAATTAACAAGTGACATACTTGTGATCAAATGATATGTTATTGAGTTTTGCTCTATTATCAGCAGCATTTGATGAATGAACAGCTGACCCAAGATAAACAGCAATCAAGAAGCAACCAACCCCAGGGAAAAGGATCTCTGCTCTGTTTATCTTATCATCTAAGAAGTAATTCAGGGTTGTTCCTGTTACCCAGAATAAGGAGGCAAAATAACATTACAAGTCCAGACCTTTGAAAGATGCAGGCAGTAACAATTCTTTCAACAGATAGACACACATACCTATGACAACTGTTATGCTAGAAGTGATTACTTCTGTCACTGACAGGCCAACAAATGCCCAAGCATACTGTGTGGATAGATTTCCAACACTGAGTACAATCCCACCGGCCATCGCAAACATAACAGATGGCCAATTATCCTGCAATAAGTCATAGAAGTCTAATAGAGCATCCCTCTTGTCCACTAAGATTTTCATGTTTTGGTGACACAAACTCATTACTTTCTCCAAGACAGGCGCATGCATGATCCACGAAACTGAAACTAACCTGAGAAAGTTGTGTTATAAAGTTTGGCCTCTCCGGAGTGCTACTCCCAATCTGACCAAATGTGAAAGCTATAATTACAGCAGCCAAGAGGTTGGTGATGGAATAGTCAAGGTAAGTGTGTTGAGGAAGCCTGCCTCGCCTCTCTAGCAGGGTCATAATAGCAGGCCATGTACCCAAGAAAAAAAGGGAAAATAGCATGCATGCTATGGCTCCTCCTTTGCTCTCCACTAGATACATTTTCTAAGAGAATCAATGAGTATTTTCAGAAAATATCCTGCAAAAGAGAACAACTTTATGCCTTTATCGGTTCATCCAAATTATGCCAACTTGTTTGCCCACTGACCCATGTCAAATAAATATCTAAACTCTACGGGACAGTATCTGAATGGTATAAACTTTTGAGCTTTGACAAGTCCCATTGCTTAATTGCTTTTAAAAATACGTACGGTCTAAGCTTTTCCATGGAAGAAGAAGACGAGACCCTTTAAGATAACTGTAATGTGAACCAACCACCAATGAACGTTGAAAAATGCTCATAAGATCCCGTAGAATCAGAAAACGACAGTAGAAAATGATTTTTAAGACAACGTAAGGATTCAAAATATTCGGCCGGAGATCACAGAAATAAAAAAAGCACAACGGGCATAAGAATCCAGATTCCAAAAGTCAAGACACCCATAAAAATATCTGCTGCAATTCAACTTTTTAAGCAAAATAAAACAGAACAGTTTGCACAAATTCAGCGTAAATATGTATATATGGGTGCAAAAGGAAATATTGGTGTTAGATTTTTTTTTTTTTTTGCAATAATATGTAATTTTATAAAAGAAAATTTATTTTTGTGCAGTTCAGATTTGCCAATAAATCCACGATTATGAGTTTCACAATTGAACTAACGTAATTCAAGTAAAGAGTGCCACAGTGAAGCATGCTCATCTGGTGTGAAGAAACAGAGAGAGAAAGAGAGTTAGAGAGAGAAAAAAAAAAAAAACCCCACCAGGAAAAACTTGTCAAGAGACGCCAATCTTACGTATGATCTTTATTCAGTGGTCCAAAGTTGTATGTTTAGAGTTCGAACTCGGACTCTTCCAAAGGTAGTCTTACAACATTGTGATGTGATGGGAAAAACCAAAGACCATGAGAAACCAGCAAAGAAAAGGAGAAAGTTGCCGAGAAGGGAGAGTGCTAAATCTCCGTAATTATGTAAGAATTGCAGTTTTGATCTTTCCGGGGTGTGATAAAATGGAAAGTTGGTAACTGCACAGCTGGATCCAACTCGTCCATCTTTCAGTTTTAACGTTTCCACGCGGGCAATCCAAAATCATTTGAGTTAGATTTTGGTTTTGACATGTGCAATTTGTTACCTATTGCTTATTTAGTGCTGGTCATGGAGTCGCCATCAGTTTGATGTAACTGCTTGAACATTTTGCAGTTGCGTCCGAAAAGTTTGGTCAATTAGCCCACTTTGACTGACTTGTGTATCTGGACATTGTAAGAGAACAAGACGCTTTTGCCTTTCGGTGTTTTAATGGTCTTTTTTTTTTTTTTTTTTTGGCATATTGTAATTCTAATTCATCTGTTGGCAGTTGGTCAGGAGAGAAAAATAAAGGGGTCCTTTCCTTTCGGACACCATGTACGAGGTATGCCAGCAACATCCATGGAGCTGTTTTGAGTGAAGTATTATTCTTTTAAAGGTTGCTTCATGTGCATATGTAACAGTTTTTGGAGAAATTCTTTTGACTTGTACTCTTTGTTAGGTCAAAAGACCAAACCATGAGCTGTGAAAGTTCTCGTTCAACTCTCTTCTAGTTAATGACAGTCCACATTGGTAATGTCTTCTTAATGCAACATGACTGATAATTGATCAAACACAATTAGCCCACGACTGTAAACAACTGTGAGTTGAAGGTTGATGTAGATTGGCCCATCTTTAATTCCTTCCATCTCTACCAGAAACGAGATGGTTGATGATATATTAAAAAAAAAAAAAAATCATTAGAAAATGATCAATTTCATATCTGCACGTTAGCCATGTCTATCTAATTTATAACCTTGAATTTTGGTAATATTCTGCCCATTCATGACAGGTTGTCAACGCATTAATTAATGAATTCACTTAAAATATTTGAACTTTTATTGGTAGAAAAAGATATTCCTTTTTTTTTTTCCCTTCTTTTTTCGGGAAAATAAAATGAAATCTCAAACACTGAGAATATTTTTGTCATTTTTGTGGAGTCATTTCTAGGAATAATCATAATTGCACAGGATTTTAGTGATTCACCTCATATTCCATTTGGATAAGATTGACTCAACCTTGCCAGTTCGAGGATCAAATTTAACGTGCATCTACAGTTGTACAGATAAGGGATCATATCGTTCAAGGCTTAGAAGAAGTAAAAATTCCAAGAAAATATGGAATGTCTTGAGAGAACGATGAGTCAGTCTGAAATAAGGCCTCCGCATTTCAGATCAGACAACTTATTAGCCAAGGATCTCAAAGGTTATAAATTTAGAATCATCAACAATGTAATCAGGCAAGTTAGAATAATAAAAAGTCATCTTAATACAGAGACTCCCGTACTGTGACATCTATGAAGGATTTGGTCGCTTCTGTAAACTGAACCTCTAATCTCTGGTTCGCAATTACACATTTTAGGACATGGACTTAAAATTATACATGAAAACTAACCAGAACAGCACCAGCCGCTGCATATCCAGCAGCTTGACCTCCCATAAATTGAAGACCATTACCAAACCCGCAAAGAAGCCCTGTCCAAAAGGCCCAGCCTCTGCCATTCCATACATTAAGATAAGCCCTCATTGATGATCTAGGTAGGTCCAATATTGGGTGGTAAGGGAAAGCGACAACCCATTGAGGAACTTCATAATCTTATAATCTTTCAAAGTTAACGAAAAAAAAAGGGTATCGCTTTGATTTTGTAATAGAAGTTTTATTTGTATATACATATTTCGGCATGTCAAATTTCTATTATCAGTAATTTTTACCGTAAATTTGTTAACGTCTTCAATTGAAAAAATAAACTTTTTGATAATTTTTTTATTTATAAAATTATTGATAATTCTTAAATCAATTAATAATATTATTTGTCGTTATTTAAAAAATTTATTAATTTTCATAACTTAAATTAAAAAATCTTATTAAAGTATGAATTGTCAGCTCATCTGTATATTCAATATTAATATTATTATATTCAGAATAATTTTATTATCTTGTTCAACTGACTTGATAATTAAATATTTTTTTTATTTATATTAATATTTTTTATTTCACTTTTCATCACAATACCAAAATAATCTTTTTGTTATCTTTTTTTTTTAAATTATTTTTTAATCAAACGTATGTAATTAGTGAAACAATTTGAAAATGATAGATTAATTTTTTTTTTTTCACTTTTCACCCAATTACAAAATAATCTTTTTGTTATCTTTTTTTTTTAAATTTTTTTTTAATCAAACTTATGTAATTAGTAAAATAATTTGAAAATGATAGATTAATTTTTTTTTTTTAGATTTGCTATTTTTTGAGCTAAACTTTCATAAAATAGATAATTACTATTATTGTTTGAAATTATAATGACCTAAAATATATTAATAGTTATTTGGTGAAGTGAGATCAAGTTGAAATTTTAACACAAGTTTCAAATCAATCGTACCACTATATAGCATCACCTTTTAACTGAATAGAAGCAATTTTTATCTTAAATTATTTTAGGATACCATAAAAATAAAAATATTTTTAATACTAAAATAATATATTGACTAATTGTTTATCAGGATTAGAAACACTTATTTAAATCTTTAAAAAATTATTACATTAAATATATGAATTCTTTAAAATAAGATATTCTAACGTTAGAATCTGATGAATTATATGAAAACATAATTTAAGATTAATAAAAGATATAAAATATATTTTTTTAATATCAATTAATGACATATTGAAATTTAAAATAAAAAAATTATAAAAATAAAAAATTAAGAGATTGATCTATTTGAGGGAACAAACTTTTATGATCTTTCCGAAATGATCGGAATTTGGTAATTTTTTTTGAAAGAATTTACTTTTAATTTATAAAAATAATTTTATTTTTTTATTATTAATTCATAAATGATATATATATATAATTTATTAAAATAATTTTATTTTTATTGTTATTAATTCATAAATGATATATATATATATATATAATTACTAACTATATATTATTATAAAAATAATAAATTAAAAAAATCTTATCAGATTATACTCTTAAGGTCTAAGAGCAAATCTGCTGTTGTAGCTTTTGCCTTCTCTGAGTCCCCTTTCCATTCTCCAAATCCTTTGTTCCTGCCCAATTAAAATAAATCCCTTGTAATACCAAAGAAATGAGAATTTTGGGAGAAAAAAAAAAAAAAAGCAGTATAAGAACCATGTCTTGGTTCGTACTAAATGCCTTCGCCGATAAAAGAAACCCGTGACACTGGTAGAAGGTTGAATTCAGCAATGTCATCAACATGATTAAATGCACTACTAAATGCTTGAACAACCAATGTCAGGTAAGTACTCAACTAATTTTAATCAACAATTTGGCCCAAAAGGGACATTCAAATGAACCGAAGTAAGTTGAACACGGAAAAAGACACAAATGAAAATGCAGCTGGAAATTAGTTGCACACAAAAAGAAGTCATACCTAGCTATCAAAATGTTGCAATTGCTCGCATGTGTACTGGCAGGATCACAGCATGGAATGTGTTAGACAGAGGCACGTATCAGGTTTAAGTTTGGCAGATCTGCCTGTGGATTGCAGGTGCTGCAAGTGGGAGATGTATGCTCAAAAAAGGACATACTTTTCATCAAAAAGAAACATGTTGTGATTATACAAGGAGTTAAAAAGGCATACTTAATCCCAAAGGAAAAACTATTACTGGAAATCAAGATGCTACACATGATTCCAGAAAATGAAATTCATATAACTGCATATGCCCATTACCTATGACAACAGTTATGCTAGTAGTGATAACTTCTGTCACTGATAAACCAACACAAATCCAAGTATACCAAGTGAATAAATTTTCAAGATGTTAGGATTTTAAATGTAAATTGTATGATGAAGGAACTTTACACTGAAGGTGAGAGGGAGCAGTAAATAACATATTAGTAGGAAGTACTCATAAATTCAATATCTTTGAATTAAAATGTGATATCGAACCTACAAGTCTACTGCATTAAGCATTTGCTCAGAATAACTGATTTTTTTCCACATATGTTGTAAATATTTGAAACTCAAATTTTATGAAGCCTGCCTAAGCTAGTATGGAGATGGGTCCCTGTTGTTTACAGGGAAACTATTTTGCACTTGATTGTTGGAAAGCATTTCTAGTCCCATAAAACGATGTTGGAAGGAAAAAAGAGCACCCAATTTCCAGAACTCAAATGAAGCTCCTCCAATTTCCCTCCCCCCCCCCCTATAACCTAGCATACAATTCACCTTTACAAGTACCTTTCAGAAATATTGTCATTTTGAAGAACTGGTCACTTTTAAAAGTATCTTTTGCCTTTGGCAAAGGCTCTTCATGAATGTTACAACATTCGAATTGAACAATCAAAATTAGTGCAAGCAATGCAGAAAGCCAGACTTGGATGAGATCAGGAGACAAATCAGCTGAACATACACTCAACTGCCCAAATTGGGTTATGAAATTGGCTGCTGACATTCTTGTTTGGGTTTCTTGTATTTGGGATTGAGGTCTCATTTTTGTGCCTCAGCCCCTTTTCTTGCATATCCCCCAGTCCATCTGTCTACATAATGTTACAACTTCGTTTTTCATTTCTTTCAAGTTAAAAAGAAATCAAAAAACGAAGCAGGAGGATCTCTTCTTAAAAGGGAAAGGAAACCAAAACACATTGCAATTTATCACGTGCCGAGTGATTGGCCCAAAATTGAGCCATTTAAAGAGGTTTACTTTAGAATAAGGTAGAAGTCTCTAGAATTTTGTAGATGACTTTCTTATCTTCTTGTAAAGAATAGAGTTAGGTAGAATACTCTATAATAAGAATAGGAACTGTTGGATCAAATAGATCCTAGTCATCTATTGAGAAGGTGGATGATTATATATAGTTTTAGGGACTTCATTTGAAAGCATCCAAATAAGTAAGAGTGTATTTGCCTTCTTGAAGTAATATAATATTCTCCAAGTTCTCTAAATCTCTTTGTATGCATCTTTCTATCATTTGATAGTAGTATTCTAGCTCTCGGAGAAGGCTGAACTAGCATTCAAGTTAAGGGAATTGCTAGTGCCACACGGGTCGTTGGGAGTACAAGGCCAAGTCCGTGATAAGTAGTATCAGAGTCAAGTTTCTACAAGTAGCAAGCACGCTCTATTGAAAGGATGTTTGGTTCACACAATGAGATTACCCACGAGGTTGAGGAAGTCAAGAAGCAACCAAAAAGAGGGAGATCAAGGTCGAGGGATGTCTTGGAAGACACCAGTGCCAGGCTTGCAAAAGTTGAGCTTGTGGTGGCCGACGAGCAGGAGAAGTTGAGGTGGTAGACCAACGCATCGACGAGCTCGAGAAGGAGAATGAAGAGCTACGTGGGGAGTTGCAAGGTGCCTTAAACCAGGCCCTCTCAAGGTGTCTGGACCAAGTGAAGACCTTGGAAGAGGCCCTCCATTCTGAGGTTGAAACATTGAAGGAAGAGCTCGAAAGAGTCTCCAACGAGTTGAAGGAGACCAAGGATGAGCTAGCCCTTTGTAAAAAGGTCATTGCTCAAAGTGGAAGCATTACCTTGCCAACGATAGTTGCAGTTTCTTCAAAAGTGGATGTCCCAAGGCGTACAATGGGTCGAGAAACGAGAAGGAGATCGATAATTTTCTATGGAGCTTGGAACAATACTTCAAGGCAGTTGGTATCACGGAGGATACCAAGAAGATTGATAGTGCTACCCTATACCTCATGGATACCGCAATGGTATGGTGGAGAAGGAGGTATAGTGATATTGAAAGGGATACTTGCATCATTAACATATGGGACGAGTTCAAGAAAGAACTCAAGCAGCAATTCTATCCAGAGAATGCAGAAGAAGAGGCGAGAGCAAACCTAAGGAGTCTTCAACAGAAGGGGAGCATACGAGAGTATGTGAAGGAATTCTCTGAAGTGTTGCTGGAAATTCTTGATTATCTCGACAAGAAAGCATTCTTTGCATTCAAAGATGGCTTACAAAATTGGGCAAAGATAGAGATCCAAAGACATGGTGCTCAAGATCTCGCCACCACTATTTTCATTGTCGAATCATTAATAAAGTTCAAGAAGTCCAAAAAGTCTGAGTCTTCTAAGGACAAGGGTGACAAAGGAAAGAGTGGGGGAGAGAGTCCCTCGAACAAAGGCCGTTCTCACAAGTTTAATAGGCCTAAGGAAGGGAGGAACACCAAGGAGGATCAAGCAATGACAGACCTCCTCTTCAATGTTACTTTTGCGATAGGCCGCACAAGGCCAGAGATTGCCCGAAGAAAGCCAAGCTTTCAGCAATAGTGGAAGAAAGGGAGGAATAGTAACAACGCAAAGAGATGAGGATGAGGTCATTACAAATCCTCAATGCCATCAAAGCCAAGGTCGAAGTGCCTAAAGCCGAGAAGAAAGGACGGTTATATGTGGAAACAAAGGTGAGTAACAAAGTGGTTAAAGTCTTAGTAGATACTGGAGCTTCTAACAACTTCCTTCAAGAAGAGGAAGCAAGGCGGTTAGGCATCAAATATAACAAGGAGCAAGGATGACTCAAGGCCTGTCTCTTATACACATCTAGATGTGTATAAGAGACAGGGTGAATGGTGTGGCCTTGTAGACTTTTCTATTGTACCAATGGATGATTATCCAATTGTACTTTGTATGGAGTTTATGAATCGTGTTAAAGCTGTGCCTATTCCATTTACCAACATAATGTGCATCTTGGAGGAAGGCAACACATGCATGGTTCCTTTGGCAAGAGAGACCTGCCTGCAATCCAGGCAGATTTCGGCCATGCAACTTTCCAAAGGCGTAAAGAAGTCGCAACTCTCCTTTCTTGTATCCTTGAAGGATGAAAAGGATACTTTCTCATCAAACGGCCTACCTGAGGAAGTCTCTCACGTTCTGAAGGAGTTTAAAGACGTAATGCCTCCCAAATTACCTAAGAAGCTCCCACCTAAGCGGGAGGTGGACCACAAGATAGAATTGGTCCCAGATGCAAGACCACTTGCTGCAGTGCCTTACCGTATGGCACCCCCTGAGTTAGAGGAACTCAGAAAACAACTAAAGGAGCTGTTGGATGCGGGTTACATTCAACCGTCAAAAGCTCCATATGGTGCACCTGTGCTTTTCCAAAAGAAGCATGATGGGTCGCTTCAATTGTGTGTTGATTATTGAGCACTCAACAAAATAACTGTGAAGAACAAGTATCCCATTTCGTTAATAGCTGATTTGTTCGATCAGTTAGGTAAAGCGCGATAGTTCACAAAGTTGGACTTAAAATCGAGATACTACTAAGTGAGGATTGCAGAAGGAGATGAGCCAAAGACCGCTTGCGTTACAAGGTATGGCTCCTTTGACTTTTTGGTTATTCCATTTGGACTAACTAATGCCCCTACCACATTCTGCACCCTTATGAATCAAGTTTTCGAGTCATTTTTGGATAAATTTGTCGTAGTATATCTAGATGATATCGTTGTCTATAGTAAGACGTTGGACGAGCATATTAGACATCTACGACAAGTTTTCCAAGTGCTAAGGGAACACGAATCATATGTGAAGAAGGAGAAATGTGTCTTTGCTCAACGAGAGGTCACATTCTTAGGGTACATTGTCAGCGGAGGCAAACTAGTGATGGACAAGTTTAAGGTGCAGGCCATCCACAATTGGGAACCACCTAAGAAAGTGACTGAATTACGATCCTTCTTAAGCCTCGTCAACTATTACAGAAGATTTATAAAGGGCTACTCCTCTGTTGCAACTCCACTCACTGATTTGTTAAAGAAAAATAGAACATGGAGCTGGGATGACAGATGACAGAAAGCGTTTGAGGTGCTCAAGCAAGCAGTAGCTGATGAGCCAGTATTGACTCTTCCCGACCACACCAAACCGTATGAGGTACAAACTGATTCTTTAGATTTTGCAATTGGTGGCGTTCTAATGCAGGAAGGTCATCCCATCGCATATGAAAGTCGTAAGTTGAACGAAACTTAGCGTCGTTATACAGTTCAAGAGAAGGAGATGATTGCAGTGGTACATTGTCTACGAACTTGGAGGCATTACTTATTGAGGTCTAAGTTCACAGTGAAGACAGATAATATTACCACAAGTTACTTCCTCAATCAAAAGAAGTTAACGCCAAAGCAAGTGAGGTGGAAACCTTTCTTGGCAGAATTCGACTTTGTGATGGAGTACAAGCCAGGTAAGGATAATTTGGTGGCTGATGCATTAAGTAGGAAGGCCGAATTAGCTGTCATCATAAGTCCAAACTTCCCTTTGGTGGAACAAGTGAAGGAGGAATTGGAGCATGATTCACAAGTTCAAGAGTTTGAGGGAATTGGCAAGTAGTGGGAAGACACACCGGTTTTGGCTTGAAGATGGATTGCTCACTACGAAAGCTGTCTCTTATACACATCTAGATGTGTATAAGAGACAGCCCCATACTTGCTAAAGCGGGCTACCACTACTAAGATGTTGGTACATCCATCCGAATTCGGTAGACACGTGATGAAATCCATTGAAACACTCTCTCATGGCTTCTCTGGAATCTGTCTCTTATACACATCTAGATGTGTATAAGAGACAGGACCGAGACACACGCTTCACTGGAAGATTCTGGATAAAGCTATTTAAGTTGATGGGATCGGAGCTCAATTTCTCTACAAGCTTTCATCCTCAAACGGATGGTCAAACAGAGAGGGTGAATGCCTTGTTGGAGCTATTCTTAAGGCATTATGTAAGTGCCAACCAGAGCGATTGGACTAAGTTGCTTGATATAGCCCAATTTTCATACAATTTGCAAAGAAGCGAGTCAACTGGGGCTAATCCATTCGAGGTTGCTACAGGATTACAACCAATGCCTCCACACACATTGGCGGTTGGCTACAAAATGCCTAGTCCTGCTGCATTCAAGTTTGTCAAGGGTTGGCATGAGAAGTCCGACATGGCACGGGCACACTTTGTTAAGGCTACTAAACGGATGAAGAAATGGGCGGATGCCGAGAGGAGACACTTGGAGCTTGAGGAAGGAGATTTGGTGATGGTGAAACTCCTTCCCCATCAAAGCCGAAGGTTTGCTAAGGTGCATAAGGGACTGGTAAGGCGTTACGAAGGACCCTTCCCAATAGAGAAGAGTATTGGCAAACTAGCTTACCGCTTGACCTTACCATCACACCTCGAGATGCATCCAGTATTCCACGTGAGTTTGCTAAAACCTTACCATCCTGACAAAAAGAAGCCGAGTCAGGGCAAAACAAAGAGGGCACCTACAACAATAACAACCATGCCAGATCGTGACATGGAAGAGATATTGGCACCCATCTGAGTTATATCGAGTATTTTGTTAAATGCAAAGGGTTGCTTGATAGCAAGGCAAGTTGGGAACACGAGCTAACATTGTGGAACAATGTTGATGTGATCGAGGCATATAGGAGGGACGCGACGAGGGCGTCGCTAGATTGAGTGGGGGAGAATGTCACGGGCCAAGTGATTTGACCCAAAATTGAGCCATTTAAAGAGGTTTACTTTAGAATAAGGTTGAAGTCTCTAAAATTTTGTAGATGGTTTCCTTATCTTCTTGTAAAGAGTAGAGTTAGGTAGAATACTCTAAAATAAGAATATGAACCGTTGGATCAAATAGATCCTAACCATCCATTAAGAAGGTGGATGACTATATATAACCTTAGGGACTTCATTTGAAAGTATCCAAGCAAGTAAGAGTGTATATGCCTTTTTGAAATAATATAGTATTCTCCAAGTTCTCTAAATCTCTTTGTGTGCATCTTTCTATCCTTTGATAGTAGTATTCTATCTTACGAAGAAAGCTAAACTAGCATTTAAGTTAAGGGAATTGCTAGTGTCACACAGGTCGTTGGAAGTATAAGGTCAAGTCCGTGACAAATTGCATGCACGCAAGTTATTCCTTCTGCATCAATAATCGAATAGATATATTTTTTTAATAAATATAAAATAAAATTAAAGATTTTAAAATTTAATTCTTAAAAATATATCAATTACCTATTCTCTATAACCATAAAACAAACTTAGAATCGTTATCAATGTATCATTCATTTTTCTTCTTTCAGCCCTTTCAGTGCCCTTTTAGTGTGTTGTCCTAAATCATCATAGTTTATATAATTAAATTTTAAAGGTGATCCATAAGGAAAATTAAAATGACCCTTTAAATTTTTTTAAGAATAAAAATAGTAAAGATTAATATTATTGTATTAAATTTAATATTGTTTGTGTTATAAGAATATTTATAAGAATTTATTTTTTAAACCCTAATTGAGATATTTGTGTTAATTTTTTTTATAAATTATAATTTAATTTTTATATTTTTAAATATATTATATTTCACTCTAAAAGTTTGTTAAATTTTTTAATTAAATGAAATTTAATTTTATATATTTTTAGAATTATTTTTATTTATTTAAAAATAAATTAAAATCTTTTACTTACCACTAATTCATCTAGTAATTAATTTATATTTATAAATCATAATTAATATCTAATCATATATTATACTCACTCAAATATTAAAACTTTTAAAAAATAATCTAATGCATCTTTTATCTTTTAAAATCTTTTATTGAATTACATCATTTTTTTCGTCTTACTAATATTTTTAATCATAATATATAAAATTAATTTTTTATTTTATTTTATCTTAAATGTAAATTTTAATTTCAAGAATAAAATCAAACTTCTGCTATCTTATTCAAGAAAATTTTTAAATTAATATTTATTAAAAACATGAAAACATTTGTAATAATTAATTTAAAATAATAAATCTTTTATTATTTATTTAATTATTTTTATATTATCTATATTATTTTTCTCAAAAAGAAATATCATAAATAATTTTTAATTAAAACAATCCAAAAACTAAATTCTCATATAAAATTACTTGATTCTCGGAGTCCGAAAAACACACTTGCATTGGATTCTCTCCAGTCCGAAGAACACACTTACATGCAATAACCCATTTTGAAAATTCTCAAACTCGTAACAAGTCCATTTGGTAAATTCATTTGTTTGTCCACGAAACAATACTTTAATTTATACAATTAATTTTTTTTATAATAAAAAATAGTATTACATATATTAACCCCATAATTTATTAATGTCTAATTTTAATAATACATATGACTAAAATTAATTAAAATTCAAATTTTTATAATCATTATACAATTGTAATTACCTTATGTAATCAAATTTTATTTTTATAATTTAGATAATAAAATCATCCATATAAATATTATTAAAAATAATAAAATTAACAAAATTATATACATGAAATATTTATTATATATATTTATTTAAATAACAACTAACTCGCTCACTATTAAAACATTCAGTAGCATTCGAGCAAAAGCAGCGATTGCAGGAATGATAGACCAATTAAGAAACAACAAACTAAATTAGAAAAGATGGGCACCAATTTTCCATTAACATGGAACCACAAAAAAAAAAAAAAAAAAAAAAAAACTACTAGCACTCGCTAGATTTACAAATAAAAAAAAAAAAGGGCAATTCTAAAAAGAAGAGATGGGGTCCTACCCCCAATAGCAGGTCAGGTCATATCAACCGTCCAATGGGAATTAAATTCCCATTCTTTTTCACAAAGGACGAAAGAAACGAGAAAAAGCTTCTCTGAAGATGTGATGGACGTAAAATTACAAGGCTCCCCACCCCCCACCATCCTGTCGTGGCAAAATCCTGTCCACACATCAAAGCCCCATTTCCAACTCACTGTCCGCTTTCAGGCCCACCAAAACAGTAGGCCTGAAAACCAAAGGATGATCATGGAAGCAGGGAACAAGTAAATGACTTTAAACGAAAAGGAAGCCACGCCATTGCTGTCGATCCCAGTGCCACTTCCCGAGGGCCCCAGTCCTGTGCCAAACACTGAAGAGGGTGTGGTCGTCGTAGTCGTTGTAGGTGTTGTGCCAGGGGTGTTGGTGCCTGTTGTGGGACCTGTTGTTGTTGTCCCTCCAGTGCTGCAATTACAGACAGAGCCAGGATAATCTAAGCCCACGCGTTACAAAACTAAATCTTCGTTAAGAAACAAGAAAATTAAAAAACGCCAGTCTTCAGAGCATTACTAAAAGCAACTGGGAAACACGTTAGTTTAATTATATTACATCACTGTAACGTAACATTGTCCACCGATCCGCGTGAGACATATGCCATATGCTGAAATCTTTTAATAAAATAAACCCTCCGATAGTAAATATAAGAGGACAAAAACATATTTGGAATATCATCGTCATTACAGCTCAGAGCTGTAAAAAATGGTGCAGGACCCTTGGCCTAGAAAATATAAATCAATGCAGGATATTAGTAGAGTGTGTGGCGCTAGATCTGGCTTGGCTTTTCCTAACCAGTGTCTCACAATGCAGTTTAAAGCAACCTTATGATGGCTGCCAGCTGTGACCGTACAAGCGAATCTCGGCACAAATCTACCGAGTGGGTTAAATAGTTTTAACACAAAAGGTAAAAGAAACCAGGTGTGCCCAACGTCAAGCAAAGACACAAAAGATGCTGCTTGGTAAACTATGTGAGTAACAGACGGTAAAAAAAAAATAAAAGAATGGCTTTGGGTAACAGAGGATTAGGCAAAAAGAATTAATTCCCCTAAAATACCAAGATTCCATGGTGATCCAAGGAAAAAATAAATGATAGCCTTTTTGGAAAATTAGAAAGGGCTTATGGAGGCCACCTAACAGAAGGTAAAGGCATGAACTTTGAAAATAAAGGATTGTTTAACAAAAAAAAATAAAACATGCCTTGCACTTGCAGGATAGGTACATCCAGTAGCTACAGCTGCAAGACAGAAATGGGAGGAGTGTATTAGAACGCTGTAGATGTAAGTGGGAAAGTAAAAGAATGTTTCAAGGGACTTGACCACTTACAGGAGGGAGGATTTGCACTAATGGTGGCAGTTCCTGAAAAGTCACAGCTTCCTGAAGCTTGGCCTTTCTTCTGGAAATAGCTGTTGGCAGCCCAGTCGCAGTGTGCTTTGACAGTGTTGGGGTTGTAACAAGCACCATTTTGAAGGATTGGAGTACAGTCTGCTCCAGCTCCACAAGCATAATCTATGGTCTTTTGTAGTGCTTGGCTACCCCCACCATCCTTACATAAGCAGTAAGCAGCATCTACAACCAAAAAGAAAAGTAAATATTCAAACATACCGTTTCATTCCCTTCCCCCCAACCCCACCCCACCCCAACAAAAAAAAAGCTTAAGATATCCATATCATGGTGAAACAACAGGATCCATGTCAAGTTTCTCTTGGATTAATGAGAAAATATACCAAGAAAGAAAAAAAAATTGACAATCACCTCCCCTACCAGCTAAATTAGACCAAAAAAAGACACATAATAAGTCACTTATAGCGAAAAATCCACCAGGCCCATCAAGAAACAACACAGTAATTTCGACTCAAAAGCTTAGATTAAAGGAGAAACAAATAGATAAAGAACACCCAAAGAAATCTATAGCTTACTTGAATGACCAGTGAGGGCCAAGAGAAGTAGTAAAGACAGTAAAACAGCCATGATGGATGCAAAGGTCGTGCAACAAAATCTCAGAGGAATTCACAGCCCCTTTCAAGTTGGGTAGTAGAAACTTAGTGGTAGTATATTGAGAGAGTGACAGTGAGTAGTGTAAGGGTTTCTTTATGATGCAATAATTTAACCCGACTTTCTACGGAAACTTTGCGTTCGGACACATCTATTAAGACACAGTCACCTCGGAATGTGTGTATGTGTGTCCCTTCATCGCGAACCGAGCTAGCTCGAAGTTTTTGTCCAGTATTTGACCGTTCGATTATGTATGTATGTGTTGATTCCCAACGGTCATAAACTCGTCCACCAAAAAAAAAAAAAAAAAAGATATACTTATATATATATATATATATATATATATATATATTAATAACTATTATAATTAATATGCATAAAATTAATTTTAAAACTTTTTAATATTACATATATAATAATTTTGTATTCATATATTAATATAAAAATTTCTGATAAAAATAATAATTAAAAAATATATTTTATTTTATTTTAATAACACGTTAATTTATAATTTATTCTAACATAACACATGTTTTCTTGAAATTATTAACTAAATACTAATTATAAAGTAAAATAACATAACACGTTTTTTAATTTATACATTAAAAATAATATTAAATTTATTATAAAAAATATTTAACTTACATAAATATATAATATATATTGGTCGCCAAGTAAAGCTAAATTTGTGCGTAAGGAATTTTTATGCATATTTGTAGTAGCCTTCTCGTCGGACATTTATTTTATTTTGGGAAAGACTCGATGGAGACAGAATTTGCGAAAACAAATGGTCACAAATATTACATATAAAATACTATTTATATAATATAATTTTTTTAATATAATATATTGTGATCATTTATATTCGTAGCTTAATTTTTTGAGAATGAGAAAATTTACGTAACAATATTTTAAGAATATATATATTATAATTATTATTATATAATAATAATAATAATATTTTATAAAAAAATTAATATATTTTCGTATATGTCATATTTCATCTGCGTCAATTCATCATAAATTAACTAATTATTTTAGGCTGGTAGGCTCGGTGTAATTTGGTCCTACGAAGAAAGGTCCTTTGACTTCTTTCGGCTGTTGTATTCTTGTGCTTGGCCTTGTCACCCTTTGTCCTTGCGTCGTGGATGTCCTGTCTCCCTTGCCCTTTAGCATCTAAGTAGACACGTCCCTATATATCATATAATACGGTGCAAATATAAATATATTAAATATTTTTAATAATATTATTAGTTTTTTTTTACTTATAATTTATAATAATTCTTATATTATTTTAGATTATAATTAATATTTTATTAAGAATTATATATATATATATATATATATATATATATACACACACACACATTTAACATACTATTTTAAAAATTATAATTAAAAAGTTATTATAAATATCATCTTTAAAAATTTTAAAATTAATTACATATATTTTATATAAATATTAAAGATATTTGAAACACATATTAATAATATGTGGTATGTGTATTTAATTTTTTTTTAATCATACAAATGTCACTCAAATGTCACGTTGGACACTTATATCTGATATGAAAACAGGCCTTTTTTAAAATATCCGTACTGCACAGATGAGCATCGGTACGTCTCATTCTCGCATGTGCACAACGAATCATTGCCTCTCATAAGCACACAAGGAGCCCTAACCAACAATTAAACACACGATTTTAAAACTTATATTTCAAAATTTTATTTTATATTTTGAATGTTAGCGACCATAATAAAAATACATGTTTTTCTTTTCTTTTTTTTTTTAAATTTTTTTTTCACTTGAGATTGCAAAGTGAAAAAAAAAACAAACAAAAAAGACAAACCCCACATCATAATAAGCCGTGATAAAGAGGATAGCGATGTTCATGGATTTAAGCACAGATTCAAAGTAGTCTAAGTCTCACCAAATGATCTACACAAAACTTAGTGGACCAACCAATGCTAGTTGATCGAAGTCTTTTATATTAAATTTAAATTATTGTTTTACGTATAAGACTTTTTTTAAGGTCATTTTAATTTTATAAGATATAAGATAAATATTTTTTTATAAATAAATATAAAAAAAATCTCTTATTTTGAATATAAAATTTTGAATTTAAAATATACTTATTTTTCTAACATTCAACTATACTAATCCCCATTCATTCCAATTTTGACAATTTTCAATGATTGCAGCATGGAATGTACTACATTTGACTTGTACATCTTAGACTCTATTATTATTATTATTATTATTATTATTATTATTATTATTATTATTATTATTATTATTATTATTATTATTATTATTATTATTATTATTATTTTGGGTATTGACTATCGACTTCGTATCAAAGTGGCTAATCCCAAACGCACTCAACTAACCATTGATGCTAAAACCTCGAGTTACCTATACTTTTTTTTTTTTTTTTTACGAGCAGTAATTAATAAATTAAAATTTTATTTTTAATGTTTAATATTTTAGTTTAAAAAATATTAAATTTATAGAAACAAATATATATATATATATATATAATTTTATTGCATAATTTACAAATTAATAAAGGCGACAATGATTTGAGTTTTTATTTCGGCTTGCAAACAATACATCAAACTTTTGCAAGATGTACGCATAAGGATTTAGGAAAATGAAAATCAACTTTACCCACAAGTTGAAATTGTGACTTAAACAGATTAACGCTATATATAACATTTTGAGCCAGTGATTGATTAGTCATCAGAACCTTGATTGACACTTGGGTCATTCATTAAACCAGATTCTCTCGTAAAGAAAAAGAATTATGCCATTGTTGGCTTCATATGTTCATATGGCATATACGAAAGTGCATCACACGATGAATGTGTTGGCTGATATCAGAACAAAGGACTAGACAATGGAATTGCCATGATTGGAAGCATCCAGCTCAGTATTACGCGAGTTGCCTATTATTCACTAGCAATAAGTTTCATTCTCTGTCCTGTATAACTGTTCATCATGTCTAAGAGCCCGCCATACAATTATTCAAGTCAATAACATGGCCCCTCATGCAAGTCAAGAACGTGCAAAAGAGAGTGCATGAACCATATAGTAATAACAAAAGGTTGGTTCAAGAATAAAGAATTCTATCAACACCATGAAAGAGTGGAGGGTTCAAATCTCATTATTATAACCCAAGAATTGATTGTATATGTGTATTCCGTCGGCGGAATCTATGGATTTGTATCATATACTTTGTTTGCTCTCCAGCCCCTTTGACACTGCGTAGCATCACCGCCAATCCAAATCCCAATTACTTCATAACAAGATCCGAATGACTCACTCACGTTCTATGATGCGCGAAAACAGATACAAGAACACAAATATGGACACAGCACAAGCCATTCACAATGACGCATGAAACACAGGATATATGAATTTGTATCCATGAGAGTATCATACTTTGCTCTCTTAACTCCTCCACGTTGTTACGTTGTTGCCCGCTAGCATCACCCCAAACCCTAATTCCAGTTAGTTATAGCCTCGTAACAAGATCCAACTTACTTCGTTCAATGATGCCATGAAGACGAATACAAGAACTTGGACATAGACACAAATATAGATACGGCATGACACATATATGAAATTATATGAGTTCTTAAAAAATTAAAATAATAATACACGATGGAAAACATGACTATAAAATATATATTTTTGATATATATATACACACACACACACATAATATAATATTTCAAAAATTTATAATTCAAAATAGTCAATATAATTAATAAAATAAAAATATATATTTTTTTACCATCATGATATTAATTAATATCTTTATAAAAAAATATTATATATAATATTTAAAAATAATAAAATTTATTTTATATATGTCTAATATCTAATACATTTATTAGAAGTGTTTGATATAAATATTAAAAATATTGATACGCTAAATAAAATATTTTTTATTTTTTTTGTCATATATATATAAAATATTAAAATGACTAACATACATTAAAAAAAAAGAAAAAGAGAATTAATGCATATTATATCTAAATATGTGTAACCTATTGCAATTCATTGAACTTACACTTGTATTCTAATTTATAAAATAAGATGGCTCTTAAATACTAAACCAAAAGGAGATTGGGCTCCACTTCAATTTAGTTAAGAGCCCCAAATAGACATTTGACACTTAATAATGGTCTCACAAATAAATAAAATTAATTATATGTATATACATATATATATATATTAGTGTACTCAATTAAATTGTTAAATAAATTAATTAATTAAAAAAGGAGGGGTAAATTTGCACATTGCTACACTGGGCCTATACCCTGAGCCCACTCCACTTTGCGAAAGGGAGAGCCCCGCCCCACAAAGTGAACGCAACAATGATGGAACGATGAGGGTTTAAACAACTAAAAAGCCCCTGGATTTCAAGATAATATCAGGACTACCACTAACCTCCAAAAGCCCTGAAGAGAAAGAAGCCCTAATCACTTGTGTCGGTCACCCGCACTGACTGAGCACATCAATGGTGTCTCAAATGGCGATACTCGCTCGTACCAAAACCCTAATCAAAACCCTAAACCCCACCAAACCCATCTCCACTTTCACCTTCCTCTGCCAAGAGCCACAATTGGCCGCCGCTGAGCCCCCTCATTCCGATGCCAACCCCACCAGTGACTCCGTCGTCGCCACTCCTCTTCCTCCAAACCCGGCCTCCGGAAGCCCTCTCTACAACGAGAACTGGAGAAACCCAACCCCGTTCCCGAACACGTCCATGAGTCAGTCCATAGTGCCGGTCGGGCTTCTCGGCCAGTACCCAGGAGGCCGCTTCCAGTCCATGGCACAAAGCCTTGATTTGAACTCGCTGTTGAATCTATTCGCAGATTGGATGCCGTTGCAGCGGTGGTCCGATATCAAGCAAATGTTCGAGTTCTGGATACGGTCGCTGGACAAGAACGGGAAGCCGAACAAGCCCGATGTGAACCTGTACAATCATTATTTGAGGGCTAATTTGATGATGGGAGCCACTGCTGGGGATTTACTTGACTGGGTTTCCCAGATGGATGAGTTCGCCGTTTCCCCTAACACGGCGTCGTATAATCTGGTCCTCAAAGCCATGTTCCAAGCCAAGGAGAACGTGGCCGCCGAGAAGTTGCTTCAAAGGTTTGCCCTTTTCATCCCATTTTCAACATTCCGGAAACTTCCCCAATTCTGTGTTTTTTCTTGCTTTGGTTTGGGCATTCTAATGATATATTTGCTGTTTCAGGATGGAGGAGATGGAGAAAGAGTCTAAACCTGATGATGAGTCGTATGATTTGGTTATTCAAATGAAGTTGTCCGTCGACCAAATTGATGCTGCCTTAAATTACATAGATAAGACGCTAAAATCCGGATACGTTTTGTCAATGAAAGCATTTGGTGAATGTGTGAGAAGCTGTGTTTTCAAGGGCAGACTGGATGCATTGGTGTCGGTTATTGAGAAGTGCAAGGTACTTGATTGATTGGATGAATGATTGATACGTGCATGATTTTATGTCTCTGTTTGTGTAGATTTTTGTTTATGTGCCCTGTGACTTGCGGTTGTTAATATCTGGCGGTATCAGACTACAGATCAGAACAAAGCTCTTTCTCCAAATTGGAAAATGTGCAATGACATCGCAGAAGCTGCAATGCAAGAAGATAACAGCAAGCTGGCATATTATGCATTTGAATTTATGGCCAAGTGGATTGCCAGGGGAGAGATTGTAAGGCCTCCGGTTCTTCTTTCTGTGGATGAAGGACTGATTGTATCAGCACTTGGAACTGCAGGCAGGACCTATAGTTCTACTCTCTTGGATGCATCGTGGGCAATTCTTCAACGCTCGTTAAGGGAAAAGAAGGCCCCTAACCCAGAATCTTATCTTGGAAAGATATATGCCCTTGCATCATTAGGAAATCTGCAGAAGGCTTTTGGTACCCTCCAAGAATTTGAGTCTGCTTATGGAAATTGTGACAAAGAAACAGAAGAAGAATTGTTCTCACCATTTAGTTCTTTGTACCCCTTGGTTGTTGCTTGCTCCAGGAGGGGCTTTGAGACTTTGGACTCGGTATTGCTTTACATTTGAATGTCCTTATACTGCTTTAATATATTGCTTGTGCATTTCATGGGGAATCATTAAACTTCAAGCCATATGCTAATTTTAAAGTTTTTTGCAATTTAATGTTAACAATTGAGTTATAGGCTGGTTACAACCTCTTATGCTGTATATTTGAATGCTGAAGATGGGAATAATAAAAACACATAGCAGTTATAATATTTGCTTTTGACATTGCAAATCATTTCATTCAAGCTGGCCATCAACACTTAGATCTATTATGATATTATATGGGCTGTTTAACTGAGTAATCTGTGAGCACTACTATCCAATGCATTAAAGGAGAAGCCTTTTGTGATTTTTCCACTATGGGTAATCTAAAACTGATCCTTCCTATGAGTAAGCTGTTATGCCACCTATATTATGGTTGCAGTTGCTTTAAACTAAGATTCGAAGATACTGTGTGAGACTGGTCAAGGAGTAGAAACTAAAATTCACAATGTTGTTTTCAAAAGAACTGTTCCATTTTATTGTTGTTGGAGTTTAATATATGATCTGTTTTTAGGCCTCACCTAACAGCTTAAGCTTTTAGATTAAATGATTTCTTAAAATGGTATCAAAGCTTTCATGATTGAGAGATCATGAGTGAGCTTGGCTTGTTCACATATCAGTCCAAGAGACTTGGGCTTTTGCGTGAGGATGCATGTTGGAATTTAACATATGATCCATTAATGGACTTGACTTAATAGCTTAAGCTTTAGGGTTGAATGGTTTCTTGACAATTGCCATTGTAGTATACTTTTGTGGTACAACATAAACATTTCAATGTCTATGCACTGTTGACTTGAAATGCATCTCATATTTGATTGCAATACAATTGCAAATCATGACTTACAAAACTCTTTTTAGGAGCCAACTTCCTTTATTTGCATTTGCCTTGTCATTTGCAATGGGTTATTAATTGGTTTTGTTAACATATCTCTCAGGTTTATTTTCAACTGGAGAACCTGAGCCGTGCAGAGCCTTCATACAAGTCTGTTTCTGCTCTTAATTGTATAATTCTAGGTTGTGCAAACATATGGGACCTTGACCGTGCTTACCAAACTTTTGAGGCAATTAGTTCTTCTTTTGGCTTGACGCCAGATATCCATTCATACAATGCTTTGATGTTTGCATTTGGAAGACTCAAGAAGGTAAACATTTTAGGTGCATGTCTCTCCATGTCTTTCCCTCTCCCACCCATATGTAGACGCAGGCAACACTCATAGATTCTTGCATATTTGTGGACATGAAAGGTCAAACCCACACAATGCAAGTTTATTTCCAGCAACACATGCATGCCCTTTGTGCTACGGAACATTGTAGCTCTTACCTTGATCTACCTGGAATGGGTGACTTTGCACAAGACCCAGAATGTTGCCAGATTGTGGCATTAAATAATCTTTGTTAACAGTGGTAGTGGACTTTCAAGTATCAACCTTCTGTTTTTGCGCCCAATTTGTTGAAGGGCATTAAGAAGGTAAATTTTCTGATTTAATGAGGGCCCAAATATAGGCCTCTGTGAATTGTGCTGCAGAAATGCTTGGTAATGTATCGATGGTTCCACATGCATAATGCCACTCACAAATATGTACATGCATAGTCACATCATGCATTGGCATGTACTGGATGAGCTGCTTGTTTATTATTCTGTATTTAGGTGTCTTATGGTAAAAGTTTTGGTAATTTTTATGACAGACATTTGAGGCTTCAAGGGTTTTTGAGCACTTGGTAAGCCTGGGTATCAAACCTAATGCGATGTCATTTTCCTTGCTTGTTGATGCTCATCTCATCAACCGGGACACTAACTCAGCTCTTTCTGTGGTCAACCAGATGGTACTGTTTTCTCTTTTTGAACCCTTTTTTGTGTGTGCATATTGGGCTTTTATTTCCGCTATTAGTGTTGGTGTGTCTGGGGAGAAATTAAATAGTATGTGATGAACTGTTTGACAGGTATCTGAAGGATTTGTTCCCTCAAAGGAAACACTGAAAAAGGTTAGAAGGCGTTGTATCCGAGAGATGGACTATGAAAGTGATGACAAGGTGGATTCCTTGGCTAAACAGTTTAAAATTCAGATGGGTGCTGAGAATCGCAGGGACCTGTTGTTCAATCTTGATTATGGCACTGATTATGCACAATAGAGGTAAAATGAGTTGAAAGCTATTCATATGCATTCTAGACAGTTTAAATAATTGATGATGGTGGACTTTTTATCTAGATTGTTGGAGATTGTGGCATGTTGCTTAGACCTTGTTGACATAGAACATGATAAATTCATTTATGGTGATATTATATTTGAGTCTCATGATCTACGCAACTTTTTAATGGTTTTTAATTCAGCCAGTGCAGTGACCAGTGAGCTATTCTCCTCTGGTCTTTGAACCTTTTTTAGTTTGGTACTTTAGGGTTCCACATCACTTTTTCAGCAACCTCAAATTTTGGGACTTTTAAGGAGTCATCCCTGATTGTAGAACCTCCTTGGTCATCAATTCCCACTTCTGGGTTCTTGTATTTCATAGTTTGATACTAAAGCTTCTGGTAAATTTAGGGTCATTGTTAAAGTCCAGATTTTTCTAGCCTTAATTTTGGTATCTTTCTGGGTTATTCATCTTGCAGGTTTGCTCGTTGTAATTTTGGCAACCTATGTTAGGGCAGCTCCCATGTTCTCCAGATCTTGTTTTCTGAGAATTGGTTCTGGATTGTAAATTACTGATTGTAACTCAGTTTTGACGTTTTGGAAGGATGTCACTTAGGATCACAGGCATCTATTTCTATAGCCATAAATATGATAAAAGAATAAATGTAGGAACTTGAGCCACAAACACATGCACAATTATTTGCTTATTTTTTGCCCTAAATGTGTTTTTATTGATTAATTTACCTTTATTGATACACTGTTCATAACAATTGCAGATATTAACTGTCTCAAAACTTACAACTATTGCACTTAGAGACAAGGGAAAAAAAAAATGATTTAGGAATATTATGCAGCTATGGTCAGAGAAACCGAGGAGAAGAGGCATAAATTTCTGCAGCTAGATTTGTTTGGCCAAGGGAGATTTTTACAGTGGGAGTACCGATTTTACAACAGCACACATAAGGGAAAAGTGCTTGTTTGTGAGTCTGATATTTGTTCTTTTATTCCTTCACTATTCCTTAGAGCTTCAAATGCATGGATACAAAAATAATTTCCCCATTGCAATCTAACATTTAGCAATTTCCTTTGGGAAAAAGTTTGATACAATTGCTTATTGTCTTCACAGAAAAACAGGCTGTGCATCATCTGCCAATCACGGTATTTCCTCACGAAGTAGGGGCTGAAGCAGCCTTCTGAAATAAGTAAAATGATCAATCAGTACAATCACTACGATAGCTTATTTCAAGCACGTGAAACATTGTCAACTTATCATATAGCCGAACTCTGGCTGCTACAACCGAGAGCCCTATACTACTAAAGTCGAGAGGACAATCACAAGGATTTGAGATTTCACTAACAAATGATTGGACTCAGAGAAAATGTACCCGTTTCTCCTCTTCCATATTCGCCTTTATTAGAGAGTAGACGGCAACCCCTGCAATAGCTATTACTGTACCAATCCCGGTCTGTGCAGTGATTTTATTGCCTGCCAGATTTTTCAATCAGTAGAAATACATAGAAATCATGGTTATTGAACGTGCTGTCAAATCACCAATGAAAGAGGATTGCATCCGGTCAATTTCAGACTTTGATAGGCTATAATTCAGGCAGCTCTAATTCTACATCAGACTGACTTTCTGATAGCAGTCTTTAATGTTCCATGAGATATGGAAAAGGAATAAAATCTGAACAAGGTTTGGACCAAGTTTGTGTATTTTGCTTCAGCATCTTGATGGCAAGACTGTGCGTTAAGCACGGCATTGATCATTTGCATCAGAAGATGAACAAAAACATCGGCAAATGTGGTAGATGTGAAGTAGACAAGTAATTACCAAATACCACGATGGAGAAACCAATGACAAAAACTCGTTTCAAAACATTTCCAACTGCATGTGTGAGTGGGGCAACTCGCTCCAGTGTGTTGGTGGCAACCTGTAATGTAAAGGTAAAAAATGCTACTGAGTGGGAGAAACAAAAAAGGGCAGAGGTAGCACATTTGATCTTTTATGACTGACGTGGCATCCTTACAGGTGCCAAGTAAAACTCCCACCCAGCCTCCCAAAATTATAGTCGTAACTTACCTGGTTGTAAAGATGATAAAACATCCCGATCCAAAACAGGTCAGACAAAAATTTGACTAATCCCACTTTGGCTATCGAATCCTTGAATCCACTTTGCAACAGCTGAGGGCCCTCAAGCTGAAATCACACTTGACCTACTATTATTATGTCAAATAAAGCAATATGAATGTAAGTATTTCGGCTGTAGTCTCTAGCACAAGTTTGCTTACCACCACTGCTGGCGGGATGCAAACCAAAAGGGCAATTATGGAAATGTAAGCATACACATTTGTGCTGTCCATGCCTGTCTGTTGAAAATGAAACAGTTGAGAAAAGAAACATGGTGAATCTAGCACATGACTGCTAGAACGAGTAATATCACAGGGGCTATGCAATCCTGAGTTGCATAATCTGGGTGCATACATATGTAAATGTGAGACTATGTAGTGTGAAGTGTGTTACACTATAAACAATCCTACCATTGCTTTCTTTGAATAGATACTTCTGTATGTGAATGCAATGTTTGAAACCATTGCACTAATGAAACCAGTCCAGTTGAAGGAAAGTTCAGTTAGTGATGCCATCGATACACCTGCAAAAGAAGCCATATAACCTCAGTTAAAAGTTACAATTTTCTGGTCAGGAATGAATAACTGGCACAGATGGCATCCGTGTTTATTTCTGAATTTCTTTTGGAAAAAAAATAAATTGATACATTGAAATGAAGAAATCTAAGGCAACAATAAGAATAGAAAGTGCCATGTGTTACCAATAACTACTGGGGCCAATGAAAGCCAAAGAGACAAGGGGATCTGATGGCCCAGCACAAACTGAGAGGCAGCAGCATTGAAAAATGGCTCCAGGGCTGCAGAAGGGAATTGGCAGATTTAGGAGCTAGTAATCACCTCAAACTTATTATCCCTCAGCATTGCTCTGATATTGAGCCACTGATTATAATTGCAAGCTACAATTTATCAGCATAACTCAGATCCATAGAGATAGATCAAACAGCAGGCATTTAAGTTGTGTAACATGCTCAAATCACATAGTTATTTATCACTTATTAGTGCTATAGCAATCTGCAAATTTTTTATATCCATCAACAGGACACGTATCCAGGGCCATTGCATTACAAAAGCTAAAGCACAGAAGAGCAACCTAAAAAGGCACACCAATAGGAAGGTAAATGGGCGTATCTCTTGTGGAGTTTAGGAAAAATTAGTTGCTTTCTTTCTGCTTTTAGATGGGCTATTTTTTGAACTCAACCCCGACCCTCAAATCTACCATGAAAACATAAGCATTGAAAAATGTCACATCAGTCAAATTAGGTACAGAATAATTTGACATCAATATTTTAGAACTAATTCCAATTGCCCAGGCTGTTTGTACGTCAAATCACATAAGAATTTGATTAAAAAACTTGTAACCGCAAATATTTGACTTCATATAAGTAACTGTGCATGCTTGCACCAAAACACAATGGCCCTACTTAGTAGAAATCGACATCCTACCCTTGAACATTTTCTTTTCATGGATATACACTGAGTACAAAAATATGGAATAGATCAGAACTATTTCCAGAAAGAGATTTTTGCTTCCATCCAATTACAGTACCTTTAATGGTGTGAGTGAAAGACACAGCAACAGCTGCAAATGATACATTGGACATAACATGTCCGAGAGCATGACAGAATGCAACAGGAGTCAATAATGCCAGAAGCTCCTTATCGATTGGCTGGTTTACAGAGGTAATTAACATATTTCGTTAAGCCTCACTGCTTCTGCTAAAGCGTAGATAACAAAGAGCAGCAATTGTCAACTTACTGCACGTTTTGGAAGGCCAACACTCCAAGAAACAAGACAGTACACCACTCCAACTAGGAGATGTACAACCGAAACAAAGCTGCAAAAGCAACAAAACCCAACCAATTTTGACGCCAGAAACGTTATATCTGAAGAAATGAAAACCCAGAGAATATTTCAAAAAGAACAAAATCATCAAGCAAGAACCACATACTATGGATATGGGAAATAGTTGTACACCTTCTTGTTGAGTATATTGAAAATTACATTCAAAAAGTACCTGCATACAAATTATAATGCAACGAATCAATCAGAAACTTATTATTTTATTAACTCTCTAATCAAATTTATGCATTTAGATGTGGGCCCATCATGATTATGGCATCCAGAAAAACTAAATTATGCAATTATTAATCGTGATAATACAATATCTTAGCTCACACTTAAAGATGGGTCCAATTCACCTCATGTGACTTTTCCGAACAAACGAATGTGACAATCAACCTCTTTTTCTGTTATGAGAAAATGTTACGATTAACCTTACCAAGTAAAGAAGAAGAAACCTGTAACCAGCGCTGGAAATCTCTCACCGAAGCTCTTCGCCGGCTCCACCTGCCTGTAGCAACAAAACGCAAAATAATTCACGAAATAAACACCAAAGTTTAATTCATTATGAAAAAAAATCATAAAAGGCCACCAAGTTGAAAAATAAAGAAAGAAAGAAAGAAAGCTCGTCATCAATTCATTTCAGCAATCGAACAGTATGTTTCTACTAAAAATTGAAACAAAACGAATAAAAATATCTTTGGAACCTAACCCGTCAGCATCGGCAGCTGCAGCCTTAGCAACGACAGGGAATTCAACGGGTGATCGCCGACGCAGAACATGACTCGTCCAGCCGGAAAATCTAACCGGCGCAAGAAAAACTGCGTCGTCCGGCAAAGGAGAAAAGGCCAAGCGAGTGGCGTTGCAAGCGAGCGAACGAGGCTTGACCGGACCGTCGTCTCTCAAAATCCTGCTAACAGGCTGTGAGTAGTACATTGAACGGAAACGGCCGGAGTTGACAGCAGAGTGAAGTGTCGTGCTTGTGATTGACGCCATTGTCAACAATCTAAAAAGCAATAAACAGTCACAATATCCACAACAGAACTTTAGAGAGTTTTAAGCAATTTTCTGAGATGAGTACAAGAAAGAAGAAAAAGTACGTATGTGTGGACGTAAGAGAAGCTCAGCTCATTGAAGTTCAATGATGGATGGATAGAGCATGTACGACACCCGTGTTGAGATTTTAGAGAGAGAGAGAGATTTTTGGCACGTCCGCTTCACCGCCACCAGAACTCTTTTTTTTTTTTTTTTAAAAAAAAGATCAATAATTCAAAGAAAAACTATATATTAATAATCTCTTTTTTTTTTTGCAAAAATAAAATAATAAAAAATAAATATTGATAGCCATTGGACTGGATGATCGAATAGTACAGTCATTTGATCCAACAGTTACGACACATGTGGAGTTGAATATTAAATGAAATTGAATTAATTTTTTTGAATTTGTTCCGTGTTATAAGTGATGTTTGTTCCATTTTTCTTTTTAATTTTTTTTTTCTTTGGGGATGCGTTCTTTTCATTAAAGATTGTCACGTATCAATAGAAAAAAAATATTAAATTTACATTAAATAAAAGATTGAAAAGGATATAAACTATGCCTAGCTACATCGTAAAACGTTGGTTCCGTCAACTTGTTCTTTTATTTAACCTAAAAAAACAGAAGGCAAAAGAAAAGAGGAGTTTGGCCTATTACGCAAGTTCGTGCTTGCATGCTGGATGACATAAGTGTTAGGTTGATAACAACTATTTTCTGCGCTTTTAACGTTATAACATCTGTTTTATGTATGTATTTACATATATTTTATAAATAATATTAAATATTATAAAAAATTTATCAATTTATTATAAAAATATTATTTGTATTGAGTTAGATAATTTTCTTAGTATTTTATCAAATGATTTGATTAGTAAAAACAAATTATCTACATCATAAAAAATTAATATTTTTATAATAAATTAAAAATAAAATTTATAATACTTAGCATCGTTCTTCTTTTTTTTTATATAAGTATATAAAAAAATATTTTAAGTTAATTTTTTTTAACTAATAAATCATTGTTTTATATAAATAAGTGATGATTTTGTACCTAAGACAACGATTTGATATGTATACAATTAAAATTTGCGTGTTAAAGGAAGATTCTTTGGACATTTCCATTTACCAACTTAAACTTAGGTACATGTTATATAATTATTGAATTGGGCTTCTTTTCCTTCATTTGTTTAACCAAACAATAAGTTGTTACCATTATTATTATTATTATTAAATGACTATTTTTTTAATTGATTTTCTATTTTTTTTCTTTTTGGGAGATACTATATGAAAAATTATTTTTTTTCTACACGAATATAATATAAAGGTGCAACTATCAAATTTAAAAACATTATTCTAATAATAAACTCAAAATGCTAATAATATATCTGCTTATTATATATATATATTGTATATGATATATTATAAAAATCAATTATTTTATTTTTTAGGGAACCAATAATCTCAAAATTTATCAAAAATAATATCTTAATCCTATTTTTTTTTGTTTTTTTTAGAACCAATTAGAATCGGGTTTAGAGGTCAAGTTATAAGAATAGACAATGGACGGATAGGCAGTGCATTACGGTTTGGCATTTGGGAGATACTATAGAGATATTATTTTATATAATATAAATTGATTTTAAATAAAATTTTATATAATATAAAATATTTCTGTGATTATTTAAATTTATGAGACTAGTATGTATATTTAGATTGTTTTTATAAAAATAAAATACTGCAAATACGACTGTCTTTGGCAAAATAAAGAAATTGACAGTTGCGTTGCAATAGTGTTCCCGCGTGATGTAGTGCGCGTAAGCATGGGAGTCAATGGCAACGACTGGCTGGGCCTCTGGCCAACCACACGAACAAACGGTGTGGCCTAGCCACATCATCTGTAGTCGTTCCTCTTCTTTTTTTCCTTCAACCGCTATCGTTTTCTTTATCCGATAAGACTTTCACCGAATGTGTGGAGGAGGAGAAGTGGAGCTTCCGTAGTCTCATCCAATCCCAATAAATGATGAAGGGCATTTTTGTGTCCTATTGATTATGGCCTCTTCATGTTTGCCATTCAACTTTAAACGATCGAACAACCTTTTGTTGTGACTCAGATGCCACAAGAAAATAGGATTCAATGTAGGACCTTCTTGAAGATTATAATAATATATATATATATAACACCTTGTTATTCAAGCTAAAGAGTTTTAAAAATTGGCTCAGGAATCATTCATTTATTTTATTAGATGAGCTTGAACGAAAATTTTATTACGTCAAATTAGTTAATTCTTGTTGGTGAGGGTATCAATTTCTCTACATCCCTTCCTATGTTTGGAAACTACATGTTTATGAAATCTGGTAGGCCCATATAAAATTAAATAAATAAAAATTGAGTTTAATTTTTGGTAATTGATATGTTTATTTATTTATTTTTATTTTAAATATACGCTAAAAAAATGATAAATAAATTATATTAAAAAAAATCTCTAAAAACAAACAAGTTGATTGGCTATCCAAAAACAAACAAACAAAAGAAAATAATAATAATAAAAAAAGGGCCGAGCCATTGTTCCATCAAGTTTCTATAATGTAAATATGTTTTATCTTCTAAACTTGGATGGGCTATGTTTTCTGGGCATTGCTTAAGGTGGAGTGGGCTTCTTGACCAATTGACCTACTCGTAGAGCTTACAATTTGGTGTGAAAAAGCATATTAGATCTGATTTTTATAAATGAAGTTTTCGTATGCATAAGTTTGAGAAATCCAACTTGTTGGATGTTATTGCTGAAAACTTTATCGTTTGATATTACACTTTGAAAAAAAAAAATTTAACTAAGTTTTCATACTTATTGAAACAAGAGACTCTCATAAAATTTATCCAAAAAAAAAAATCATAATATATGGGGATATTCATTTTAGATGTGTGCACATATAAATTTAATTTTTTTTTAAACCATCTATATCATTTATCACACAAACCTAAATAGACCACACACACAAAAAAAAAAATGATATTATAACTCAACGAAAGTAGATAAATCATTTTAGAAATTTGACATACATAATAGAATTCAATTCAAACAATTTATTTTAAAATAAATATCATAAGAACATGTTCATAATTATTTTAATGGGCAGATATTATTTTTTTAATAATTAATGTTTTACTAATTACAATTAAAAAGATTTTTTTTTTAATTTTCACGGCTGGTTTAAAATCACAAAATTTTATAGAATATAATTCAATTCCACCAAATTATTCGATTGTTGTTATATCGTTTAGTAATACAATCATCCAATTGAATTCTCACACTTAAAATAATAATAATGATAATAATAATAATAATATTATTATTATTATTATTATAAAATTGATAATTTTCACCAAAATGAGTGCAAGCTGAGTGAATTTTAAGTCATGAATGGAAGAAAATTATATTCTATCCAAAAAAAAAAACCTTTTTTTTTTCTGTCACTTGATTTTATTGGCTAGTGGTAACATCTTCCTCTTTGTTCTTGAAAATTTCTGCTTGCAGAAATGCTTCATGAATATCATCAAAATTCGACTCAAATGATACATAATCTTGATCAAAATTAAAACTGCTAGCAATCGAGTCAGAATCAAAAAAGAAATTTAGATCATCAATTGTGTTAAAATATTGGTCTCTCTCATATATAATTTCAGTATTAATAATACTATTTATCAGTAATAAATATCTATTTAAAGATCATTTTGGTAATTATTTTATTTCATTTTCATTATTTCGAGTGATTACAGAATTTCTTTTTCTTGTTTCCTGACGTTGATGCTAAAACCCGTTAATTAGACTTCAAGTCCGCAAGTCCGAACTTCAAACGGGTAATCCGACCCAATTACCAGGCCATATTTAAAGTGAAACCGACCTCCTCTGGACCTTGCCAAACAAGAAACCAAAACAAAAAAAAAAAAAAAGGCACAAGATGGAGGGCGGTGGTGGAGGAAATGGCAAGGAGAAAGAAGGGAAGCAAGACGGTACGTCCGTACATTCTCCATGCAGAGCTCTGCGATCTCCTGCCGACACTCTTTCAGAGGTCTGTCCTTCTCCTTCCGTCTCTATTTTCCTCAATTAATGGCGGAATTGAAACTGGAATTGTTCTCGAGTTTTTCTTTTTTCTTTTTTCTTTTTTTTAAATTTTTGGTGGCAACGATTAGAAGCAATCGGAC
Source organism: Kandelia obovata (assembly GCA_021464305.1). Lineage (NCBI taxonomy): Eukaryota > Viridiplantae > Streptophyta > Magnoliopsida > Malpighiales > Rhizophoraceae > Kandelia > Kandelia obovata. The sequence goes on along the minus strand of CM038486.1, from coordinate 2,235,475 downwards.
TCGGAGGTCGAATTGGAACTCAGATTCTCAGAAGCTCTTGCAATTTATCCCCCGGTCAGACTGCGAGGCACGTTCATACAGCTTCCATCTTGTGATTATTGTCTTGCATCTCCGATTTGTTCAATATTGAGCCAAATATAGAGCTTGTTGGCTAAAATACGGGAATTTTGTTCACAATCTAGAAATAGGAACTGTCGAGGAGATAAAATGGAAGCATAATTTTTGTCATAAATTGCTGAGATGTTCTCTGTTAGAATCATGTAAATTTCGTTTAGAATCTCGTCTATTTCAATAAAATAATATTGAACCGAATCAAATAATATTATACTGAAATTTATCGGATTCTAAAATATATGTATAGGACTCTAACATTATGCACGCAGAATATGAGTGATATAATTGAATAATTATTCAAATTGAATCAAATGTAGATTATTTTCCTTTTTGATTGATAAGTACTGGGATTTTTTTTCTCTGTTTCTCTGTACGTAGATCATTTTCCTTTTTGATTGCTAAGTACTAGGATTTCATTTTATTTTTCTCTGTTTTCCTGTAACTTTGTGGCAAACTGTTGTTTTGAAAAAAATAAGTGTTTCAAAATTATGATGGAAGTTAGACTATAGTGATGGATTGTTGAAGGTGATATGTGGACGGCAGAGGATCTTGTTTACATGTTACGTTATTTGCGAAAAGATGCAGGGACCAATGAATTCAACATTTTGCTTTCAAAGGCAACAGGATTAGTTTTGATTCTTTATTTTTATTATTTTGTTTTTAGCTGTGATAGTCATATTTTCTGATTACTACTACTATGACAGACTTTGATATTAGCTTAGCATCATTTCCCCAGCATGATCAAAAGTTAAAATTAAAGGGAAGTGATCTGAAAAAGAAGAAGATGAAAAAAAGAACATATTGATATGATTTTGATCTATTACTTTGTGTAGAAACCATACCGTAGGAGATAGACAAGCTGTTTACTTACATCCTTCTTGGTCAGTATCAGACAAACAATCTTAAAGTAAATTCACATGCCAAGTGATCTTCTAAGTGCACTTGAGTTGTTCAATACAAAACTGAGATGAAACAAGTTTAATTTTTTCTCTCAGGTAATCTGACTATTTAAGAATCAGAAAAAGCGCTCAATAAATTATTTTCATGCAGGCATTCATCGCCACTTCGTCATTTATGGTCTGATGGAATATCTGCGGAGAAGGTCGTTTTATCTCAGAATTATACACTACATACATTTTTAGTTATGTGCAGTTTCTGATGCGAACATACGTTATTAACCATTGCATTTATTATGTTAATGTCTTGATAACTCTATCACAGACTTGATCGGCACTTTTCTCCAGATGAAGTTTTGCAGTTGATGAACCGTTTCTATAACATAGCAATGTTGGTAAGGAATCTATCTGGACGACAATTTCCCCTTGTGTGCTTTCACACAAGCAAATAACCAACAAGTGTTGTGTTGATTTCATTTAAATGCTTTGCAAATGGTGACAGATTTTATGGAGATGTGAAAGTATACAAAACAAGATCAAATTAGTTGCAAACTGGATGGTGAATTCCTCTAGTATAAGCCTCAAGATCAATAGTGCTGAAACTCTGGGATATCTCTGCACTTTGGCGATGAAATTTATGTTAGCAGGCAGAACAAATTCACACTCAGCCCCAGGCAACCGTGAAAAACATGAACAAAATATACTGGAGGGGGGGGGGATGGGAATGTGGGTAATAGAGGATCTAAGAATGCCTAGTTAAACAGTAATATAGCGTGGACATCTTTTCTGCTCTTACTTATAGATATCACCTCTGCTCTTGTTTTTAGCTTTTTACAAAATATTATTGTATCTATTTTCATTTTGGCGTGCTTTGATTACATTTTCAGGAACCAAAGGAAGAAACAGAAATCCTGCATTGTGAAGAAGATTTCAACTTGCCTCAGAGTTATTTTGCAGAGGAAGAGTCAGAAATTTTGGCGCTCAAGTTCCCACAAGAGTGTTCTATTCGTTGATTCTTATACGACAGTTGCTACATGGCAACATGTTTTGACTGCACTGACGATGTCACTGATGTTATGCGGCTAGATTTAGAGTATAACACTTCCATATTTCCAATTGACCTTCTCGCTTAACTCTCAATGATACGAGTGAATACGTCAATAGAAGTGGACGTGGGCCTTGGTGCTTACAATAAGTAGACTATAGCCACGTTGGAGGGTTTGGACCATCGGGTCATAGGCAAGGATATTAAAACTTGTGATAGAAAGCTGTGAAACTTTGAAAAAGAAATGTTGCAACAGCTTCTCTCCTTTGCTTCTTCTTCCTTCATTATTATTATTATTATTATTATTATTTTAACGTATTTCATTAATTCTTCCTGGTCTAGTGTTTCATCCTCAGCCGGCTTTCCTGGATTCAAATATGCCATAAATATAATGACCCTTTATCTTTAGGCGTACAGTAACCGACAAACAAGAAGACTGGCATGATCATGACCACCCGCTTCTGCTAGTGTACAAGATGCTGGAAGCCCGGTAGAAGAATGGTCTTTTGAATTGTTCGGCGATTAATGTTAGCGGATGTGGCAGAATACAGGTGTGATATAGCTAATGCTCTCTCTCAACAGAAGGGGTTAGTCTCCAGCTCACTGTCAAAGATTGACTCTCCAAGATTGTCGGTCGTCTTAGTACTTATGAGCTAAAGTGAAAACTTCAGTCCAAATGAAAAAGGGAAAACTTTAGTTCACATCCTCTTTCGGATGTGAAGATGCTGGTAATGTGTGGCCCTGCATAAGAGCAATAGTTCTGAATCTTCTTGGAGTGTTTACAGTTAGATGATGAAATCTTAGTGAAAGATCCAAAGATACAAAATTTGTACTCAAGATTCAAAGATAAAATTTTTAGAAGGTGAACAACATGTTTATACCAAACTCATTTCCTTATAAAGGAGGATAAAATCATGATGTTAATATGAAATCATCTGATTTCGATTTGCATAATGATGACTAACATTTTTTTTTTAAGGAAAAAAAAAAAAAGACAAACATGAACAGAATATGCTTTGGGGTGAGAGGTGAGGCTAAAATAGAGGATCTAAGACTGCCTAGTCAAGCTGTAACATAGCAGGTGCATCTTTTCTGCATTATCTCTGCTTTTGTTTCCAGGTTTTTACAAAGGGTAAGTGTGTTTTTTGATTTGCTGTGGTCTGACTACATTTTCAAAAACAAGCCGATGAAGAAATGGAAATCCCGAGTCATAAGGGAGATTTCTGCTTGCCCCTAGAGTTATTTTGGAAACGAATCATCATAATTGGTGATTGCATCCTTTTTTTACCTCTTTAGCTGTAATGTCAACAAAATTACCAAGGGGAAATGTAAGATCTTAAGATGAACTTCACTTCTCTCTCTCTCTGTCTCCACATAAAATGTGTGAGAATTTCAAATTCCCTTCCAGCGATTCTAGTGCTGATTTTCTTCAAGAAACCATTTAGAGTTTAAGAGGTCAGCACAACTCCTTAATCATTTTAAATGGTTAAGGCATGCCCTCCGTTTTGGCCAGAGTTTACGTACACATCCCTGCAAGATGTTAAAACAAAATTGGAGATGCAGGGTATCGAACCCTGTACCTCTCGCATGCAAAGCGAGCGCTCTACCATTTGAGCTACATCCCCATTGCGTAAACTTGGCTAATAATATTTATCTAAAACAATAATATATCCAAAATAACACTATAATTTTCATAATTTAATTTTAAATTAAGTTGTGCCAAAAAAATAAAATATAATATATAAATAAAGTTAAACGAAGAAAATTTTTATTTTAATATTTTTATTTTACGAAACTAAATTTGTTTACATTAATTAAAAAATTATGAGTCAGAATATTAATTAGGATAAAATAAAATAAAAAAACAAAAACAAAAATTATAAGAAGAAAAGGTCTCAAAATACCGAAAGAACCCTTCCGACAAAAGAGGATTGAATGGATCCAATTTCCAAATAAAAAAAAAAAAAGACGGAAAGCGCGCTTACTCGTTCAAAAAAAACAAAAACAAAAACAAAAGAAACGGTCCAGATCCGGTCTTTAGTGCTCCTCAAAACAATCGCCGGGTTCTTCTTCCACCACACAAACACACGCACCGTTACTTAAAACTTCTCCATTTTCCTCGCAGATCTCTCCAATTTCGTTAATTTCTTCACATTCCCCTATTTTTCTTCCCCCCCCCCAAAAAAAAAACAAAGAAAGAAAGAAAAAACGAACGAGAGCAAGAAAATTTTTTGTTTTCTTTCTTACTTCTCGTTTTTTATTGGACGATTGTTGTGTGTTGTGTGAGTGATCTCTCTGTCAACAATGTCGACGGAGAAGGAGAGAGAGACTCTTGTTTACATGGCCAAGCTCGCCGAGCAGGCCGAGCGCTACGATGGTATGTCAATATTGTTTTTGTTTTCCCTCTTTTTTTTTGTTTGGGGGGGGGGGCGACTTTACATGAATTTCGAATCTTTTAGTGGATAGCCAAGTGTTTTATGTGATATTAGATTGGGTTAATATTACGGAATATAATGGAAGAATCTGACAAAGAGATGAAGATGGGATAGCTAAGAATGTTGGTGAAAGGGAATGGGAAAAGTTAACATTTTGGGTTTCTTCTATTTTGTTGGACACGACACTTGCTTATGATTTGGGGACGGTGATCAGATGTTAACTGCTTCATGTGTTAAAAAAGTTTTAATTTTTATGTCTTCCCTCATCTGGGTGTTCCAGATTGTGATCTAAAAGTGTCATGACACACATTGCATGCCATGTCATTGAATGACTTGTAAGCCATATGTGTATTTCAATGACATCCACAAATTCCATTGGAATCAGAAGATCTGTTCTGTAACTCTTGTTTAAACATTTCTTTGGATTTAATTTTTCCCGTTCATTTATGTGCAAAATACTTGGGTACATTGCCAATGTTTATGATTTAATCTTTTCATACAGGACACTCTTAGAATATATTATTCCCATTTCTCATATGTTTTTACCTCCGTCCTAAAGTTTCTCGACATTTACATTTTTAGGTATCATTGTAGCTGAAATTTTCTATGGCGCATGTGTCTGCTAGTATCTTACTCTGGTAATTTTAAATTGAATTTTGAAACAGAAATGGTTGAAAGCATGAAAAAGGTTGCAAAGCTCAATTGCGACTTGACTGTAGAGGAGAGAAACCTCCTCTCTGTGGGATACAAAAATGTTATTGGTGCTAGGCGAGCTTCTTGGCGCATTATGTCTTCCATTGAGCAAAAGGAAGAGTCTAAGGGGAATGACAACAATGTTAAACTGATCAAAGGTTACCGCCAGCAGGTAGAGGAGGAACTGTCAAAGATTTGCAATGACATTCTGTCCATCATAGACAAGCATCTGATCCCTTCCGCTGCCTCCGGAGAAGCTACTGTGTTCTACTACAAGATGTGGGTTAAGTTTGTTTTTAAAGCTGCTTTATTATCCCCTTACAGAGATAACTTTTATCCGGGTCACTTTATTTGATCAGTTGTGTCGTGCAAGTGAAGAGAGGAGTTTGATTGTTATGATAATGGCTATATTTTTTTGTCTCTGATTGACGGTTTAGACATGCTCCCATAATAATACATTAGTTCAGTCAGGATCCTCTTAAATGTTTATAGTGGGTCAAGTAATTGTCATGCATGAATGCAGGAAAGGTGACTATTATCGCTATCTAGCTGAGTTCAAGACTGACCAGGAAAGGAAGGAGGCGGCTGAGCAGTCACTCAAGGGTTATGAGGCACGTTGCTCTGGTTTCTGTGGCATGATTAAACATGGAGAATTGATTGATATATTAACTTTGACATCTACTTTATATGCACTTTACATATTGTTAATATATGCTCTCTGTTGCCATCAATCCTTTAGGCTGCTTCTGCCTCTGCAAATACAGGTCTGCCTTCAACCCACCCAATTCGACTTGGACTTGCACTTAACTTCTCTGTTTTCTACTATGAGATCATGAATTCTCCTGAAAGGTACATAAGTGAGTTGATTTCATTACATCAAACTGATTATTCTTGTGCTAGGTTTGGTTTGCCGATGCATCTTTTTTTTATGAAAACTTGCAGGGCTTGCCATTTGGCCAAACAAGCTTTTGATGAGGCAATTGCTGAGTTGGACACATTGAGTGAGGAGTCATACAAAGATAGCACCCTGATTATGCAGTTGTTGAGAGATAACCTAACTCTTTGGACTTCTGATCTGCCTGAAGATGGAGGTAGAGTTTAAATTGAATTGAACTGTTGTATTAGCATTATATATTTTGTGGGGAATCAGTGGTGATATATGTAGCATGATGCTTAAATGAGCATGCTAGTAAAGTTACCAATGACATTTCTCTTAACTCATAATTAATTTGGGAAAACTTGTTTTAGTTTTCTAGGAATTTATTTGAGTGATATAGTATGCTTTAGATATAATGTAAAAAATCTCAAACAAGCTGTTCCATGTAGGTGAGGATAATGTCAAGGGTGAGGAATCCAAATCCACTGATGCTGAGGTTAGCTCTCGCATAATTTAATGAACCAAAATTCTGGTTTTTTAACATTACACTACTAAAAGTCTACTCTTTTTGCAGCAAGCTCCCAGTAAGAGGGTTGAAAACTAGTTGCAGAAGTGGCTTCTTTTTATTAGCTTCCTTCGAAGGTTATTGGATCGTGTGTTGGAGATGGTTTACAATCATTTTCATCTACTTAGATCCCGCCAAAGCCCGAAGATAAAGATTACCCTGCCTTCCTCAGTTTTCTCCTTGTCAATCTTTCTGAACAATCTGTTCTTTTTTCTTTTAAGCATTGCTTTACTTTTATCAGTCTTTGCACGCATAAACTTTATATGGTAATGATGGATGTCTTCTATTTTTCCTTTTCATTCCGCAGCTTGGAAGGTATCATTTTTCCTTTTCCTAATCCTTTTTTCTTTTTTTCCCACAACAGTTAATGTTTGAAATGTCCCTAGTTTCTCTACTCAATTACCTTAAATGAGAGTCATCCCTCTGGTAGGATCTCCCATATGCCTAGAGATAGCCTTTGCCGCCTTTATCAGTATTTATGAATTTATGGTATTAGTAGGCTGTCCCTTGTGGCTAGGCATTTGATGTTCGGCAGAAAATACACATAGCTATATTTTTAGCATGGGCCAGTTCCAGTTTGGGGGAGAACTTAATTTTAGTTTTATTTCAAGTCTATGTTTTATGGGAATTATTTCTGGTTCCATTGCCAGTTTAGGTTTAGGTTTCGATTCAACCACCGACTTTAGTTTTGGTTCTAGTCTGATTTGAACCCGTTCAACTTAATCCCATTCGGGTTTTGGCCCCTTTTTTTTTTTTTTTTTGAAAAAAAAAAAGCAAATTAAATTAAAAGAAAATTTGAAATTACGCTTGTGAATTTAATGTTTCTAAACATTAGCCGTTAGTAAGAGTTCGAAAATTGGTTGAAATGGGACTCATGGCTGGGATTGCCTTATTCATCATGTTGTAAACAAAAAAAATTCAAGTTCCATTCAAACAAATATAAAGAAGAAAGAATTGGTACAACTTACCTCCTCACAGCATGCAGCAAAACTCCGGTTTGCCTTCTTATTTGCCCCCAATCATCTCCTCTGTGGCATTAATTATCTGCTTTGGCAAATGCACTCCCATCTAATCAAACCACTCTGCTGGCATCATCTTCTCCAAAAGGAAAAAATATGGAAACCCAACTGTAGAATAATTGCAACAGACCAAAGCTGTTTGATTAAGTCAGGTCAGGTCATTGCACACATCAATTGCCAGTAACGCCATTGTATACATCACAACACTGTATTATTATATCTAGATCATACTTTTATAAAAGTCACATACTTTTTTAGCTATTGGATTAAGTCAAGTCCATGTTTAACAGTTTGAGTTTCTGTCTCATCATTATCATAAGTTTGTAACAGGGCTTCCTTAACCTTTTCTTTTAGTCCTCTGCAGACGAGCTTCAAGACAGAGATAGTCAAGCATTAACCCTAAAAACACTATTTTTTTACGCAAAATTATCCTTTTACTATAAATTCACAAGGAATAGTTCAACAATTGCTGACAAATTTTTTTTTTTTTTTTCAAATTCATAAATAAACCAAGAATATTTGAAGTTAATTTGCTAAAAGATACACAGATATTTAAGTAATTCATATTAATACCAAAAAAAAAAAGAAGAAGAAGAAATATTTACATTTTTTTAAAAATCAAGAAATAAAATATAAAAGAATAGAAGAAGATATTCAAAAAGAAGAAAATCAGCAAATCATTAAATTTTTTTCTAAACAATTTGAAACTAAAGTTTGCGCAGATACACCAGCTGCATTTTGGAACAGACAAACAGATACAATGAAATTATCATATGTAAAAAATTTTGATGAAAGAAATATTACTGCTACAACAAGACCTATACAAATAATTAAAAAGTTATTAGAATATTGTAAAAAGAGGAATAATTAAGCCAAGCAAATCACTATGGTCTTATTCTGCCTTTTATATTAATAATCTCAAACAGAGATAGAAAGAGGGGCAGTGAGGTTAGTATTAAACTATAGAGTATTAGAATAGATAAGGTATCTTGCATATTACTGGACACCTTATGAATCTAATTGAGATAAAATGGAATTAAAGCCAAGGAATATGCTTTAAAAATACTTTTATTTTGGTAAAATATTTTAAGTAATGTTATTAGAGCTTGGAACGCAAACTCTCCTTTAGACTGCTTATTCCCCATTGCTCGTAAGCTGGAATTATTCAATTAAAGAAAAGTACTGGTAAGACAAAAAAGCATAAAATTGTCACCTTCTGTTCCTATAGCACAAACTGGTCTAGACGCTGTTGTTAATTGTCTCATCATATCAGTCCACTTTCAAGATCTTCTTCGGAGGACTACAAGAAAAAATTAAAGGAAGCACTTACAAATTTCTGATATGATGAGACAGAAGTCAGCTTGCTAATTCATATCTCACTAATGAAGATCCTAACTATGAACCTGAATTAATCAGACAACTTTACAGCAAAGGAATCGTGTGACTTTTATAGAGGTCGTGTGACTTTTATAGAGGTCTTGTCCAGATGTAATAATGCAGTTAATTATTGAATTTTTGATGTAAGAACTTAACTCATCTGGATTCCAAAAACCTTGAAGTCCGAAACATGTATTTATAAATAGAAGAAGAACCATGCACCTTCTGTTTGATCCTCAAACCATAAAAAGGGGATGCTGAGTGAAAATATACTGAGAAGGCATCTGGTCAAAAGGAAATAGTTTCAGAGGACCATGCCATAAAATTCATTATAAACATGAAAGAATTCAGCTAAGAAGATAATTCATGGGCAGAAATGATCCAAAAGCAGGTTACCGAAAAGAGTAGCAATCAGTATGGGCACCAACGATGGATCTTCAATTAGACAAATTAAGATCTCCCTCTCAGATTCTCTAAGTGAACAGAGGGGTAACACAATATTGTGGCATTTACTCTCCAACCAGAAGGATGAACATGACCAAGAGGCATGGGAGTTAGGAGCATAAGAACTTGCAACCATGTTTGAAACAAGGAGACCCACAAATGTGTACTGTTGGGATGAAATGGAGCAAAGAATTGCTAGTCGCTCACATTAGAATAAAACAGAACTAAGAATTTCTCTGTAGCAGGGTAAAACTAAGCTCAAACTAGGAGAGTCAGCTCAAAGGAACTACCAAACTATCAACAAGCTCACACAGAGAGGAGATTTTATTGTTATTGAATACCATAGCAATAGCCCTCCTCCACAAATCTGCATCAATAGCATTTCCCTTGCAAGCACCATTCAAAATAGACCATAACAGCTCTACATTCTTTTCCTGCAACAACCTATCGACCAATTTAGCTATACTAGCAAGATGAGGTACAAAGCCTTTGAAAACCATCTCATCTAAAACAAATGCTGCTTCCTTGAACTGCATCCCATCACTAAGACCATCAAAAAGAATCCTATATGATACAGCATCAGGAAGGCAACCACATCTTGGCATATCTTCAAACAGATCATTTGCTTCACTCCATTTCCTGTCTTTGCACAACTCGGAAAGTATGACATTATAACTAATTACATCTGGCTTACACCCCTTTCCCATCATTTCATCCAAAACTTTATAAGCTGCTTTGTAATCCTTGTCTTTACAAAACCCAGTAATCATTGCATTATATGTCACCGTATCAGGTTTGCAGCCACTTTCAGTCATCTCCTCCAAAAGTCCTAAAGCTTCCTCCTTCCTCCCAACCTTGAAATGGCCACTGATCAAAGTAGAAAAAATTGCTGAATCCAATTTTATTCTTTTCTTAACCATCTCCTCCTTAAGCTGCAGAGCTAAATTCAATTGTCCAGTATTACAAAGACCCTTTATCAAAGAAGCATAAACATGTGCATTGGGACTCACCTTGTAGACCCTAACCATATCATCTTTCAACTTCAAGGCCTCCTTCAACCTCAAATTCAAGCAAAGCCCATTAGTCAAAGCCCCAAAAGTCGACACACTCGGACTAACATCTCTCTTTCCCATTTCATCAAACACCTTGAACGCATCTTCCATTCTCCCGTTTGATCCAAACCAACGAATCAGTATATTATAAGTACAGGCATCCGCCTTTCCATATTTTCCCATATCCATAAAAACCTCCTGCATTTTATCAAAATCTTTACAAATCAGCAACGCATTGAGCAAAGAATTGACGGATTTTGTAGTTCTCGTGCACCGGAAAGACGGCATTTCATCGAACAGCTGGAGTGCACTCTCGGCAAGGCGAGCGCGACCATAAAAAGCAATTACGCTGCAAAATAGAGCTTCTTTGGGAGAAAATTTGGTTTCGTTTTTGAGCTGGCTGAGGACTTCCTGCATTTCATCGAACATTTTGGCTCGCCCGAGCTTGGTGATAATGAGGTCATACGAGACAAGCGAGTAGCGGAACGGCTTCCGAGAGTCTGTGCCTGGTTTGTTGTTCTTGTTCGGGTTCGGGTTCCGGAAGAGTTGGAGAGCGAGTTTCGGGTCCTTTTGGAGACGGAGAAGCGAGGACAGCCTGAAGGGAGAGATGTGCTTTGTTGGGTTCATATTTCAATTTTTGCCGCTTCTTTGTTTTTTTTTATTTTATAAATATAAGGGCTTCCTGCACTAAAATACCATTATTATTTTATTTATTTTTTTGTTCTCTTTTGTTAACTTGCGTCTCCAAAACATTTGATTTGTGTATCGAATGATTGTAAAGTGAGTTGATGACAATCAAAAGGTGTTGCGGGATTAGCTTGGCAAAAACACATCAACTGTCGCCCATCCATGAAAATCTATCTGGGAAAGCCCAACATTGCTCGACAGTATAGCTTTGCACACCCCTGAATCATTTGGATTTCTGAAGCAGTTGGGGGAGTCCAGCTAAACAGTTATGGTCTAGAGCCTCGTTGCTTACTAAGCCATGTAGCACATAGACCCGAGCAATTTTATTGGTTTAAGATTCTGCTTCTCAAGGTTGACAATGTGTAATTTAGTTGAGTTAATTAGACAAATTTTGACTTTGTGAATCCCAGTTTTCAATTTCAGCATTTTGAGATGCAAACAAGATGAACATCCAATTCGATTGGAGGACCAACTGAGTCCCACAATACTTTGTTGCATAAATCTCAGCCCTGGAGAGGGATGCAGAGAGGAAGAAAGGGAGGGGAGGGGGAGTTGAAGTTTAGAGAAAAATCTATCATTTCGTGGCCTGTAGATTCTCCCTCAGACAACAATTGTTCGGTACAGAAACTTGTGTTTCATGTCAAGATAATAAAGACATTGACACCCATAAAAGAATTTTAACCAAAAAGGAAAAAACAATGTATGAATGAATTGCTACAAATGCCTTGACAAAAAAAAGACCTGGCAGCTACTTTTGCAGCAAGCCTCCTTTCTATTGTCTGGCTTTTTGCTTCACCAAGTTTAGTTGTAATCTCATCAAGCAGGATTCCGTGATTTATCTCGTGGCAACTACTGTTTAATTGCAGATTCATGGCTGCATACCAATAATAAGCCTTGGTTACTTTTATTCTACAATCCACCTCTTCATTTTGGAAAAAATTTGGCCCTAATGCAGTATCTAGTTTAGGCTCCTAAATAACATCTCAGCCCTGCAGCTTAACCATTTCCAAGGTTTGCAGTTGGACTTTCCCCCATGTCAGGTCCAGGAATCTCTAAGAGATCTGAATAACATCACATCAAACACCTGAGGATATGTGAAGATGCCAATTTTCAAGGTAGATCCAAAAGAAAAAACACCAGAGCAGAATGTACAGTTTTGTGCTGGCAAGACTTCAAGACGCTAGAGCAATCATTTTCTCAAAAATGGTTTTTGGCAAACAAGCAGGCGCTGCTCACTGCCATTCTGTAGGTCAATCACCCTTGCTTCCCAGTGTATCTGGGTTGCAAGGGTCCGAGCCATCTCAATCACTCCTAATTTGTCAGAAATAACAACCCATCCCTGGCCAAAAAAAAAAGAAGTTATTTTTTACGGTTGTCCAAACAACAAAAAAGACCAACAATATTACACACAAAGCACAACATCATGCATGCCAGCTTGTAAAACAAAAGGTGATGAATTTTATGACACTCACAGAAATCTTCTGAGTATATAGGCTGTATGAATACAGGAACAATTACCTCCGGCCGAAGTATTCGATCCATCTCCAAAATTAATTCCATCATACCGCACCTCTCAGAACTAAGTAGTGAAAGAAGTCCATTTGCATGAAGCATGTCATATGTTCTGGGGTATGTGGGGAAAGGGTCACACCTGTGTGCCAACAGGATGACCATCTCATTTAATCTGTTTCCTAAACTTTGGAAATAATGAAAACAGTATATAGTTCATGCAGACAACTTTGTTGCAGAGTCATGTATATTTACACACACACACAGAGACACTATTTTTGAGCACAACAAAATTAATTTATTAACATTTCTGTGATAAGGTCTATCCATTGAGTTAAAAGAACCATGTCATCATAGGTTACGGAGTAAACCCAGAAAAGTTTCCTTGGTTAGTTACATATAACATTGAACTTTATGAAAGATGCAGTTGAAAGTTGACTTCGATGCTATGTTTTCCCAGAAGTTTAGACAGGATATCTGAATGACCAAAGCATACACACCATAAATTCTCCAATTGTTTGCAGAGACTAATAAAAGGAAGAATAATAAGAATTATAGTCATAGAACCTCACATTGTCTTCGAGAAAAGGGAAAATAACATACCAATCATGCAAAACACCTGCAAAACCCTGATCAAATATGAGGGGAAGTGTATTACGGGAATGAATAGGTACAACATTCATCACCCATACAGATTTCTTTTCCTTCAGAAATGCAGCATTTATGCCCCCATAATGAGCATTCATATCCATCACATTGCGTATCATGTTATATGGAGGTAATGGGTCTTCATCACCAGGCCTCTTAGGATGGTCGGAAAAAATCAAGGGTGTAAGTAAAGACCAATAGTCTCTTAGAGCTAATCTATATATCTGTGAGTCCTCAAAGAAATCTTCAGCCTTAACTCCTGCAAGGGTAAAAATAAATTAATAAATGAAGACGCCTAGATATTGTGAAAAAAAATAAAAAATAAAAAGGGAAACAAGAAAAAAAGAAAACTCCAAGGTAACTCATGAAGATACTGATGAAGGAAACCATGTAATGTGAAAACCAAAAACAATGCTTTCCTTGAAGTTCAAGCTCTGCTGAGCTCAAGTCAGAAACAGAAGATCTGTTCTGAATGGGAATCCATCGCTTGCTGTTGGTCCCACTTATACATGAGACAAGGTGTTGATAATATGCTGGGACATCATGTCTGTCATTGCAAAGTGGGACTGCATCATGCTTACTACAACAAAGAACAAAAGCAAAACATTAATGTCATTTGGGCTACTAATTTATAAGAATATGAAAAAAATATATCTACAAAATGAAAATCCTCACTAAACTTCAAAATGGCACGTGGTGATCAATAAAACCAAGGACTATTCAATAGTACACATAGCATCATCACCTAGAAGTATGGCAATGGGCATCAACAGTTTTCTGCCAGATGAAAGTCTCATCCTGCTGAGCTATAAGAGTCCAACAGATTTTCTCAGCGAACTCTTCTACAGGTGTTGGGGAATTTCTCTTCTTAATGTGCAGAGACCTTCCATGTGTCTTGCTTGTCAGTGATGTTGAAACAAAGTAACCTCCAGGCCTAAGAACTCGATCTGCTTCAATAAGGAACTTTCCATCTGTTTTATTAACTCAAAAAGTTTGAACAAAGATTGCCACCAGTTATCAGTGAAATTTTCACATGTACATCGATGCAGAACAAATTATTGGAAATCTCATGGAGAAATAAGCTAAGCACATATGCTTTGAATCCAGCAGTCCAAAAATTTTATCTCTCATGAACCCTGTTGCATTACAATAAAACCAACTAGTCTCCTGTGGAACAATCTATAAACATCAACTTCTTTCCTCAGAAACCACAGTGCATATATATTGACTGAACAATCAAACTAAGAAGCAATATTGTCTTTATTCTTAAATACAAGGGAGATTTGACAGTACCGCAGAAGCATCTCAACATTGTTAATTCTGTATAAAGTCTTAACAGAGCAGCACAGCAAGAGCAAAATAAAAAACACACCTTAGAAACAGAAGACAAACTAGCAACAAGATACAGTTTACCTTATTTATTAGAACAAATGTGCAGCATAAAAAGAGAAGCCACCAAATAACTACCAGGAGATATGCCAGAGAGTACCTTTTTCATCCCAAACAATACCACACTGGGCACAATGAACCATGTCAAATGACAATGATGGGTAAGGAAGTTGTCGTGAAATAAAGTTCCCAATCATGGCTGGTAGACCTCTCTCAAGAGCCAGTTGTACTTGGCTGCCAGTTGCCTCATATGCCGCAATACAGAGAGACATTAACTTCAGTGATACCAAATGAGCTCCAAAGCTGCCAAATCCACAGCCGATATCTAATATAGTTCGCACCTATTGATCAATCGACAAAGGTTAAAAACTATGCAATAGTCCACTTCACTTGAAAAGAGCACAAAATAGTGAAAACTACATGACATGTTTCCTATGATGCCCACAAACTCAGTAGGAGACTGTGTGAAATGGTTTTCTTTCAAAAAGATCATTGTTTTTAGAGCAACCATTGCTCTGGCGAATACATAACTCTTAAAGATAAAGTGCAAAGAAGACTTGCATTCTTTTCAAAGAAATATAAGTGGTTTTAGAAGTAACATTGCTGGTGTTGCTGATACTAGCCATAGAACTCAAAGAACACTTACACCAGCTTGAAGAAATTCGGAGTCACTTCCTAATCCAATCATCTCTGCAATCTGGCGGGAATAATCTTTAACACCATCAGAGATCAATCCTTCATCTGAGTGGAAAGCAATTTGATTCTCTTCTAGGAACATCAGCCTAAAGAGATTGTATTTAGTAAAATTCCCATGAAGAATGTCATTAACTCTACATAACCTATAATGACTATTGTCCCAAAGAACACGATGACATCTAGAATTTTAAAGAATTACCTCTTGGTCATGCTTCCAGAAGAAAGAAATTGGTCTTTGGTTATCTTCACATTTCCGCTCCATATCACATCCTGACCACTTGGCCACCTGAGGGGGATCTTATAGTCCTTTGGAGGCTGAGTCAGACACCAGCCTCTTGGTCTCGACAATTCACAATGCCGATCAAATTCCTCCCCATCTTTAAACCCAGCCAACAAATTTGCAGTAACGTTGTAACAAGGCACAAAATGTTCTCCTTCTCTACCACAAAATCCAAGTTCGTTTTGGTGACTAGCTCCCAATGAATGAGTCCTCAGCCCCAAATAATCAACAGCTGCCTGTTCCTTTAGCCTTCTATAAGTTGAAAAAATGTCAGGCACTGGAGTGGATGTCAAAGAATCATATGCACCGGAAGTAGTGGATCCCAGAATTGCAATTAGTGCAAGCACACAAATTAGGCACAGCAGCAACCAACTAACAGATAATTCGTTGAACCGGGGCCTTCTCATAACCAAAATGTTGAACAAATGAGCTCTGTAAGTCCACTACTAAACGACCTTACTCAACATAAATCTTCAACGGCTCCAAGAAAAAAAAGAACCCCATCACCACGTACAATTCCCCTATGCACGTTACCATAAATCCGCACAATCCTTACAAGCATAGAAAGCAGACTTCTTTCCACTCGGAGATCGATCTTTTCATACCAATCAAGCCTAAACTTGTTAAAGCCTCATAAATCGAAAATGGGAATTAGGATCGTGAATCAGGATTTCAAGTGCCAATAATGATCCAACAAATTCACGCAGTTGAACCCATCAAATCAGTCTCTGCAGTGACTAAGCCAATCAGATCAACCTACGTTCAAGTCCAAAACAACCCCAAAAGAAAAACTTAAAAAATAAAAAACCCGAAAGTCAACATCGCATTCATTTAACAGTAATGCTTGCTTGCCAGTTTAAAGATAAAAACACATATGGGATTAATGTTACAAGAAGAAAATCAAAACCGAAATGCACATTTTAACATTCTGAAATGAAAATAAAATATGAGAAATTGGGTTTTTTTTTTCTTTTTTCCCTTTTTTTTTTTTTTGGTGGGGAAATACCAGTTTTAATTCCTTCTTGTTATTGAGAAGATGATTCAAAGGCAAAATGTTCGCGAGAGAGAGAGAGTGTTTGTGAGGAATAGATAAAAGAGATGGAGGGAGGGAGCGTCTTAATTTTAAGAGAATTCTAATTATGTGTGTGTGTGTGTGTGTGGTTATCTTCTTTCTTATTAAAATTAAAATTAAATTAAATTACTCGTAAAACTTGCCTATTTTTAAACATATCATAATTTTTTTTTCTTTTTCTTTCTTTTTCAAGTAAATTAGAGTTACAGTTGCCAAAATCTCTGTCGACTTGTATATCATCTTTGGGAATTACATAAGAAAAATAAGCATTTTTTTTATTTATATATTATAAAAAATACAACAATTGTACGTAAATTTAAAAATAATAAAATTAAATAAATATAATTAATTTTTAAATTATAAAAATTAATTATATTCTCATAAATCTATTACTTTTCAATTCATATGTAATTACAAAAATTCATTTAAATGAACTTAAAATTAGTAGATTATAAAAAAATATATAAATATTTATATTTTGAAAAGATTATCATAACAATTTTTTTATTTCCAAAATTATATCTTTTGTTAATTGATTAACATTCAAGATAAACGAAAAGAGACATTAGCCATTGGGTTACTTGGAGTAAATAACTGGATTGCAAGTTCCTTGCTGGCATCTATCTTAAAAATATATATTTTTTCTTTTTCTTTTTCGTGTGATTCTAGTTTAAAAAATAAAATAAAATTTTAATCATAAAATATAAAAAATATATTTTTATCATATAATTTATAATTTAATAATTTTTTTAAAAAAATAATTCTTATATAATTATCTCATCAAACCTCAAATTCATATGACTAAATTAAAACTCAAGACTTATATTATTTTTAGATTAAATGCTCTAACTTTCTTGCAATTTAAGTTTTGGTATTATATCTCCTTAAAGTTATAATTTACCTATAAGACCCTTATAATTTTTAATTTTATCAATTAAAATTTTTTGTCATTATTTTATTAATTTTAATATTCTTATTTAATTATAAAAAAAATTTAAAAATTTAATTCTTTTAGTCATCGTGATTATTATTATTTTTTTCTTTTTTGGAGTTGTTTAGAGAATTTATTTTTTTAATTTTGTTAGAGTTAAAAAAAATTAAATCTTATAATATTTCATACCTTTTTTTCTACAATTAAAAAAGAATTCTAGAAATAATAAATTTTAACAAAAGATTTCAATTGTGAAAATTAAAAATCACAAAAATATTTTAGAATGAATTAAAACCCTAAAAAGAAAAAAAAGAAAAGAAAAAGAGTTACTTAGAATTTAAATACATTTAATTTAATACTTTTAAGATTCTTAGGATATGCTATAATTAGATAACTTTTAAGGCCCGCTTAGTGCGGCAATCGGAGCTTATCCAATTAAGAGGTTAATGGGCGATACGATCGCTTCTAAAAGGCTAGCTAGCGGCAAATGTGCACTAAAGTCTTTGATAATTTGACTTTTTTTAATTAAATTTTAAGCCAAGGAGACAAATGGAATCTAAGCGTCGCACTTCAAATGCAAAAATGTCAAAATTCAACTAACACCTTGACTAATAATATAGAAATTTAAATTGGTGGGGACAATAATAATTACATAGATAGATGTGATAATATGTACATCTTTTATATACAAATATACACATCACACTATTATATATGTTAATATTTACAAATTTTTAATTTTATAATAC
The DNA here is from genome assembly GCA_021464305.1 of Kandelia obovata. Taxonomy (NCBI): domain Eukaryota; kingdom Viridiplantae; phylum Streptophyta; class Magnoliopsida; order Malpighiales; family Rhizophoraceae; genus Kandelia; species Kandelia obovata. Next base: position 2,216,997 of record CM038486.1, on the reverse strand, counting down.
AAAATAATATAATAATAGATAAGATAAGTATATTTCTAATAATTTTTAATAATGTTATATGAAGTTATATTGAAAATGTATCAAATTAACTGTATTTGTAAAATGAAAATTAAAAAAAAAAAAGAGTATATATACAAATAATATAAAGAAAAAAAAAAGTAAGTCATAAATATAAGAAATGCATAAAAGTTTACATGATATTTTTATAGTATTTACTATAATTTGTTTTACTAACATATAAATTAAGTATCTTAAATTTAAAATCAAACACATGAAGAAAAATTTAAACCAATATTTTAAATTAGATATGCTATTATTTTTGTATTTAAATAATAAGTTTAAAACAAATTACCATTTTTTAAAATTTATATTTTGATCTAATTGATAGATAAAAATTTTAAAAAGATGAGTTCATAAAATATTTGTAGATCATATAATTTTTTTGTTATCTAATAAAAGAATATTTTTATCTTTAATTTAAGAATTCAGTGGGGGGGGACAAAGATTATTTTTATTTTTGAGTGGAGGAAAACAACAAATTTTTAACAAAATTTGCTCTTAATTCTTAACTTGCTCTAACTCTCAATGGGGGCACTTGCCCCACTAGATTACACCTTGATTTGTAATTGTATCCCATCCAAAAATGATTTGACCTTAAAATTATCTAAATTCAGAAAACAAAACATGAAAAATTAGATTATGATAGATTAATAAATTACTCTTATATATGTTGTAAAAGGTAAGCACGAGGAGGGCATAAGAAAATTGTTAAGCATGGAGCAATAAACCAATTATTAAGTTAACCTAAAATACTTCGAACCAATGAATTTGATATAAGCAAATTAAGGGGAGAAAACAATTAAAATTGTGTTTGGAAGAGATGAGGGGAAAATGAGTTATAATTGTATTGGAAGAATGATTGGACAATCAAATGGGGGAGAGAAGATTTTGAAATTTTCATCTCTGACCTACCAAATCAATTCTTCCCATTCCAATTTGCAAGTGGGTGTGCTCCTTCTAACTTGACCAAATATTTGATTCTAGTGTAATAAATTAAGTAACAGAGAGTTAATTCATATTGCAAAAGGATGCATATTTTAATTGGACAACAAAGAATCTCTTTTTTTTTTTTATCAAGAATATATTATATGGGAAGTCAGAATTGGACAATAAGGATGCATATTTTTTTAATATCACATTTTAGTCGATGACTTTATTAGTTACAAAAAGATTGTCTTTTTTTTTTTTTTTTGGTATTACAATTATATATTCTCACAATAACTAATAAATCTGTTTAGCACTACCATTCGACCACACTTATTGGAACATAATAACCACACAAAAACATTAAAATATTTTTCTTATTTTCAACTTCATTAATTTATAACAATATATATATATATATATATGAATAATCCATGTCTCTCATATTATACCTAAGGTGTGTCCTTCTAAGTATGTTTAACAAACTTTTCTCTTAATTTAATCCAAACCACACCATGACATTATGACTACGAGTATTTATAGGAAAGAAGCTCAATGTTGATGCTTCTTGCATCTACCTCTATGTTCTCCTCACTCTAAAGAATGAAATGATGATTCACAACCATGCCACGTGGTAGCAATCTTCCCCTGCTCATGCAATTCATGGATAATCGATCATCCATTATATCCCAGGTAAAAGGGTTGCATATACTATGCTCACAACTTACATCAGACTCAAAACAGGAAAGGCTTCATCAGAAACTTGGCCCTGAAGTGTTATTATCTTCATAATCATCGAGAATTACTTTGACACCATTATTTTTCAGGGCATTAACAACAGCCCAAATCTTGGTGCTGTTTTTAAAACCCTTTTTTTCAAGCTCCTTGTTTACGTCAGCATGAATCCCTCTTCCCTGCCCCTCTTCAAGACCCTCCACCTTCAGTCGCATGGCCAGCACCTCTCCAATGACTGCTGCTGCTTTGGCATTGCAAGACCGACCACACTCAAGTGAGTTCTTGATGGAATGTTCAACTGTTGATGCTGTTGCCACAATCCTCCCATTGTTTCTGTCCACCACGTTTGCTGTAATGTACTTCAGCGATATAAACAGCCTCAGCACATATCTCTTTAATACCGTCATTTTCAATTATCCTAAAATTTTTCATCAAGAACAAAGCCAACAATAAGTTTTTGGTATCTTAACAAATTCAGTGTCAAGTAAAGATGATGAAACAGGGAAACATCTTAGCAGACAATAAAGACTATGTATGTCCTCTGTTAGTATGTGAGCTAAATTAAGTATACACTACACGCTTGACGTAACATATCCAACCAGCCAATTTTACCAAAAGCACCGGGACAATCCCATACCCTCAAACATAATTAACACTTTTTCAATAAAAGTTTACACATTCAAATTCAATTTACTTGCAGCAATTTAAGGATTCTCATGATCCCAAATGTTTTGAAGACAATAAAACGATAAAGGTTAAATGTTCCACAATAAATGCAGCCAACAAGGTAGCAAACACAGGCTATTCAGGTTCAAACTTGACATAATTGTTATCTAATAGCAGAAAGACAAAATACACAGGGCAAAATCTAGGTCTTTTTCTGCCACCAATGTATCAAATATTATGAAGACACCAAGTTATTACTTACAGCACAGGAGACCAAGAAATAAAAACAGAAGCTGTAAAAGAGCAATACCTCAAAAATACTACCAGAACCTGGGTAAGCATAATGAAACAAAAAGAATAATGAAAATGCTTAACAGGCCACTCATCTAAAGTATTTATCCTTGAAAAGGGTGGGACCAATTAAGGAGCCTAGTAGACTACTGAACCAAAATTGACAGGGCAAAGAAAGCATGAAAAGAATATTGCATGTCAACCATTTCAGCTAGCCGAGATGGACAAGGCACGCAAAGTGCTTGGCCCTGGAATGGTTCACATTCTACCTGGGACAATTGCTGCCTTTGGAAAGCACTTTTACAAATGTGGAATTCAGGCTCTCTACAGCCCCATCGGTGCCAGAATACCCCACCTGTGGTGTTTAAAGGACTCATACCATCCCTCCGAACTAACAGGCTAATAACTAACTGTTAACTGGTTTAGAAAAAAAAAGAAAAAAAAGAATCTTGCAGGTCCAATTGGAATATGACATCAAAAGAAATTAATACAACAAATGTAGGGACTATACTATGTAACAGAGGCTAGATGCTATGAAGGGATTGGTGGCACTAGTTTATGTGGAAGAGAAAGGAAAAAACGATATTTTAACAGAGCCCTGTAGATACTGATTTGAGTATGCTAGGAAGAAGAAAAATAAGAGTGACTATGATTGAAGGATATTCTTGACATTTAGTTACATTTTTATTAGTAGAATTGTAGTGAAATAAATATTCACTATATAGAGTTCACAATGAATAACAGCAGCAGTCTCATCCAATGTTTTGCTCAAGAGAAAGAACCACGAAAGCAATGCAACAAATGCTAGAAATCAGTGATAGCATTCATCTCAAACTACATGCATCTCAAGCTAAAACAATTTGGGAACTTCCCAAATTCCATTCATCATCCCAAGTAAGCAAACCTGGGCTACCATAATCCTAAATCACTGGCATTGAAAGAAGTTAACATTAAGTTTGACTGCTAAGTAATCAGTAATAGCAGTCTCATGAAACCGCCACGGTTACCACAAGAATCAGAAAAGACACTGCTGGAAAGCAAGAACCCAGAAAATAAAATCCTCAAAAGAGATTCAACCAAACTCAAAAATGGGTACACGCAAAGAGCAAACAACAAAGTGATTAGGCTGCCAGTGATTGATTCTTCGGTACAGTTGAGTCCACGATAACAAAAGCCACCAGCTTTCTCAAAATTAAGGAATCAAAATTCCATCTTTAATTGAAGAAATAGAGTGGAATCAATGCAGAATTGAGGAGAGAGAGAGAGAGAGAGAGAGAGAGAGAGACTGCCTACTTCTGTATTCGTTTTCGGGCAGCAAGTGACAGAAAGCTCCCAGTTGTCACCCTAATTCGTTTCTCGACGGCTTGCCAGCCAACCCACTTTCAACTGAGAACTATTTTTTTGATAATTCACGGAGATCGAAGCATTTGCTCAAGACGAATACGAAGAATATCAGTCGTAGAGATTTTTCGAGCATGATTATTGTTAAGCAAAAGATTTGCGAATTTAATAATATATTTTAATTTAAAATATTAAATAAATAATAAATTTTATAATTTTAAATGTAATTTTTTATTTATATTAATTATTTATTTTTTAATATAAAATTTTTAATTATATAATTTACATTTAAAATCTCAACATATAAACATGTTATTTATTACAATATTTTAATATAAAAATTTGAAATAAAATTTTATATTTTTTTATTGTATATCAAAGTAATTTTTAATTTTTTAATTTATAATTTATAATAAAATAAAAAATATATATTTGATATGCATACATACTATTATATATATATATATATATTTATCATTAAATTAATTTTTTTATTAGTTGTGACTTTATTAATTTTATATTTATCTATATTAATGTTTATTGTCTAATCTCATCTTTTCGTAGGTCTTATTTTGTTTATATTTCTATATATTATCAATAGCTATTCAACTTATGATTATATTTAAATGTGTTGAAAAATATTTGTCTCAAATCATTGGCTTAATTTTTTTCAATAAACTAAGTCTTAGAGATTTTACTAGATTTTCTATTGCAAATTTAAGCATTTAATTTGCCACTATAAAAATTTGATGTTCAACTAGGAATACTTTTCAGGCCCACTTGTTGATTTAAGGCAGCAGTCTTTTTGCTTTCGTTAAAATACTTTTCTTGGGGTTTTGGGTCTTAAAAATCCAAAGCAACTTTAAGTTGTGATAGTTTATGTCATTACACTTTTTGGGGTTTTTTTTTTTTTTTTTCGGTTCATTTAAGGGAGTGGTGGCCAATTGTTTTGTTTTGGTACTTTGTACATAATTCATATTCCTCTAGAGTTCCCCCACTTTTTTCGGTGTTAGGCGTCCACAAAATGAAAAAAGTAAACTCTAATTTCTTGAATTTTATCCCCAAGATTTCCAAAGTATTTGTTCTGTCTAGCCTTATAATCATAAATTTTTTCAAAAAAAAAAAAAAGGAAAAAATAAATAACAATTGGTCCGCCAATCTCTAAACTCTCTTTGGACACACATTTACATGGGTTGAGACAAATGTTTCATTGTCTTCCTATCTATTTTTTTCAGATATACAGCTCCATCTCTCATCATCATGACAATGAAGAGATGAGAAATGAAATCTTCTGAAGTGCAGATCTTGCTCTGCTATTGGTTTTGAGTATTAATTACTATTAGGAAAAATCATTCCAATATTAAAGCACTAACGTCTCCAAATGGCATCACGAGCAACCTGAAAAAGAAAAATATTTTGATCTCAAAAGCGAGGACAAACACAATTAGTGCAAAGTTAAACTCCATTCTTGAGACCCCAGATGAAGAACTGGTGCCCCTAAACAAGAAACAACTCAAATTTCATTCACACGAAACAGATTGACTGACGGAAGGATAAATCTCCTAGCACATAGGTCTAGTGGTTCGCAATTTGTGGGTACATTCCCTGAAAATCCAACATCATTAAGGATGTAAAGCATTAGAATCTCTTCCTTTGGAATATCACTATATCAAACAATCATGTTTTCCTCACTTCAAGCAATTGCTAGTTCCCTGTTCAGGTAGTCCACGAACATCCTCTTTGCACTGTCTGCATCTGAAGGTGGGGGTGGTCCACTTAAGCTCGTTTGACCTGTCAACTTAATGAATGTTCTGCGTAGCCGACGTAGCTCAGGTAGTCCAATTGATCTCGAAATATTGAGAGCTGGCAATCCCTGACCAAGGGAAATACCATTCAGAGGCCCTCCAACAGACTGGGATTGTGCTTCAACAATGACATTGATCACCTCTTGTGTTGCCCTGTCCAACTCATACAAAGAATTTGCCTCTGAAAAACGTGCACTTTGTGTAGCAATTGTTGGCTGTAAAATTTTGACATCTCGAGTCTTGGAATCCACTGTTTTAGTTAAATATGAAACAGCATCTAAAATGGCAGCAGAAGACTTTTGAATTCCATCTCTAGATGGCCATAACTCGAACAAAGGGGAATCCCATCGGTTTCTTCTATCAGGCCTCTCAAATCTTCTTGCCAAGTCCTCAAATATAGCATCATCATATGCTACTACTCCCTCCTTTCGCTGATCATTCCATTTTTTACAGACAGTTTCTTCAACATCACAGTATAAGACACAATACCTTATTCCTGCAGCACGAGCCAAACACCATAGCTCATATCTGTAACCTTTAATGTTGTTCAATGAATCTAATATGATTAGATTGTCCTTTGATAAAGATCTATCAACTTCAGACCTAAGCACTCCCCTTAAATTCTTCTCTGCAGTCGTATTGGCATAGCTTTGATTACGGTCAAGATGGAATGAAGCTTCATCAATGATTCTAATTGTTAGTTTTGATTCCAACTCTCTGAGAACTTCAGAAAGGCAAAGTGCAGCTGTGGACTTCCCACTGCATGGCTGGCCGCAAATCACAACCAAAGCCATCTCAAGGGAATTTCGCACTTGAGCTGAAGCAAACGGAAACTCCTTCTCAAAGATTGCTCACTGCTAGCAGCATAACAAAAATGCATTAATAAGAATTCTCCCCCTCAAGATCGCAACTTTATGTGAGTTTCACATAAGTGTCTAAGATCTGTCTCACATCAGATATAATCTTTGAAACTTAAGTTATCACAAGCAAAACTGAACACAGGCACCAAAATTGATATTTCATTACTTGCACCCCTTATCCTTTAAAAGCCACAGGTTCATCAGCAATGAGATTTTGCTTTCAATGCAATCCCTGAATGTGGGTGAAAGCTTTGAATTATAGAACATCATTTGCTTGTTAGACCTACACCATGTGTTGCATTATATCGCATATCATTAGTATTCTTCTAAAATTCACCTTATCTGCTTTTCAATCATGTGTAGAATATCATGGTGCACAATGAAATGTTTATAATGACAACAAAGATTCCAAGACATTAAGTTATATCCATAATTCACATGAAGAAATGACAGATGAAATTAGGTTAGCATATGCCACTATGCAGACTGGTTTCCATTCAAACGCTTGTACAAAGAAGATGATTGGAACACGCGAGAGAATTTCTTTTGTTAAACTGAGACAAAAAGAAAGTCAATTAAACAAAAGGGCCACATTAGTTTACTCGCAAAACAAGTGCGTTTTACATAAACTCCAACGTTAATTTGCAGATAGATATCATATGAACTGCCAACATTCAGAAGATCAAAAAATCTTGGCCTACTGTACATCTGAATTCCCCTACTCTTGGAAGAATAATAGATGACAGATACCAAGCTATTCCATATTACCGGTTGCTGGCTGTTACTCAAATGGATAACAAAGTGAAAAATCTGGGACAGCCTAGCCTCTTATTAACTTTCAATTCTTATCACTTGATGCCATTTGCAGAAACTATAGACCTCTATCTTATAAATAATTATGGTGTCAAAATCGATTTGGGTTTTAAGTGTTTGCCAAAATAGCAGAATGAACAACACGGCTGCTGAGATCCATGTAATATATATATATATATATATAGCTTTATACGAACTACACCATAGAAGTAAAAGATTACGTGCGCAGACAAAATCCCAAAAGAAAAAGAAACCAAAGAAGAAGTAAGACTTCAAAGCACGAAAAAAATACCTGAGAGATAAAAAGACCTTGAAATCTGGGCCTAGAAACCCATTAAAAAAAAAAACTCTGCTTTTGAAACGGGATTTCAAAGAAGTACTATACTACTGCAAATGTTTGAGAGGTTAAAAGGGGGAAAGTTGGATTCGGCTCTTGTTTCAGAAAAAAAGAAATATAGGATTTGGCCCGAGAAGAGGGACGATAAGATCGCCGATGAGGGCTTGCGGCGGAGATGATAGGTTTGCCGACAAAACAAAGGGGTCACTGCGGTTGTTAGCTGTAGAGCAGAGACCACAGAACCAAACCTCCCTTTTGTCCTCTCAGGCGACAAGTCAAGAGGTAACTTTTTTCTTTTTTTTTTTTTTTTTTTTCTCTCTGCACAAATTTTTTTTTTAAAAAAAATACATATACATAAATATTTTATATTATATAATATAAAATATTATTCATAAGTTTTACTATTTTATATATTATATAGTATTATTAAAATTAAAAAAATATATTTTTTATTCTACTAGTAAAAAAAATTCATATAATATATTTTTTATAAAGTAATTTTAGAATTTTAAAATTTTTTTGATTCATAATAATTAGTGGTATTATAATATATACATAATTTAATGATCGAATAATAATTAATTTTTAATTTAATATATAAATTAAGTCATGTAAAATATGTTAATTTCCAACTTGATTATCAAGGGAGACTGACCCTTTACGTGGGTAAGAGGATTTCGGTACATTGAATTGGAAATAGATTCCTTAGAAGCTATTCATGTGCTCGAAATGCAAATATCAATTGCAATTGTCACCATCTAGCAATTGTTATCTAAACAATAGAACCGTTCTCTTGATTTTCTTGCCTAACGAAGTCATAATTCTCCCCCTTGGTAATACCATTTGAGATGAACCACTAGGAGACATAATGTTATTGTTATTAACTGATAGATTGCGATTTACTTCCTTGTCTTAATTTTTGTAATTTTCTTTCCTCATATTAAAAAAAAAAAAAAAACAAAAAACAAAAACAAGACAAACACACACACACACTCAGTTGCCAACTCAACTCATTGCGCAGCCTTCTCCTTCATTTGATTGTTTGCTTTCAGAACTCCAATCTCTTCGTCTAATGTTATTCGAGATGACAGTAATCCTCTTTCCATGTTGGGAATTCAAAATATATGGTTAACCAGCTAGAGCCAATCAGCAAATGAGTGTTAGCAATTAGGCACAAAACACAAAATGATTTCTCGCGAAGAAGGGGCGATAAAAAATAGCATGCAGCATAAACCTGAATTGTTTGGTAGGACTTACTGCAGACAAGATGGTTACAATGTGAGTGGGTACTTTGTTTGGTCCCCATTGGACAAATTGGGAATGGTCTGCTGGATTCAGTTCCAAGGTTTGGTCTCTCTACCTAGTGGGCTACAATGACGTGCTCAAGAGATAGAACTCGGTTCAATGGTTCAAAAAATTCCTAACTTCTGTTCAAATACGAGATTCTGGAGTAACCAAACATCTCAATGGCAAGCAATCACAGACACTTACACTTGAATGTTCTAAGGTTGCGGGGTTGCAATAGATTTTAGTTATACACATGGATATTTGTACGTTGAAAGAAATAAATAAATCTATAGTTTGATACAATAGTATTAAATTCGTAAAATTAATTTACACAAATAAAATATATATATATATATATATATATATATATTGTTGTAAATTTTTATTCTCATATATTTGATAAGAACTTGAAAAATTTACAATTTCCTATAGAAAAACATTTATCTTGCTTCATAGTGTTTTAAAAAATAAAAATTAAATTAAGACATTAACATATAATTTATAATTAATATTTATTATTATTATTTTAAAATTAAAAAAATATATAAAAAGAAGGGTGAATACCACATTTTTTTTTTAATATATTTTACGATATAAGAGTTTCACTTGAATTACTTTATAAAATATTATTACGTGTTATGATTAAAATACACAAAAATCATACTTATTGTAAAATGGAATCATTCTTTTGTTATTTTTAATGACACTCTAACATTAACCATGAAAAATTTGATCCGCCATTTATAACTGTGATCGGGATACTATTTTCAAAGTAAATGCTGTCAAATGTAACAAATCTTGTACCCGATCATTCCATATGGTAAATATAACAATGTTGAACAAAGTTTAGCATTGTTCTGTGATTCCTCGCTCGCTTGTCATTACTTTCCCCATAACAATCTTGTACGCGTTGTGACATTGTTTGAGGTGGTCAAGCGAGTAAATGAAGTGTGTTATTATACCTGCTAGAAGGGAAATTGGATTAGAAAAAAAAAAAAAAGAAGCTTTGCTACTAGAACAAAGTGTATCTTGCACCATTGTATTTCGTACCATGTATGTAACTCATTCTTCGCTATATTTCATTGGTTGAATACTTAAACTTAATTTTACGTGTTTTTATTGTTTAATAATTTGAATTTTTTTATATTATATAATTAAGAATTTAAATTTTTATTAAGACCAAAAAAATATTTAATTCTATACAATTTTATTGGTTATTAATACCTCTTATTGAGTACTACAGATATAGGTACTGCAGAAAAACGAGAAGCAGCACTAGGGTGGCCAGGCTGAGCTCGCCTTTGTTGCCACCGGTCTTGACTATGTCACCTATTGGACTAACCCGTCGGTCCATAAAATAAGGCCTAGTTCAGGCCTCATCAGAGCACTCGGAAAAAGGATTTTTCTCTGTGATGGAAACCTTCTGTAGTTGCAATCGCCATTTTCTTCTTCTTCTTGTTTTTTTTCTTTCCTTCTTTCTTCCTCCTGTTCGCTTTTTATCACAAAGGGTTGGTCAAGAGCGGAAAGAAAACGTAGGGTTGAATTGGTAAAACGTCAACCAATGAACTAAATGTCTATACTATAAACTGACGTAAAAATCTTCCCACTAAGAAAGTCGACTCAACCAATGACTATAAATTAATGGAACCGAATTCGAACTCGTTATAGTTCTAAATCGAACTGAAATTGTAGTCACAACTAATCTGGGGTGTACATACATTCTCACCTTCCTCTAAATTTCTATGCAACTTACATAACGAACATATTAAAACACAAACGTAGGGATTTTTGTTGACAACAAAAATCTCGAAAATAAAGTCAAAAGTTTGTGGGTGAAGTATTGCCAAATTGGCGAACAGTTCGCTATTTGTGTGGCTTCTGATACCCTTTATTTTGTTTGCAATGATGCAACTTTGTAAAGCTTAATAAAATTCAGTTCTTCCCAACTTCTTTGTTTGGTATTAACATTCGAAAAACACAGTAATTCCCATCAAATACGATCGATTTATAATTTGTTTGATTCGCTATATGACGACATGATAAATTGATATCTGTATGTTTCACACGAACGCAACACAGCTTCGTAGAAAACAGGTTTGCTTTGTACAAAAGGAATGGAGCTAACGAAGAAGCGTTGGAGAAAATTGGTACCACCAATTAATTTTCCAAAAGAATTCGTACAAATCTTTTTAAAAAGTACCATTACCTTTTTTAAAAATATTTTAATAATTAAAAATTTAGATTTTTATTAATAAACTTAGATTCTTAGTTTTAATAAACAACAACGTACGAGATCGGTTTCTTAATGGACAAAAGCTTTTGTCTGTTGGCGGAAAATCCGAGTGGTTGGATCTTGGAAACTGGGCGCTGCTTCCTTGCTGCTCTCTCTCTCTCTCCATGCTGTCTCTTATACACATCTGTTTCTTAATGGACAAAAGCTTTTGTCTGTTGGCGGAAAATCCGAGTGGTTGGATCTTGAAAACTGGGCGCTGCTCCCTTGCTGCGCTCTCTCTCTCCATGTTATAATTGTAATTCTTTTTTTTTTTTTAACTTACAAATGCATGCACGCAATAAAAATGATTATAACATTATAAATGAAGACACAGGAATGGGGCCTGTTGCTGTAGTCTAGTCTCTGTAGATCCCCTGCTTCGTCGGCAGAAGAAGCTCTCCATCACATCTCTCTCTCTCTCACTCTCTCTCTCTCTCTATCTATCTTTCTCTCTTTTGCTTCATTCGTATTCAAAGTTTTTGTCCTTTTTGTCTTCTCTTTCGCTTTCTGACCTCCTGGGGAACTAGATTGCTGTAAGGTCATTGATCCCTGTTCGTTCCTTTTTTTTTTTTTTTATTCTTTGTTGGGTTGTCTGTGTTTTTTTTTTTTTTTTTGGCATGTTTTGGATTCATGGGCACCTCGATTTAGATGTTTAGTAATGTGGGTTTGCTTTTGTCTCGTTGGGGTTTGTTTGTTTTCTTGGCTTTCTTGAGAACAGGGATTTCCGTTATTTTTATATGGATGAAATGACGAGTCTTTTATTTTTAGTGTTTTTTTTTATTGATTGATAGATCTGCTACGATATGTTTTTTTTATGTATCCATCCTGTTTGCTTGTTGTGGATCTGATATCATATTTTTCTTGTTGTAATTCTAGTTCCAGAACTTGAAGGCTTCCGGGGTCGCGGAAGCCTGGCTTTTATGAGCATATATTTGTTGTTGGAGTGGGTTTGATTGTGTTTGATATTGCAATTTTAGCCCGTTTCTGTTTAAGGTAACGAAGAACATGGATCTAACATTAAATTGTGATCTCCATGCCCCTAATAAGTGATTATGGCAATTTTTGTGTTTTCCTAATTTAAATTTTAGTCAACGAAGACCATAAAATTGATTGCAATGATTTTGATTCCATTTAGTGTAGAATCAATTTTGGCGTTTCTGAAATCTCATTTTCTGGTTACATTCGAGTGAAAATTTAGGGTATTGAATTCTCTGTGAATGTTTTAGTTTATGGGAAGCCTTATGGCCTTTTTCAAGATCTGCCGTTTGTATTCTAAATTGGAGTCTCAGATACCATTTTTGGTTTTGTCTTCTTTTATGTCAAAATAATCGTCTTCTGAATTGTTGTTTTTCCTTTGGCTGTTGTTTCAGGCTATCAAAAGTATATAAAATATGGTGAGGATTTGTTGCATTGGAGCCGGTTATGTCGGTGGGCCGACAATGGCGGTGATTGCACTAAAGTGCCCAGAAATCGAAGTGGCAGTTGTCGACATTTCTGTGCCGCGGATCAGTGCCTGGAACAGTGACAACCTTCCAATCTACGAGCCAGGTCTGGATGATATCGTCAAACAGTGCAGAGGAAAGAACCTGTTCTTTAGCAATGAAGTGGAAAAACATGTTTCAGAGGCTGATATAGTCTTTGTTTCTGTTAATACCCCAACCAAGACCCAGGGGCTTGGAGCAGGCAAAGCAGCTGATCTGACCTATTGGGAGAGTGCTGCTCGTATGATTGCCGATGTTTCGAAATCTGACAAAATAGTCGTAGAGAAATCAACAGTCCCTGTTAAAACAGCTGAGGCAATTGAAAAGATCTTGACCCACAATAGCAAGGGCATCAACTTCCAGATTCTCTCTAACCCAGAGTTCCTTGCCGAAGGAACTGCAATTCAAGACCTTTTTAATCCGGACAGGGTTCTTATTGGTGGTAGGGAGGTTCCAGAAGGACAAAAGGCAATCCAAGCATTGAAAGATGTCTATGCACACTGGGTTCCTGGGGAGCGAATCATATGTTCCAATCTCTGGTCTGCTGAGCTCTCAAAACTTGCTGCAAATGCCTTTTTGGCACAGAGGATCTCTTCTGTTAATGCCATGTCGGCCCTCTGCGAAGCGACTGGTGCAGATGTCACCCAGGTCTCGCATGCTGTTGGTAAGGACACGCGAATTGGGCCTAAGTTCTTGAATGCCAGTGTGGGTTTTGGTGGGTCTTGTTTCCAGAAGGATATCTTAAACTTGGTCTATATTTGTGAATGCAATGGCCTTCCTGAGGTTGCAAATTACTGGAAACAAGTCATTAAGGTGAATGATTACCAAAAGAACCGATTTGTGAACCGGCTGGTATCCTCTATGTTCAACACAGTGGCAGGTAAAAAGATTGCAATCTTGGGATTTGCTTTCAAGAAAGACACCGGGGATACCAGGGAGACCCCGGCTATAGATGTTTGCAAGGGCTTGTTGGGTGACAAAGCCCGATTGAGTATATATGACCCTCAAGTTTCAGAGGAGCAGATTCAAAGGGATCTGTCAATGAATAAGTTTGATTGGGACCATCCTATGCATCTCCAGCCATTGAGCCCTTCGGCTATCAAACAAGTCAGTTGTGTCTGGGATGCTTACGATGCAACCAAAGATGCTCATGGAATTTGCATTCTGACCGAATGGGATGAATTCAAAACCCTTGATTACCAGAGGATTTATGATAACATGCAGAAGCCTGCATTTTTCTTTGATGGGCGAAATGTGGCAGACGTTAATGCGATGAGGAAAATTGGATTCATTGTTTATTCGATTGGCAAGCCTCTTGATCCATGGTTGAAGGACATGCCAGCCGTGGCCTAAACGGCAGACTAGCACAATTTTGAGGTGGCTTGTGGTAGAATCATATATGACAGATATCATGGTCTCATAATTTTTTCTCCTTTGGTATTAGTTTTTCCTAGTTCTGGGATTTGGCTGTTTTTCTTACTTCTTTAATGGGGTCCTTGGCACAATTTGTGCTTGGATGTGTCTTTTCTTAGTAGGATGCCTGAATACATTCTTCTATTTGTTCAAAATAACCATCACAACCTCACCTTGTTTTGACACCATTTGTTCTGAAAAATTATGTTTTTCAGTTAGTTCATTGGCTATTTTCAAATTTTAGTTGGGTTTTCGGGATAATCACGACCATGGTTCATTTATTATTAGTAGGGTTCATTTTCAATGGATTGTATTTTTAGTTATATTTTGTCATATTTGATTCTATTACCAAACATTGTTCTATGTCTCATTGACATCCTATGGTTCTGATGTATAATTATCTCCCATGTGATTACATCTTTGGACGGGGTCCAGAGTTGGCTAATCCTTTCATCGGGAGGGCAGAGTAATGGTTATGGATAATGAGATCAATAGTATACTTTAGGAGATTTTTTATTTGATTTGTCAAAAAAAAAAAAAAAAAGAGCTAAATTAATTCAATTTTAAATGGGAATTAAAAATAATAATTTAAGTGTGTCTAGTTAAAATAAAGAAATAATTAAATAAATTTATATAATATAAAATTATATGTGTATTATACTTAAAAATAATAATATAAATAAGAATTATAAATACCATAATTAAGATCTAAATGAAAATTGCAATAGTGGGGGAGCCAAAGCTAAAATGTCAAATCATTTGGATAAAAGTGCTTTTATTACTGTTATATTTTTATTTAGTATATTCATTTTTCATATCATAATACTTATTATTATATAGTATTATGACTACAAAATGTAGTTGCTAATCACACAAAATTTCAATAATAATACATATTAATTTTATTCTTTTCATTTTTTACTAAAAAAAATTTCATCATATATATATATATATTCATTTTAAATAATATAAACTTAAATAATAAAATTGGCTCTATTGAGAGACATATGGAATATCTAGTTTAACAGTGTACCTTACGGGTATCATAACATTGCAAAAATTATAAATCATTTATTTATTTTTGCAGTTAGAACGATTAGGAGGGGGAAAGGCTTTGGTAAGACTCGTTAAAAGTCACTGCTCTGTTTTGCTGAGGGCTTGATGGGCCCTTCATGGACTGACCACAATCGAACCTTGAACAAGGAGCTCTCCAGAGGCCATGGGGCGTCGTCCATTTTGACAAAGCAGATCACTACAAATTCGGGTTGACTCTATCAAAGAAACTGCCTCTGGTGATTATCGAGAGAGAAAAACAAAAAAGCAAAAACAAACTCTAATATGTTGGCGTGGATAATGACAGAGATGATGTAAAAATTCTCATTGGTCTTGGGCAATAACTAAGCGCATATTACCAGTTAAACCTCACATTTGTTTGAATATTGAGTATTCGTGACTTAGGCTGCCTGTTAGAAAAAAAATGTTTTTAGGTAACAGAAGCACGAAGATGCAGTCATGGGATTTTGATGAAATTTTCTTTCCAGTTCTTTTCTTTTGTTGTT
This sequence comes from Kandelia obovata, assembly GCA_021464305.1. Classification (NCBI taxonomy): domain Eukaryota; kingdom Viridiplantae; phylum Streptophyta; class Magnoliopsida; order Malpighiales; family Rhizophoraceae; genus Kandelia; species Kandelia obovata. Next base: position 2,201,153 of record CM038486.1, on the reverse strand, counting down.
GTTTTTTTTTTTTCCTGCATGATCTGTTCATAGTCAAAAATCTTAATCATGCAGAATAGAAACAAAAGCTATTTCGAGTAAAACATCCTTCTGTAGCAGTTGGTAAAATAAATATAATTCCTTTTTTTGTATAGTAATTGTGACTCCTCATTGAGATTGTACACACGATTTATAAGGAATACTTGTCTATATCATCATCCTGTCTGAGTCTATGAAATCTTTCCCCTCCTTCCCCCCCCCCACCCCAACCCACCCACACGATCAGCTTTGCCAGTGAGCATGACATTGGTTGTATTTCCTGAATTTATAGTCGGATTGGGTTGATGCAAATGCTAATTTCTCTTCTTAGGCTAAGACACCCCATGTCATATTAAATGCTAATTTCTTGGGAGGTGAAAGGAAATAGCAAGCCAAAATTTATTATCTTGGATATCAGTTGATTTGATTTGGCATCACAATAACAATAATAGTATTCCAAAAAAAATAAAAAATAAAAAGAAAAAGGAGGAGGATTCATTTGATTGCAAGTAAAATAAGGGGTGAGGTCCTACTACTAAATGAATGTGGTGGCTGTGGATGATGTAACATTCTGATGTGTACAAAGCGTCGTCTTAAAAATCGAAAAATTAAAAACTGAATTAGAAAAGTGTGTCTGAAGGGCTGGGACAATCAATCTGCAAATATTCCAGAATATCCAATGTGTCATGCTAAGTGCAGAAGGGCAGCCAAGAGGAGTGGTGGCATTGGAGTTTCTGAAATTTCAATAGAAGCAATGGTTATATCAGCAAAGACAAAATAAGGCATAGTTGGGACGCCGCAGGGTCTGAGAGAGTCAGAGTCAGAGTTGCAAACGAAAACAAAAATATTATAAAAAAAAAATAATAAATTTTTTTTTGTTAATCTTGGTATCTGATTAAATGCTTGTTCCTCGGGATTCTGAAAAGACCCAGTAAATCATGACCGTCCAAATCTAATACCGAATGGCTCTCATCTGGGTACACGTGCTTCCTATCTTTTCCTTCTCCTTTTTAATGTTTTGCTTCCATGCATGGAATTCTCCTCCAACTAGAGCACAAAACAAAAGAAGAGAGAGAGAGAGATAGAGAGAAGTGGAGAGAGAGAGAGAGAGAGAGAGTCATGGTTGTGCTTTGATTGTTCTTTTATAGAGGGCTGTTCAACGCCAGCATCAGCGACCCATCGTCTTCAAGAAAAACCAAAACCCAAAAAAGCTTTGATTTTTCTTTGCCATTAAAACGCTTCCCATCCCACCATTTATTTTCGCACATTCAGATAGAGAGAGAGAGAGAGAGAGAGAGAGAGAGAAGGGGAGAGAGAGAGAGAGAGAGAGAGAGAGAGGGAGATATGCTGAGGCTAATCTTTGCGTAACTTAAGATGCGATTTTTAAGGGGGGTGGCCTCTTTTTGTGGGTCTCTAGTACTTCACAGAAACTGTCACATCCTTCTCTCACAAAACGCTTTTGATTCTCCTGACCCATTAATACTGAAAAAGAAACAAACTTCGTGATCTGGTTAATTTTTTTTATTTTTTGTTTTTGGTTTCTCTGCTTCTCTTCTTGATCTAGATTTGATTCCTTGCTTATTCTCTGCTTATCTTCTTCTGTCACTAAAAGGGTCTTGTTTGCTACCAAAAAAATGCAGCATCTTCTGTAGAGATTTTGAGGTAACAAGCCACTGATCTAGCTCTTTTTACTGTGCAATTGGTTTTAAGCGATGGAACCCAATCAGAAGAAGAAGAAGTTCATCTGCAAGTTTTGCAACAAGAGATACCCTTGTGGCAAGTCCTTAGGTGGCCACATTCGAATCCATCTGAATGGCAGCTCAACTGCCGCTGAGATAGCAGAAGGAGGAGATGCTGCTAACATGAAGGGCCCAGTGCCGGAAGCTGGTGCTGGTGCTGGCCAATCTGGCTACGTTCTTAGAGAGAACCCAAAGAAGACAAAGTGGTTTACTATCGATCGAAGCAAACATGCTTTTTTACTTGCAGAAAAGGTGTGCAAAGAATGTGGCAAAGGATTCCAATCCTTGAAAGCGTTATGCGGTCACATGGCGTGTCACTCTAGGAACAGCTACTTCGAAGATCATTCGGGGACCAGTGAAAAGCTGAAAGAGCTGGTAGAGGATAGCCAGTCAGATACCGAGACATCAACTCCAAGCAAGAGGAGGAGATCGGAGATAATGAGGTACAAGGCCATTGGTGCCAACTCTTCTTCATTATCTTTCGCAAATGGTGGCTCTGTATCGTCTGCTTCTGATATAGAGCAAGAACAAGAAGAAGTTGCTATGTGCTTGATGATGCTGTCTAGGGACTCTGGCTTTAAAGGGTGTTTTAGCTCGGTTGCAGATTCTTCAGATAACAATTCTCTAATTTTAGAGTCTAAGAAGAATGGTGTCAAGAGTTTGTATAATGGGAATGGGACTTTTGGTGGGAAGAAAGCAAAGAAAAGGGAAGTGAAGTCTATTGTTGAGAATAATGGTTCTGAGGATTCTGGTTCTGGGTATTTCATGAATGGACCAGGAAAGGTTGAATCAGACGTTTCTACCGATGGGTTCACTAAGATTGGTGAATTGAAGAAGGGTAAGGCAGAACTTGACTCGAGATTGGTGGATGAAGACTTTGATGCTGAATTAGGGAAGAGGTTGAGTAGGTTTAGACGTGTCAAAACAGAATTCGGAAAGGTCTTAATTGAGAAAGATGGATACGATCGAGCTGGTGATAGAGCTTCATCGAAGTACGATTCGAGCAAGAGATACAAGAATGGTTCTTATGATTCTGAATTTCAAGGCAGCAATGCTCAAAAGCAGGGCAAAAGCTTTTCTCTCGGAGAAAACATAACTAGTAATAGAAAGTCAAATGCCTGCAATGTTTCGCTTAATGAGAGCTGCGAGAACAGCATTGACACCAATTATGCTCCTCGTCCATCCAATGGTGGGAAGATGGTCAAAACTTCCAGTGGGAAGAGCCCAGTAGAGCACAATTTTACTGGCAATGCAGAAAAGAAAGTGGGGTCGAAAAAGGGGAAGATGCATGAATGCCCATTCTGCTCCAAGGTTTTCCGATCTGGTCAAGCTTTAGGCGGCCACAAGAGGTCCCATTTTGTTGGAGGTGGTGGGGACGGCACTATGGTGATTAAGCAAGAAGCTCCCGAGACACCGGTGCCCGCGTTAATTGATCTTAATCTTCCTCCTGCTCCGATGGAGGAAGAGGCCAACGGTTTGGTGCCATGGTAATTCTCGAATTTCTCAAGTGGGGGATGGACTTCTGGTCTCAAGCTGGCAACCTTTTTTATCATGCCTACCAATGAAGATTCGAACAATGGTGCTAGCTTTTATAGACAGGTCCACGAACATTTTGGTTATCTTTACTTCGGATCCAAGTATGCCTAATGGAGATGCCTTAAGCAATTGTTGCTTATGGAAAGTAAGTAGTGGTACAGCTTATTTTTCTTTCCCTAGGAATTTTCTCATTCAAAATTTTTAGATTTATCAACTCCGTGTTTTGGGAAACACATGGATATAGTTTTTCAGTTCTCTGTTTCTTTCCTTACTGTTTAGCTTCCATGGAAGCCAGTAGTTGAAATATAGCGACTGTTGCAACCTTTTTACTTGCAGTTTACATCTGATTTTCACTTTTAGTGGTGTTGGATCTTTTTGGAAGCAAAATCAATTACTCCTAACATCACCAAAACCTTTTAACATCAATGTCTCATGTAACGCTCCTCGAATTGTATTGGTTATGTATGCACTGTTGCTGTACTGATCCTAAAACACTCACGGGCCTCCTGCTTTGCTTTGTGTGGAGAAGTATCTCCCCCCCCCCAGCTTTTTTTTTTTTTTTTTTTCATTTTTTTCTCTATCCCGAGCTTCATAAATTAGGAAGACCTTGTGCACTTAGAGCTGCCTGCGTGCTTTTACATTCACATCTTGGTCCCACTGTCCTCTGGCCAATTAATTTTGCTGGTATGGTGTAATCCAATCGGTCTGCTGGACAAAGGTTTGTGTATGGCCAACTGTGACTTGGACACGCTTTCGGGCATGGAATTCTTGCTTGTCAGCAAATGGGGTCTGAGAATGGGGTCAGCACCGTGGCATCTACGCAATATGCGGCGTGGAAAAGGCTCAAAATGGACTCCATAGTAACAGTAACGGTGTCGATCTCTTGTCAATTAGGATTTGGTATTTTCCTCCCAAGTATCTTTTTTTTTTTTTTTTCCTCAACTCATTAGGGGCCCTGACACTGAAAGGAAATGTGTGTAGTTGGTGCTTCAAAACTAGACAAGACATTATTTGGTCTTGTGGAATCATGAAAGGATAAAAATTTGATTCACTTTTTATTGTCCAAGATAAAATTTGGTTCAAGGTGGTTGGTTTCCCTAACTGACAGATTTGGTTTTACTTTAGCCTGCAACTCTGCATCATATTCTCCATTCTGGTCTCTTTCTATTTGCCTTCTTCGGCCCATGGTTTTAAGACTTGGATTACACCAGCAAGTAATTATGCAACTGTTTTAATTTTTTACCTGATGTTCATTGTCATAACTGTAAGATAATATGGATATGATGCAACTGCTAGAAAGTTAAAATAATAATGATAATAATAATAATAATTGGAACAAAGAGTTCACCTTGGTTTATGTATCTGAGATGTCCAAAATTGAGAATAGTAGTAGCAATCCTCCTGTGTCACTGCATTACATAGGTTCAAGTAGAGTTCTGATGGTTATTAAATTAGAGAAAATTAATTAATTAATTATGGCACAATGTAAAACTAATTTCAGTGTATCTGTCTTCTATGTGAGCTTTGAGAGAAGCAAAAGGGACCACTTTTGTTTGCCTGTATGGGCTAACCTAAAGTCAGCTTGCAAATGCATGAGGGTCTAAATCAACAGAACCACTTGCTGGGAATATAACAAAACTTGATTCCATAGGATTACTTAATAAAGATAAAATTATGTGTGGTTGGGACCACTTTGAGGGTGGAAGCTCTAATTGTAAGATTTTAAATATTTTGACATATTGACTCTCTGATTGACAAATCAAGTGATTGGTGGTTAAAAACTAATGTTGGGAGTGCAAATAAATTTATGTTCATATTATCTTGGCTCATAATTTTATTTATTAACTTGATGGGACTCAGAACAAGAAATTCTCCTATAATGAAGTTTGTAAAATGGTCAACGCAATATATATATATTTTTTAATCTAGAGGCAGTTTTCCATTGAAAATAATTAACTAAATTCAAATGAATCAAAAATTTTAATCACCAATTCTTCTGATTTTTCTTTCTTTGTTTTTTTTTTCCAAAGAATATGAGAACACTTTCTTTTCTCCAGTAGAATAGATCTATGCGCTACAGTTAGTTTAGTTGGCATTGTACTGAATCCAAGTACTATTTATAGGGGTATCTGTAATTAGTCTACAACACTACAGATTGAGATGGCAGGTTGAAAGCCTGAGCCAGTCATGTGGCTCCAATTGGCCTAATAAAGGGGGGGGGAAAAACAAAAGGCAACAAAAGTGGCACTTCTATTGGGTCTCTAAAGTCTCTTTTGATCCAGTCATTTACTAGCCCCCCTCCCCTCCCTCCCTTAAATATGCTGTTTAAGAGGCAAGGGCAGCTTCTTGGAAATGTGGGCTGAATTTGGGACTGACCCAAAAGCCAATTCCCAATTAGTCAGTGCTGCTTATCCTGAGACTGAAAATCAGAATTAATGGTGTTGTTTATCTGGATAGGGCTTAGCTCTTTTATTCAAAAGCATTAACTTTATCTCGTGCACTTATGTAGATAGTGGCACCGATAACTGAAATCTGAGAAGAGTAACTTGAAGATTGGTGTGGAGGAGAGAGAACAATTGGCAAGCTTTTCTTCCCTTTTTTTTTTTTTTTTTTTTTCTGTTCCTTGGCAAAATAAATTTACCTTTAATGGGTTTACTTTTTTGGGAAAGTTCTTCGTATGCACAAAAATTTAAAAATATAAAAGAAGAGAAACCAAAAAAAAAAAAAAAAAACTTCTAAGTACACATGGCGTTTAACAATAATTAACATTTGTAGTAATTCTAGCACATTTACATATTTTATTAAAATTTTGTAGGTAAGAATAGTTGATTCGAGGGCATTGTTTGAGTTAGGCCATGTAAGGAGCCAAGCCCAATGTTAAGGATAGATGGGTCATTGGTGGACCAATGCAGACATGGATGGTCCTCAATGTAAGCTAATGGGCCACCCTACTACATCTCCGTGACATTTAGAAGGCAAATCTAATGCCCACAAGCTACACAGGGACGAGGGACTTAAACCACGGTACCATTTGCTTTCTGATATGGACGATTAGAGGCTTTATCACAGTACCATTTTCTTTTTCTTTTTTTCATTTTTTTTTTTAAAATCAGATCAATTCAGAATTTGAATTAGTTAAATAAAATTATTCTATCACCTCTAATCAACTTTGCTAATAATGGGTGCAATTGAGATTATGGTTGTGGTTTAGAAACTTGCATTTTGAAGTCACACACAATTTTGTTAGCGTCTAATAAACTACTAAATTTATATTTAGCACAAGTATACCACATTTTAAACCTCTACTTGAAAAATGTAACATTTTTTTGTATAGTATGAATGTGTAAAAAATATACCATAGTTTAATAAAATTTTAATACAATAATTTTTTTTGTTATATAAAATAATTATAATTTAACTATATAAAAGAGTTTTTTTTTAATTTTTTTTTATTTTTTTAAAATTTTTTATAAAAAATTACTAAACAATTAATTATATTTATTAAAAATAAAATTAATGATTACTAATTATAATAAAAAAAATCAAACGGTAATCTTAAACAAACCTTAATCTAAGACTCAAAAAAGAAATATTTGTTCGTGGTAGTGCAAGAGAGTGAAGACTTATTTTGCTACACTTTCACCTTTGCTTTGTGCTAATGAGTAATGGATAAATTGTTGGACAGATCGAGTTTATATGTGACGGAATAGGCTGTGGTTGAGCAAGAAGTTTGATTAAAAGACCTTATTTTCCTGAACTTTATATAAGGTTAATTCTTTTATATTTTATCCTTTAATCTAATATGAATGATAAATGGTTCATAGACTTCACTCTTTCTTTACAATATTTTATTTTTTGAATCCATTACAAAAAAAAAAAAGAAGAAGAAGAAATAACTTTATGTGATAAAAACAAACTAAAAAAAATTATGTCAAAATTTTAAAAATATGAAATTATAATTTAGATAAACAGTGTTGAGTTCAAATAACAAAATTCAGAATTTTTTTTGAACAAATATCTAAACAAACAATAATGTGTTTCAATCTTGATCATTTAAATATAATAGAAAGTTAAAATTGATTAACCTATCTCTGTTACTTGAATAACTTATCCATTAAAGCCAAATGTGATGGAACTTTTCTGTTAGATTAGACTAAATTAATCATTGTCAAATGCTAATTAGTTAAATTTACAATTATGTGATAGACACAAATAATATGCTTGATAGATCCCACTATTTTGGAATAAGTTCTAGTTCTCTGGTCAAGATAACTAAAATGAAACTGTATATCCAAGGTTGGTTTTAGTTCTAGTTCTTAGTCAATTTTAATTTAGATTCACTTTGATTTTGATAACAATTTTCTTTCCATTATAAACTGGCTTAACTATTTTATTTTTCTTTTTTAATTTGAAAAATACAAAAGAGAAAAAAAAAGAAGGAAAATTGCGGGAGAGGCCACAATCAAAGAAAATAATAATAATAAAAAAAGTAATTTATCAGTAACAAAATATTTTATATTTCTTTAAAAAAAGTTATCTTGATGAAAACACGTTATTCTTTGAAAAAAAAAAAAAAAAAAACGTACTGCATTTTTGAAGTTATAGAAACAAAAATAGCTACCATTCTTTACTGCAAGCCTCTGTGCCTACCAAATGTGAAGCCATATAATTGTCTTGTGCTGAATCCTCTGGCCAAGAATAAATTATCTCCTTTAGTAAGCAAATAGGATTGTGTTCATATACGTATGAAAAAAAAAATAAAAAAATAAAAAGAACAATTTAAAGAGTCTCAGGAGTCAAAATTGTCACCAACGTAGTCGTTTTACATTAAAATGTAAGCTACAACTTGTTCTCTTCCCTCCTTCCTATCCCCTGGAGGGGGGGGGAATCCTTTTCTTTGCTAATTGTAGAGGGAATTTTTTTTTTTTTTCATTAGGATGTCAGCATAACTTAAACCAATCAAATCAACCATATTCAATACAAGTAGATAAGGGTCTGTTTGATCACACTATAAGACTTTTTTTCTGTTAATTTTTATCATCTTTTTCCGTTTATTGCCCTATTATATCATGTTTGACGTCCAATTGATGAGATTTTTCATTGGAACGTGATCACGATCCTATGTTATAATCATATGGACAAAAGGGGGAAAATAAAAAAAAAAATAATAAAAAAAAAGGAAAGCTACTCTCTATTGCCACCACAACTACATTTGGCGTTGAAACACAGCAATCAAGAATGTGTCATAAAACTCCTGTACGAAAGAGGGATTCACGTGGAATCCAATGCCCGCATAGGACATTAATTAGATGGACTTAAAAAATAAATGATTCATGTGCTCATGATGTGATCACGAGGACAAAATCGTCCCAAGTGTAAAGATACGAGGGATAAAGGCTGGCGTTCTGCTTTTTAAGGAAAAAGGGGAGAAGTGGAAGAAAGAGTGAAAAGGTTCGGTAAAAGAGCACTAACTCAGGAAAAGTTCCAAAAAAAAGGATAGCGACTAAGCAATTGTCTGCCGACACAGAAGCAACATCCAAATCAACGCAACTGGCCCAACCAGTGGGCTCGTTCACTCAGTCGCTTGGGGTATGGGCGGTCCCTTTCTTTCTTCACTGCCCACTGACTATTCATTCATGCACCCAGCCGGCACCTCATTCGTGCAACTGGCAGAGAGACCTCACGTACGTCCCATCAAAGGAACTTACAAATAGGGAATGAACAACCACCCAAATGGCAGTTGATCTAAGATCACAAAATAATTAACAAACATATCAAAATAATGTTTTAGGAAGGAAGAGAGTTTCACATTTGTAGAAGCATAATACATTTAATGTCGACTAATCCATAACATGAGTGAATATCAAGAACTGGGACACCATAATGACGTTGTTAAAATTAGCTATGCTCAATATTCACAAAAGAAAATAAATTCATCAAGATGCAAGATGACAGCACATATATATATATATATATAAAGCAAGGGCCAATCTAAATATGTGAGCAGTATCTGGCACATACGCTAAGAAAATGAGACATACTCTCTGAAATAAGAGATCAAAATACCAGGGGACTCGGTCCAATCCAATCTATGGTTAAAATATAAAATGTCCTTTGGGACTTCTCTCCTCCGGGGGTGGATGCCCAAAACAATGTAACATGCATCAATTCTATGCCCTATTTATACTCGCGTAGTGCCTAACCTGTACATGCTCAGAAGAGTTACTGGTCAATTGGTTTCTGCAAAGAAAGTAAGAAAAGAAAAGCAAAGCAAAGGTCATTTCTACAATAGAAGTACATGTGTATTCTTGGTTACAAATATGCACAAATATTTAGCTGAACCTAACACGCAACATTATAAATTGCACAAATAAAAGTAATACATGTCAACTTACCCCAAAAAAAAAAGAAAGAAAATTTCATGCTTTGAGATGCTCTTTTTATACCTCAAAAAAATTAAGATACTACTTAATAAGTACATTAACTGTGCAGCTAGAAATTTCTCGGCTGGCACCGCTAATTCCGTCAAATGATGAGTCCATTGGGCTATTATTTTTTGATAAATAATGTTGTTTGTTCTAGCAAGAAAATATAAGAACCTGATAAGTTTAAGATACTCCAGTACAATGATTGCTACTTATTATGATCATGTTGAATATTGCATGGCCTACTGTCACTGCAACCACATATATACACTCAAAAGAATTAGTTGAAGAGGATATTTCAGTAATTAAAAATTTAAATTTTTTATTCTTGAGATGTTGAGTTATAATCATAAGGTGTGGAATTTATAAGAATACAGACAGATATCCATTGTGTAGCCTATAATCAATAAAGTTTTCTAATAGAAAAAAAAATTCAATAATGACAGAATATTAATTTCTGTTTCAATTTAAAAATAAAAATAAAAATCTAATGACTATGGGGAAGACAGCTGTGGTGAGGGTTTCCAACAGGCTGTTTGCTAGTGTCAAGATTATAAGTTTTTTGTTTAGAAGTTTTCGAATGATTATTTTGTGTGTCATAACGAGCTAACGAAAAGTGGAAAGAAAAGAAAAAAAAAAAAATCTGGCTGTGAAGCCTTCCCGTCGTGGCATAAGGAAGTGAAGGCACGACTAAGTTAGAGGCGATGTATGGTGCTAGACTGCTAGTGCATGAAGCCAATAACACAATGTGTCATGCGAGATCACTTAAAAGTCTTCAAAGAAATCATACACTGGTGACTAGTTAGAGATACACAGCTAATTCTATCTTCAACTTTCTTCCAACCACAGCCCTTCCGCAAGACCTTTTCGATTACCCAATTAGAAAGCATGATGGAAGGTGACCCAATTTTCAGAAACAGAAGTTACCCGTGCAAGAGGATAACCTTCTTAAGAAATAGACACTGATGCTCGGCACAGCCCGCAGGTAAACAAAGTGCCCATCACAAGCTAGACATTGATTGGCCTCCCATCTCTATGTATCCATAACTAGCTATTCAATCATAGTGCACATAAGCTTTTTTAAGTAATTTTCTGGACTTACTGTAGCTACTCAACATGCTTTAACTGTTCAAGTGGATCTCTCTTGCATTGAGTTGGCGTACCACATATTTGTCGGACCTGTCTCATGCGACAGAAGTTACCATGGACTGGATCAATATGAAAAATTTTCTTCATAGTCAATCATTTCAAACTAATATATGACCAGAAAAAAAAAAAAAAAAGAAAGGCTTGAACTGGGTAGAATAGTTTATATGCATCATGGTTCTGGTTATGCTCCAGTGACAAATTGACGGTGGCAAGGAAAGTGAATTTACAAGGGCCAAAGTCATTATTATATCCATTTTCGTACTTCACACTCAGCAAAGATGAACATTGGACTCGATAACAAAGATTGAAAAGGTAGATATTGAATTAATGGATATGCGTGATTTCATAAGCTCACCTTCTGTATTTTGTGGTACACACCTATTTTCTGATACTGGACTGCTAAAAAAAGACTTTTCCGCTAAAGTTAGTAAACTAGAAAGTACAGTAAATGCAATTTGGAAAAGTTATGTGAATGCACTAAATTAGACTTGTTTTAAGCGCAGGCCAACACATTCTACTGTTATAACTATTAATTGTATATTTTATTATTTAATTGCAGTTGACTAAGGAATAACAATTATGCATCCAATGCTTAAGCGCAAAGTGAGTTGGCAGGCGTCAAGTTGACCGCCTCCATTTAATGAAGCTCAATGCAATTTATGTTATCTATCCATGAAAAACAGACAAACAGATTGAAATGCCAGATCGTCATGTGAAGGATGTAAATCTGAATTAAAGCATATAGCAATCTCAACTCTCAAGTAGGAAATCAATTTGAGAACGCGTACCAATTGTTATCTTCTGTTGTTCATTCCCGGACGCACGATATCCCCAAGTAGTCCCTCATCTGTTGGAACATAAGGCGTTGTTGCCTCTGGCAACGTAAGGGGTTCTTCCACTTCAACTTGAGCTTGTTTTGTCTGAGTTGCAATACTTGAGGGATGCTCTCCGGGAAACCGAGAGCCAGGATAATAAAATTGGGTCATTATGGGAGACAATTGGGTGGCAAATGCAGCTTCGCGGCTAATGATTCCGCTTCGGGGTAAACCAGCACCATGATGACAGTGCTGGCCTTCATATGTAGTGATCACAATGGTAGGATCTTCCGAGGATCGTTCAACCCTTTTCTTCACAATGCATCTGCTATTTGTGCACCGATAGTAGCTCCTGAAAAAGATACAAGGGTGTGAAAAGCAGTATGCAATAAACAATAGCTGCATATTTTATTTTGTGTTAGAGGCTTTTATTTTGACTTTTTTAAAAAAAAAATGTATAATTCACTTATGCTTTTATCTCACATAATAAATAGAGTATACTTAAAATAAAATTAATAAGGCAAATTTATATAATATAAAATTATAAATAAGTTATAAAAGAGATGAGTAAACATAGTAAACACCTTTGTCTTATTTTCCCTTCATAATTTCAAAAAGAGATCTAATTGCTTCTTCTTATTATGTGCATAATGGCTGAAGTTCCATGTATATATTTAGTGCATGCGCATATATATATATACATGTAGCAAATATCAGTATATTGATATATGCATATAAGACAGTTGCATATTTTGGACTGGAAATCGGTGAGGATTACTTGAACAAGTGTTTTGGTACAGAGAAAAGGAGACCTTAATTAGGAAATGCAAGAGAATGCAGACCTTGGGAATGGACTATTTTTAACCGCCTTTTGCCCATATTTTCTCCATCGGTACCCATCTTCGAGATGGTCAACTTCGCTCTTGGTCATAAACGCAAAACGAGGCTGGCGGATTCGTTTTTGCCCCTTCTTTTTAACCTTGCTCCTACAAAATATTCCACTATAATTATTGCAAATGGAATGCAAATTCTGAAAACCAAATGCAAAGCCTAACAATCATATTCACGTCCAAATTGCAATCAATTCCATACAATAACTGTGTTGCGTTAACAGGTGACTGAGGAATTGCGTTCACAAACGGCAACGGAATTATTTAGGAGGGTGTATGATACTTGCAGATTATGGGGACATAGAGACAGGATTTGAAAGAATTAAAAGAAGTTGCATTTGCATTGTTCCTCAACTCTACACCAGCCCCACAACACTCACATTCCATCTCGCCAAGGATTGAACTCAAGCAAACAATCATACCCCTATTGAGTTTGAGATACGTAAAATGAAAGACAAAAAAAAAAAAAAAAACACAAAATAGAATTACGCAGATGCTTAATTATTATTGAAATCAATGCCTGAATAAACTAATTGACCCAAAAGAGGGAGGTGGGGGGGGCATTTATATAGTCTCTATGAATCTCATGCCAGGGCAACGATGAAGAAAAAGAAATTAAAATCAGAATTCTATTACGGGAGAAACTTAAAAATAAACAACAGCTAAAGATATACATCATGATTAAGAGAGAAAAAAATATTCTGGGAAGAAGTTAGAGAGCAGCTTTTAGGTTAGATTTAGAGCACGCCATTCCCGCCGCAATAACGGCGGGTAAAAGCTTAGTTCTCAATTATTATTCTCACCGAAAAATGCACCTTTTCCAACGAAATTCCTGATATATCCCCAGTAATTCTCTTGAATTACGAAGCTGCCTCGGGTCCAAGTTGCATGAGCCTCTCTAGTGATGGCCCTTACTTCCCCTTTTAAGCGGGATATCGGTTCACAATTCGGTTATGTGTCCCGATTTGGTCCCCTATTAATTATATTTAAATCTAAATTGCGCCCCTACCCGTTTCCGCCCCTTAAAGTTCTTTTAATTTACGAAATCAGCCATTTCATTTCATCATGGATTAGATGCTCTGTGTCCACTCACTCACGTTATCTCGGGCGGTTTCCCTCCGGAGCCCGTCGACATCTCCGGCGGATCCTCGCTGGAGCTCGTCGAAGCGGACGGATTGGATGTGGACGCAGCACCGACTCCACCACAGCCCGACGCAGCCACCTGGACCGCCTTACCACCACCGAGCGATCTCTCAGCTCCTGCGAAAGTACTTTCCGGATCAAACCCGAGGTCTCTGGCTTCCATTTCGAACCCGTCCGGTTCGGTGCTCTGTACAGGTTGAAAATTCAACCCGAGCTCGCGGAGAATGCTGACGTCCCTGTCGCTGCTGGCCAAGAAGTAATTGAGGCTATCTGAGTCAGCTCCCGCCGTCCAGATTGATTCGCCGGCGAACTCCGCCCCTGGATCGGGATCCGCTTTATCATCCATACAAGAAATCAGAGAGGATTTTGAACTTCCTTTGCAAGCTATTATCTAATTTCAGCGAACAAGTAGATGTAAAATAAAGAACAGTGAGCTAAAGGAGATAAAAACTACAACAACAACAACAACAAGAACAAGAAGGAGAGAGAGAAAGAGAGAGAGAAGGGCGTATATACAATAATCTGTAGAGAGATAAAGTTAGGGTTTCGGAGCTGAGGAGGAAAGGAAGGACGCGTAGTTTTTGAACTTTTTGTAGCGTTCCGAAAGCTCTCTCCCCCGTCAATCCATTACGCTCACCACTATTCTTATTTGTTTTTTCATTTTTTCTTTTGGAATGAATGCACCGAGATATATACTGAATAAGTGGATTGCATAAAATTTGAGCCGTTAGAATTATACACCCAAAATAATAAAAATAAATTAATAAATCATAATAATTCATTTTAATTAAAGTTAAAAGATTTTATTCTATTCATTGTGTCTGCTTATTCGATGTTTTTTAAATATTTTTATATTTAAATTTTATTTTAAATGTCAAAATCAAGAAATCATTGTGATCGATTGTATTTTACATACAAATCTTGTTCTGTCTATTTTATTCTGTATCTTCCAAATTTTTTTATTTTAAAAAGAAAATATTTGATTTTTGTTTTTCTATTGGTTAGTATCTTAGGACACGGATAGAGGTGGGAGCTGTTGAGTTAAAAGGGGGAGGAAAAAAAAAAAAAAAAGAGAGAGAAAAAGGTAGCCACAATATTGATGGTGATTGGGAAAGGGTCTTTATAGACCCATCGATTAACGCTTGTGGTGGACCGTGGGAGGGGACTTCTATTGTAATATAAGAGTAGTTTAATGTATATTTGTGTTTTAAATTATTGATTATAAGTAAAAAATATTTTTAATATGTAATTAATAGTTATAATATTATAAAGGCACAAGGACAAGGTCAAATTAATTTTGTTTAGATGATTGAGAGTGTAAATTAAAAAATTAAGAACAAAAAAAAAAAAAAAAGAAAGAAAGAAAGGGAAACGACATGAACTTATAATATAAAAAAAATATTAATTATAACTAATAATTATAATAAATTAAATTTTATTTTGTGTCTAAGTTTTGCGGGAATAGTACTGAAGGCTCTAATTTTTAAGGGGGAGAAAGGTTGGGGGAGGATGGAACCCACGCACGTGAAAAAATAGTTTTAGATGCTTTCCGACAAGGGAGTAGATGATCATGTTTTCTGTCTAGGATCATCGTCACCATCCCTCCCCGCGTCTCCCCTCCCCCACTGTAGTTGGGGTTTTCTTAGCGCTCTTTGTTTCCTCCAATGTCCCTTCCCTTCCTCCCCATCCCATGGCGTGCCACGATGGCCTTTGCATTGGTTTTTGGTTGTTAATTAAAAAAAAAAAATATATATATATATATATAATCTAACCATAACTAATGAAATTAATCCCCCTCGTGAAAGGAACTCTGACGCTTGATTTCATTCCCCCTCCCCCTCCCCCTCAACAATTTCTCAGAATTGTTTATTTGCTCTTGAAGATTATTTTGGAGGGTCCCCTTTCTTTTCTTTTTCTTTTTTTTTTTTGGTTGGAGATGTAATACATGGATGGGTTCTCTCTAGCTAGCTAACGAACTGGACAAAGGCACTTTATGTGCCAAGGTGTTTGAAGTTTCCGGGACAAATTCTATCGCCTTTGAGTGTGTTGTACATGAACAACTTGATGGAAATGGTCGTTTGTTTTTGTAGTCTTAGCTAGCAATTCCTGTTAGGGCCACATGCTACTTGCAGGACCTCGTTTGCCTTTCTGATATTCGAACAGAAAACCCATTAAAAAAGAAAAAGAAAAAGAAAGAATGGGCCTATACCAGATATAATTAGTACCTTGACGGAGGAAGGAGAAGCAAAATTCCTCTTTTACACTTTAATTATTGGATTGGATCATTTTGTTTTATAATTACAACCACAGGTTTTTTGCATTTCTAATATGTAAATATCTCCCTCTCTCTTAGGGCTTTCACACTGTCAGCAAAACAATAAGAATAAAAACATTGGAAAAAGGAAGAGAAAGGCTCTTGGACCTCTAACCTTAGAAAACCTTCGGTGTGTTTGGAACACAGAATAACGCAGGATAGACTAATAGAAAATAAAATATAGCATAACATAAGACAAAAAAAAAAAAAAAAAAAACTTATTTGCGATGGTGCAGTAAGTGGTGGCAGTGGCAATGGTGGTGAAAGTGGAAGTGGTGGCAGTAGTATCGGCGGTGGCAGAGACAATGACGGCGACAGTGGTTGATGTAGAATGAGTGGCGTTAGCAATGGTGATGGAAGCAGTGAAGAAGATTGAGCAAACATCATAGGCTATATAAGGGACATACTTTGGGGATTGGACTTAGTGTAAGTAATAAAATAGAATGATGTGATATCACTAGTCTGTAACGATGGGTTAGCAATCACATATTAGTTCATCCAAATAATTTTTGTTATGGAATAAAATTACCCTATTTTATATAGCAAGTGTGAGTCAAGAAACTCTCACATAAAAAAAAAATCAAAAAAAGCAAAAGAAAAGCTATATATAGTAGTGATTGAAAGATTCCTAATTCAAGTTTTAAAATTTTGAATAAAAAATGGTGTCAAAAACCTATAAATAGATGATTCTTGCTCTTATCTACTTAATTTCAGCGCTGGTTTCCCCTTCAGTTCCTTTTGAAAGAAAGTAAAAAAAAAAAAGATTTCTTTACTTGTGAAAATTGTCTTCCATTCATTTAGCACCTTCGGATAACAGTTGGTCAACTGACTTTCAGCTAAAGTTGATCTGTCATGGGATTTTTTTTAGTTTAATCATTATATACATATATATATATATATATATCTCTTTCGTGTTCTATGGGATTTAGACTTTAATATTTCCTTTATTTGGACAGGAGTTGCAGGAAGCGAATGGCTACATCTAAAGAATACTACTTTTCTTTTTTTGGTATAACAGTTGTGTTATAGATAGGTTGCTCACACCAAGACCAAGAGACTAACAAAGAATCATCTCCTTATAAGTTAGGGAATTGCCTCATGACAACAATTTTTTTTTTTTTTAAGAAAAGGGAGTTAATTTTCCAATATAACACAACTAATTACCTCCATAAATGAAAATTTTTGAAAAGGAAAATAATGGCAATATGCTGAAGAGGAAAGATTCCTAATTTCCCATTAATGAATTTTAATCATTGACCTTATAAATAATAACAGCTCCTGTTGTTTGTTTTTTTTTTTTTTTTTTATACTTTGACTTAATAGTAGACCCCAGATAAAAAGAAGATAGAAGAGAGATGGCCATGGGCTAAACAAGCTATTGGGGCATTGCTTTGCTGTGTTCTTATCAGCGTCATCGTTAACTTGAGATCGAAAGAGTTGAGCTTTTGAATAAGATGAATACGTTGCAACTATGTAAGTGAGTTGACCAAATAAGTCACCCCCCCCCCCAAAAAAAAAAAGATGATTTAATATACATACTCAGTTATATAAGTATGCAAAGTTTGATTTGTTCTTGAGAAAAAAAAAATATGCAAAATGAAAATTATTGGAAATATTTTTATGTGTACATTTTAAACTTTAGAATCTTCAATTCCACCCCAAGTTTTTTATTGTATACCGTACCCCAACTTCATCTTTAGTGAGTGGCTAAAATTGTACCACACACGCAAGATATACGTAAATGTTACAAAGAATTTACGCATCAATAATTTGAGTTTCAGGCTCTGGCCCACCAATACGGCGATTGATGTAGATGGTAGAACTAAAACTTTGGGGACCTCATTAAATTGAAATCAATCAAAGGACATCTCTTAAATTCAGAGCTAATTAAGCATTTGATTCAGACTACCACACTACTTTTTCATCCCACCTATATAAGGTAATGGTAATGATCATTCAAAGATGCCTTAAAAAAAGTTATCGGTGAATGGTAATAACTGATGTGAAAACATTTTATTCCATACTCATGATTTAGGAATGGATTATCTGGAGACTTATTGAAAGATTTCAATATGGTGAATTTCTATGAACAATCCTTTGTGAGAATGGTTACAACATACATACAAAACAACTTCAGAGAAAAGGGCTCAAATAATTAAAAAAAAAAACAAAAAACAAAAGGTTGCAATTCTATTTTGTTGTTTTGTCATTGTTATTATCTGATTTTATTTTATTTTTTATTTTTTTTCTCCATTTCCTTCAACAGGAGCACTTAACTGAAACCGACATCTTTTGTACAAATTGAAAATTTCCGGAAAGCTTACGAAGGAAAGTATGGTCTGATGGTCCAAACGTACGTAGTCTCCCATGCACAGTCCTTGTTTTACATGGAAGCATTTTGTCCTTCAGTTCTAGTTACAATGATTCGACGATTATTTGTTATTATTAGGTTGAGCTAGAACTGATTCGCCCATGCTCTTTTATGCCGTGTAATAGTGTATGAGTGAGTAGTTTTGTACATTTTCAGATCGAGCACATCAACTTACTCTTTGGACGTATGGATCGTTTCGATTACTTTCACCGTCAATATATCGGAAGTCAATGGCTTATTAAAAGCACCACAATAATGTTGTGCGCTGAAGTCACACAAGGGGTGGAGAGCTGCCGACTCCTTTGTCTCTTATTGACAGAATTAGACTATTAAGAGTTCTCTGATCTTAATTATTAGATATACTTTAATGGTTATAAATTTAAAATTTTATTTTATTTTTTTTAAAACGTTAAGAGTCGTATATCAACAATCATAATGAAATTGATAGAAAAATTTAAAACCTTAAGATAAGATATAAATTTCAAATTTCATTAATAGTTAAATCCTTCCCTCTATCTCAACCTGTACCAAAGGGAAAATGTTTTCTCTCATCCTTCTTGTAGTACTTGTGAAAAGGAACATATCTTAGATGGATATCCGACTTTTCTGCAAAGTCTGTTGTGGAACCTGCAAATCTAGTGTTATGGTATTTCAGGGTTTTGTCGAGAATCATGGGTCATTGGATTGTAAACGACTTTAATTTGGGGGGTTTTCTTTTCTTTTTAATTGTTGTATTAAAAAAGAAAAGAAGTCTTTGATAGAAATTAGGCATGCTACCTAACCCAATATTATAAAAAATATTAATTAATTCAATAAGTGGACATATACAGAGGTAAGTTGTTAAATGGGTTTGAACCATTCAAAAGTAATCTATTTTTTAAATTTAAGGTTTTCTACCAAAAAAAAAAAAAAGAAAAAGAAAAAAGAGAATGCACTTTTTGATAATTTATTGTACATTTTGATATATTTGTTCCAAATTTTATTTTTTGGCCAAGAAATTTTGAATTTTTTTTTTAAAATGTTTTTAATGTGTAATTCCCATGTACCATCTTAGCTTTTAGCTATTTTCTGTCTTGCGATCAACAACTTCCGAAAATCGGACATAGCTTAGAAAAGTGAGGCAATCAATTAGTTTTTTTTCTTTTTAAACTGTGTGCATTGCTATAAATATATTATTCATAACTAGCATCTAAAAGAGAAGGTAACAAAAAATATTATACATGGTAAAGCCAAGACTCTCTTAGTAGGCCAGAGAATATACAATGAAAAGGAAATATGTATATATATATATATATATATATATATATATATATCCATTAACCAACACCCTCTAAACCTAAACACCCAGTATATGTTTATCGATTTAAATGAAAGAAGTAAAAATAATGAAAAGGAATTGTGTCAAACAGGGTGGCAATTTCCATTCCCAGCTTTGTTCTACATGCTACGTTCTTGATTTGTGAACCATATCCTTTGATCCTTGTGAGAACACGTTTATGGAAAGATCGGAACAAGTTGTGAAAAGGCCAAGTGGAAAAGGCCAAAAAGGGTCGAAAAGTATTGTATAAAGATTTGCATATTCATGAGTACTATTAAGAGAAATTAACTTTTCTGTTTAGCTTCATCGAAAGGCCAAAGCACTTTGAGAGCGAGAGAGAGAGAGAGAGAGAGAGAGAGAGAGAGAGAGAGAAAAGATGTAGAGAGGCTGTGAGGACTGATTCGAATCTCTTTATTAATAAGCTAACTTGATCTTTAAGCAAACCCATCATTTTCATTTCATCACACATTTCTTTTATCACTTAAGATAATAATAATAATAATAAATGAATTCAAAGCTTCAAACAGATAAAAAGTGTCCCTGTCATTTTCTGCACCATAAGCAAAGATGCTTCCAGAGCTTTTCAAAATGTTCTTTTTAATTAAGAAACACGTTATGTTATGATGTGAAGTATATAATTATGTAATTTTTTTTTTTATAAATTTGATAGTTCATTTTTAAGATTAAAATTAAAATTTTTAATCACTAAAATATCATTTTTCAACGACGAATCTACCTACAAATCAACGAGGGCAAATGGCTTGATGGAAATTGAGAATTTGGTTCTATTTTTTTATTATTATTATTTATGATTAGTTTGCTCAAACATCTTTTTGTTTGCATCCACGGCCAAAAATTCTTGCCTCCGCCGGCTCAATTGTTCAAAATGCATGCTAGAATTTTTTTTTTTAATTAATTTGTTGTTGTTGTTGTTGATGATCAAAATGAACCAATTATGTGTAGGATATATTCGGGAAGCATTTGGTTCATGTGATATGGCCCCACGATTGTCAACCTCACGGAATCTTCTATGCTTTGAGACGATGAGATGGGACTTGAAGTGGGGTAATTGAATCGGACGGTGGCAATCAGCGTGGCTACTGATTACAAGGTTTGTCTGGCTTTTTTATGTTGTCCTTGTTGAGTAAAATAGACAGATTAGTTGGGGAGATTACTGTTGTTTGAAAGGGAGCATTGATTGCTCTGTAAAAAGACTATAAAATAAAATAAAATAAATAAAGACTTCTTTCTACAGTGAGATCCTTTTGTGCGCTGGTCGACAGCATCAAAGGTAATCAACCTCGATAAGAGCTGGCCATTTGAAAAGGGGATGTTCCTCCTAAAAGTTTATATATATATATATATATTTATTTATTTATTTATTTTGTCTCAACAAAGAATCATATAGTTAATACATATATATATATATATATATATATATATATATATATTGGAGGGTATCATTATGTGGGCAGTATTATTAATTGAGTCCTCTTCGTAGCCCAACTTACCATTGGACTTGTAAAAGCCCATATTCTTCACCTCTCTTGGATCACCAAATTGAACTATATAGGTTTACATCAATGCCTTTTTATCTATCTAAGCAAACCCTGCCCTGCCCTGTTCAATCTCCTAAGATCCTACTTAGAAATCCATATCCTAGATCACTAGTTCAAATTATTAAGGAAACTTTTGAGAAAAATGAAGATTATTATTATTATTATTATTAAATATCTTAACTTAAGGATTTGAAACAACAAATCACAAAAGTAAAATTCTTAAATTTAAGGAAAAAAATTCAAACAAAATAGTTTTACATGAAAAGCAAATTACAATTGAACCATTAAGATCAATTTGGTGGATTGCAAATCGGGCTGAAAGAGACAGTTTTAAATGTACTCCATTAAAAGAAAGACGGATTGTATTTTTTTTCTTAAAAAATCTTAATAATTAATAATTTTATTTTTAAAAATTTGAATTAAATAAAATACAAGATTTATGAAAAAGTAGAAGTTATTATTCAATAATCTTCCTAAAAAGAGAGACAATATCTAAATACCGAAAATAACGAACCCAACGGTCAAAAAATTTTGCCGTAGGATGAGAGGAGAGTATTCACTTGCGGGAAGAAAGTCTCAGCTTTTCCGCGCCTCCTCCCACCTGTTTGATTTTCCTCAAAACTTAACTAATGATCTCTCTCTCTCTCTCTCTCTCTCTCTCTCTCTCTCTCTCATATTTATCAAGTTTCATAAATAAAAATTCCCATCCCCCCACCCCCATCTTGAGATTAAGGTTCCTTCTTTAGCTCTTGTGTCCTATTGTGATCTCATCTCATGCAACTATTTACCACATTTCTTACACTTTCTGATTTGATCTGGGTTTTCTTGCCCATCAAGGTTAATTGTGATGCATTGCCTTGGCATCTTATTTGGGTGATAAAGTTTACTTCTTTTTTTTGTTTGTTTTTTGTTTTTTAAGGGTAAATCGTTAAGATACTGAATTTCAAGATTATCTGAATAGGGGTTAACTTGTCCAAATATATGTTCCTTCCAAGTATATACATTTGTCTACTTGTCCTGTCTTGGTTTGCATATCCGTTTCAATTGGTCTCTTTCGCTTTGGAACCTCTGAATTCCAATGTATGAATTCTTTCTGGGCGTTTCCTGAAGATAGAGTACTGACAAAAGAGCAAGTTCTTTGTTTCAATGATAGCTAAATGCTGCTCTCTACTCGCAGGTACAATAACTGAAGTTCGCTCAGGAGTTTGAAAGTCTGCCATTTTTTGGTCATTGGACAACATGTTTGGGTTTAGGAAATCGCCAGCAAATAAAGCCAGTAATGAATCTAAATATCAGCAAACAAATCTTGCCGACAGGCGAACTTCTTCTGAGCCAGTGCTTAATGGTCTAAATAACCCCTTTGATGATAATTATGGCGGAAGTGGAACTTCCTCTTCAGCAGCAGCAAGAGACAGATACAAGAATGATTTTAGCGACTCGGGAGGACTCGAGAATCAGAGTGTTCAAGAGCTAGAGAACTATGCTGTGTACAAGGCTGAAGAGACAACAAAGAGTGCGAATAATTGCCTACAGATCGCCGAGGATATCAGACAGGATGCTACAAAGACTCTTGATATGTTGCATGCTCAGGGTGAGCAAATGACCAGGACTCATCACATGGCTGCCGACATGGACAAAGATCTGAAAAAGGTAAACTCTTTCGAACCAGGAACCACTCATTGTCGACCCAATAATGTGATTATGCCAGCAAGCATATGCTAAATGTTTATTGCTGCTGTTCCTTTTGTTATGAGATTAAAAGGTTTTGTCTCTCTAGATTGTCTAACATGGCAGATATCAAGCAGAAGAGGCTGAACAGAAAATGTCGGTGATCACATTTATGGGTTTCCTTGGTTTTTCAGCTCTACTCACATCTTGAGATTCCATATTTCCTGTTTCTCTGGATTCTTGGTGATGGCCTTTTACTGGTTATTATAGGGTCATTCTAATGGGCTTATATTGATGTTCTTAGGGTGAGAAGCTCTTAAATAGTCTTGGAGGCATGTTTTCCAAGCCATGGAAGCCTAAGAAGACTCGTGAAATAACAGGGCCCTTGATAACAGCAGGTTCTTCCTTTAAAAAGTCATTATTCCACTTCAGGTTCCGTTTTATTTTTCTGGCCTCGAAATTACAAAATCTTTCTCTGCTTTGATGCAATTTTTATGATCTACAGATAATTCACACAAAGTAAGCCAAAACCGGAAAAAGCAAAGAGAAGAATTGGGTTTGGCTCCTAAACCTGTGGCACGGTCAGCTCCTGTAACACCTCCTCCTGAAGCAAATGCTCTGCAGAAAGTTGAGGTTGGTGATTGTCTGATTGACTACCCGATGGTAGTAAACGGTTGTAGAAAGTCGTACCTTTTAACTTATAGATTTGGTTGTGTATCGATACCAGGTAGAGAAGGCAAGGCAAGATGGTGCACTATCAGATCTAAGTGATGTCTTGGGTGATTTGAAGTGCATGGCTGCTGACATGGGAAGTGAACTGGACAGGTTAGTTGTTCATCAAACACTTTCAATCCTTGGTATAAGAGGGGTTGTTCACAATTTGATGGCTTCTTTTAGCATCAGACACGTTACGTCTAATTCATGTATGGTAATTCCAGGCAAAACAAAGCACTGGATCATCTTAGTGTTGATGTCG
The DNA here is from genome assembly GCA_021464305.1 of Kandelia obovata. Classification (NCBI taxonomy): domain Eukaryota; kingdom Viridiplantae; phylum Streptophyta; class Magnoliopsida; order Malpighiales; family Rhizophoraceae; genus Kandelia; species Kandelia obovata. Next base: position 2,177,232 of record CM038486.1, on the reverse strand, counting down.
ACGAGCTAAACTCTCGAGTAAAAGGAGCCAATCAACGTACTCGACGTTTGCTTGAGAAGTAGGACACCGGGAATCATGCACTACCAGCGCAGTGAGCTTGCTGAATTTGACTCAACTCTCCCAAGTGCCCACCTTTGTCATATTGTTAAATATCTTCAGTTGACATCTTGAAATTCTGTAGTTATATACAAAATTGCAAAGAGCTTTTACTGTCAGAACACGCTTCCTCTTTTTCCGTTGTTGAATAGAAAGCTGTAACTAAGACCCATTAGATTCAGGGTTATCGTAAGCAACCAAAAATTTAACCAAAGTCTTCCACGAAATTCCATAAACATTTATATTCCATTAAAATATAAAAATTTCCTTTTTCTCTGTGAAGATTTTGACAGGGAGGAATTTTTCTCGTTTCCTTGATAGAAGCAGGTAACAAAGGAACAATCACATTCTAACAACATGGGCAACTTGAAACATACACGTACATGTGAGTCTTGTTGTACATAACAAAAAGCTGTTGCCACAATTCATACAAATCATAAAAGTATCATTTTTCCAGTAAATATGTGATTGAACAGACTATATATATACAAAGGCTATCCTGACCTGAGCTTCTCAGCTCTGCCAAACAGGAAAGCATCATTTTGAGCACCAAAACATATTGCCAAAAAGTTTACGGATACCGGGAGACACAACCTTCGTTTGCAGATAAACAAAATACTTCTCATGGGTCATTTTTCATGTCTCCTCATTCTTCACAGGAGTCCAGCTACCTCTGGCGGCATTTTGCTTCCTTGCCCGAGAAATGAACCCAAGTACATAACCAATAAAAGCCCCAAGCAAAAGGACGCTTGCTCCCTTGACATACCATGAGAGTGTAGACCCCACCCTCTCAACACTAGTTACAACATCACCACCAAAACCGATACCACTGCTGAGAACATGGCCTGATGCCAAAATCTCCACCATGTCATGCACCTCTCCATCGTGATTTCCAACATAAGAAAGTGTTAGCTTCTCTTTTGTGGCAACCAATCTTGTGTACCCAAACTCGCCTCCACGGTACATAGATCGATTAGGTTGCGGAAAAATTGGATCATTTGGGTGGTCCGGTCTTGGTTCCCAAATGGGCTGCCAGTCCTGTCCTGCCATCCCAATCACAACATGGACTGGAAATCCCTTCCAGGTGCTTCCACAGGTAAAATTATTGACTGGACAAAACCTTTCATATCTATGTACATGACCCCACAGTGCAAGACTGACATTGTTCTTCACAAACAGAGGCTCCAAGTGCTCAAGCATTCTCTGTCTGATTGGGGCATCCCGATTTTCATTGCTCGTGGTATACATTGGCCTGTGCCCTTGCACTACTACAAAAGGGGTTTTGCTTCGGTTAACTGATTCCAGGTCATGCTTTATGAAGTTATATTGGCTGCTCGCAGGGAGGAAATTGGTCTCAGTTGATATGTAGACAAAATGTACAGCACCAACATCAAATGAATAGTATAGGTTTCGAGTAGCAGGAGCATGTGTTCCAGTTGCCTCTGAAGAGTTTCCGGGCATGTTGAATTTAAGGCTGTAAGGAACACCACATTCACCACCCCCATCAGTTCCATAAACACCAAGTGACCAGTCAGGTTTCCAAGGCTGCAAGGGCCAATCGTATTCATGATTACCAATGCAGACATGATATGCCACCTTGGATGCCACAGGTTCAATTTGAGCAAAAAAGTGGTCCCACACCCAGGAGTAGCCTCTTGCATAGCTAATATCTCCTATATGCGACACAAAAGCAGGCTTATCGCCGAGAGCTTCAATGTCACGGAGGATCCATTTCATTGTTGATATGCTTTCTTCTTGTGTACGGATAAAGGTTGCATATGGTGTTGCAGTTCCCATGTCTCCAAATAGAAAGGCTATGGTATTGCCAGAGTCTCCATTACGCGAAACAAAGCTCTGAGTTTTGCTCCAACCCTTAGAGTTACTTCCAACCTATTGGAACATTTAAAGATATTGTTCTAACTTTGATGACAGAGAATTAGCTAATTTGAAAGATGGAATCAACCAAAGTTACTGCTGCAATGAAGTTCATAGCACACCATATTTGCATACTTCAATAAAGAACTTACGCCCTCTGGATAATTTCATGCATGTAAGCTCACATACAAAATCAAGTTAATATAGAAGTGATGCATCCAGGCAAATGAAAAGGAGCCAACTATGATTTAAACCAATCCATGGAAATCACAAAAAACTTCAATATGGGCAACTGATACTTTAGATATTTGCAGAAATGTCTCACTCTAGGGCATTTGGCATTAAACAAGGAATATGAGATGATAATTTTTTCTTTGAAAAAAAAGAAAAAAGATAAAAAGAAGTAATGAATAATGCATGGAAAGATGGCTAAAAGTCACCAGTCTCACCATAGCATGAAAAACTAGTCAATTAAAGGAGGCAAACTACAAACAATGTGCTTAAACAAGCCAGAATGTTCTCAAGTCACAACAATTCAGCACTACAACCCCATCGCATTGAAAACAAATATAGCATTTTTCCGTTTACCTTGATCAGCAATAACAAATCATTTAGGTAATTCTAGGAGGAGGCAGATCATACAATTTTAAAGGGCAGAAAATATTGCGAAAATAACAACTCCAAAGGAAAGTCATAATCCAGAAATTCTCATTCCCATTAAATTGCCAATATGAGCTAACCTAAAACAATAACCAAATAATCAAATAAGGCAACAAGTGCTTCATCAAAGGATTAATAACAAAATCTAAATAGAGAATACAACAGATAATTACCTGATAAAAATATCTAACACCCTTCTTTAAATTGGACATGACCGCATCATGGATCCACCCAGGATCTCGCCACCCGATGCTGGTATTAGCGGGAGAGTCACACATATCCTCTCTCTCGTACCTCACCACACGCGCCACGTCTACATGACTCCACGCGCCGTCCCTCTGCCCCCACCTAACTTTCCTCTCCTCTTTATCCCCCACAATGAATATCACCCTCATCTCGTCCTCCGAGTCCATATAAGCCAAGTGGATCTGCTCCGGGCCATGCCCTGACCCGAACCCGACCCCCTCCGACTTCGCGAGCAAATGGGCCGTCCCGGGAAGGGGATTATGGTCGTGGTCGTGTTTTTTGGGGTTGATCTCACCTGGGGTCCACCGGAATATCCGGAAGGAGTAATTGGACCGGAGGTTGATAATGGGTAAGGAAATGGAACCCGACCCGGATTTCCAGGTGGATGAGGAAGATAGAAACTTGTAGCCAATGAAGTGGTCATTGCGAGAGTCTGGGGGCGAGTAGATGCCGAGCCAGTCCAGCTCGGAAGGCGATTCAACGTTTGACCAGGAGACGGTGACCGTGTCGCCGGACCTAGCGAGGGTGGTGGGGGTGACGGAGATTGTGACTTTGGACAGAGAGATTGGGCAAAAAAGGAAGAAGAGCAAGAGAAAGACGCGGAACCAATTCATGGAGAGAGACATGGAGAGATCAATCCGCCCGCGGCGGCGGCAGGGGGTGGCGGAGAACTAGGGATGTGGTACAGAGGAGTGGTGGATCGTGATGGTGCTTTTGAAAGATATAAGATTTCACTTTCCGTTGTGCAAAATCCCAAAAATACAGAAAAAAAAAAAAACCAAACATATTTAAGGTTTGACTTTGGAATAAAGCGAAGCTTAGGAATATTCTTCTGGTAAAAGGGCATCTGTTTTTTTTCTTTTTCTTTTTTTTTTCTCTTTCAAATAAAGGTATTTGTTATTCTTAATTTTCACGTTTTAGTTCTAAAAGAAAATCCAATGACCAAAAAAAAAAAAAAAAAAAAAAAGAATGGTTGAACTGACATGCACATAACAGATGTATGCTAATCCCAAGAAGAGAGATTGATTTTGAACGAAGATAAATGATCTACCAGTGACAAACAAGATTCTTTGTGATGTATATTTTAGGCGAGATTTCTTTTTATAATAAATTTTTATAGAAAGATTTAGGTGATTAATGTGTGGAAACAATTCAGAACAATTTAATATTATTTTTGAAATTTTAATTCCTTTCTCTCAGTACAATAAATATTTTTAATTTTTTTTTGTTTAATTTAATGGTGCCTGAATCTTTTTAAAAATTCAACTTTGAATTTCAATCACAACTAATTAACTAAAAAAAAAAAATTAGTTGACAACAATCCATATCATTGGATGAAAATTGTGTGTGTTTTCTATGACAAGAGGTAGTGTGCTTTTTTTTTTTTTTTTTGTTTATGTGGATGAGGTCAGTCTTGCTAAGAAAAAATTAAAAAAGAAAAAAAAAATTAATAAGACAATAAAATATCCGAAAATCAATTCGTTGGGTGGGCGGGGAGGGGAAGAAATGGGTTGAAACGTCCCCCAATTTCTTGCCTTTCAAGTTACGTCTCATGCACTTTCTTTCTGGGCCACCAGAGATCAGGCATTGTAAAATACTAAACACAGCAGGTAAGTAGGCCACCTTTTCGGCAATAAACATATAAGGTGCAACAAAATCGTTCTTAAAAAATAACTTATTGTGGTGAGATGGTTACACATAAATGCGTCTACCATTGATTGATGATGAGGAGAAAAAAAAGAAGGGAACAACCAAAAAATAATATTAATATATATATATATAATATTATTTTATTATTATTATTATTATTATTATTAAAGTTTATAACTCGATATTTTTAAAATAAAAGTTAAATTTCTTAATAGGTAAAATATTCTCAAGAGATATTAAAAGTAAATGAAATATCGATAAAAGGTCATTGAACAATAAGCTTTCCACATATGCAAGGCCCCGAGTGGAGTAGAGTTTAGAAGCCCCTTCAGCTCCCAAGCCCTACGTTAGGTGTTTGAGAATTAGTTGGTGTTCTTAAAGCTTAAATTATTTTTGATCATCTTCTCCCTCTCGCTTTTCGGCTTTTGTAATGTTGGCCACTCCTGTCTATCAATATTGTGCATTGGGACAGAGGTTGGGTTAACCTAAAACGTTTGGAGTTCTCATGCAGTTTAGTGAAAAATAATATTATGCCTCTCCTAAGAGCTCAAGCCTTTACATCCTGTTAAGCACCGATCCTATAATAATGAGGGAGTAGAACAAAAATGAAAATTGACACAGTTAAGAACGCCATAATAAAAAGCAGCTAAAATAGAATTTAGTTGAAGGGCTTAGTCATTAAGTCAAGTCTCAATCCAATCATGTTTAGTAATTTTTTTTTTATATAGCAGCTTCAATTGCCTGTATATTTACCATAGTTGGAACTTGGAATAAACATACAGGAAACTTCACCAAACGGTTAGTGTGGACACAAGTTTCAGTAGTGCACCCTGCAATGTAAACGATGAAACTGAGGAGATTCAAGAATTCAGCTTAATTACAGCCTACTGGGGCAGAGCTTCTAGCTAATTATCTGAATTAACTTGCAGCTTTTTTGTAGCTAGAATTCTCTTTTGTTCTATTTATGCTACCATGCTGACTAATTTAATATATATATATATAGAACTCATTGTTTATTTTTATTTTAATTATTTAATTTTAATTTATTATAATTAAATCACCCCATTTTCATTTTATTTTAATTTGATTACTATGTTAAAGGACGACAAAAATACAATATTTGTTTTACCCTAAAACCTCACTACGATGAAAAAAATAGTTGCATTCAAAAAGTTATTGCTAATGATCCACTAATATTATTGTCATAGGACCAGATAGCATTAAAATTCTCTTCTTATTTTCATGCGCTATTTTAAAGTTAGGAAGAAATAGTGGTACAACCAGTCTTACTATCATAACACCACGAGTTATAGTCTTGATGAACTAGTAGCTTTTCTAACTTTATATTGGCCGAAAAAGTATGTAATACCTTAAACCATATGCATCCATCTAAAGTTTCGAGGTCGAGTGAGATACCTGCACCATTTTACCAATATTTTTTCCACATTGTTGTAGATGAGGTGGTGTCTAAAGCTCTAAACATCGTTAAAAATAGTATCGATCATACACATGTTTGCTTGGTTTTTGAAGTAATATTTATAGTCCATTGCAAGGATTTCAGACCTATTAAAGTTTGCAATGTGACTTTTAAAATCATAACAAAAACCATTGTCAACAAGTTGAAGCTAATTTCTTCGCAAGTTATTTCTGAATTTCAAAGTGCCTCTGTTCTTCATTGTCTTATTATTGGCAATGCCCTGGTAGCCCATGATATTTTTCATGGCATAAGACATAAATACTTGGGCAAAGAAGCTTCTATGGCTCTGAAATTTGACGTGAACAAGGCCTATAATAGGGTGGAATGGAGCTTCTAGTAGATTTTCTTGCTTCATGGATACATCTAATTATGAGATGTGTACAGACTGTTTCCTATTTAGTGGTCAATTCACTGTGAGGACAGAATTTTAAACCAACCAAAGGATTGCGTCTGGGATCCCTTTTCACCATATATTTTCTTACTTTATGACGAGGAATTGTTTGTCGTGCTAAACCATGCAACCCAAGAAAGTCGAATACATGTTTTTGAAGGTTTGTTGTAGAGCCCTAACTATAATTCATCCTTTTTTTCATTTACAACAGTCTTATGTTCACAATGACCACATTACCAGAATGCCAATAGTTAAAAAATTCATTCTTTCTAACTCTGAGCAAGCATCCAAACGGAAAATTAATTTAGAGAAGACGTAATTTTCATTTAGTTGTAAGTATAAAATAAAAAAATAAATGTGGGAGTAATAATTTTAGAATGCCTAAAAAAATATTTTAATTTTTTTATAGTTTTTTAAATCTCTCAATAAAAAATTATAAATAATTGATGATCATTTATATTAATATTTGATATTAAATTGGTATGAGACGGTTACGTTAAGATAACAAGAGGTATCTGTAATGTGTAGTGATTGTATGTTGTGGAGATTTAAAACATAGAAGGTTAGGTCGTTGGTTGAAGCAGTACCATACTACAACAGCACCGCAAAATGTTGAAGCAGCATGACAGCGGGTAGGAAAGTATAAGGTGAGAGACTTATGTGTAGCAATCACAGAAAATTGTTCAGAGGTATGAGTTGAGTGTCAAAGGCACGTTGAAAGAGCGGTAGTAGGTTGTACGAGGGGTTAAGATAACAAGAGGTATCTGTAATGTGTATTTCCTCTTGTCATACGGTTGGATTCCTTAATACACTATAGGAAAGTAATGCATGTCTCTCAAAGTTAGTAAGACTAACACTATGTCTCACGGATTCGACAACAACAACATTGGCGCACGAGTACAGGCTCAGACTAACACCAAACTACGATCCGTTGCGGCCAACAAATACTTAAAAAGTGATGAGGTGGATCATGACAAAAGTGACATTCTATAGGCAACCAAAAGAAGAGATAGTAAGTAGTTATCTCCAACTAAACGTGAGTGTGACAATGGTGACAGATTTGCATATTTTCGAAAACCCTATCCAAGTCAAGTGAGGTGACATAAACTCCTTAAGAGAAAGAGAATATGAGTGATTGCATAAAGTGGTTGAACAAGTCTATTATGAGGTGATAACCCCTCATTGAATGGAGATGTATGATCTTGAGAGTTAGTGATACAGTTACCTCAAAGTAAGAAGTCTCATTATGTATGATTAGAGTCACACATATCCCTACGTAGTTGGAAATGTCAACTACCATACTATAAATATGTGTTTAAAGTGGTAAGTGAAACACTTGAGAGAGAGAAAGAGATTTTGACATCCTTTTATACTTTTGTGTAAAAAGTAATAAAGGTTGGAAAAAGTTCTTGTAAAGGTTTGTGCTTTCTTTTCTAATTGTGTGAGTTTGTTTGTAATTGCATTCTAACAACTAACAGAGGTGTATTTGGCTGAAACCAATAAGTGTCTTGATGTCATCACAAGGTCTGAAATTTTAGTTGAAAATTTTGGTCGTGTGACATCGTGGATAGCTCCAAAAAAAGATTTTTTAACAGAATAATTACCAGAATCAGGAAACAAACTTAACATATGTAATGCAAAACATTTATCAAGAACTGGTAAAGAATTTCTCATCAAATTAGTGATATAAGCGATCCTTGTACATATCATAAATTGTGTTCAACTTCCTAAATCTTTTTGTGATAAGGTGGCTTACCTAGCTAACTGATTCTAATAGGAAAGCTCAAACTCAACACAAAAAATTCATTAGATATCTTGGGTGAAGCTAACTTTTGAAAAAGGGATGGATGGACTCGAATTTTAGGATTTTCAATTACTTAATCAAGTCATGTTGGGCAAGTAAACACGAAGATTACTAATTAATGAAGACATGCTCCTAGCTAAGACACTAAAGGCTCAATATTATTTGTATAACAATTTTTTTGAGGTTAGTTTATCTATATATGACATATTATTCTTGAAGCTCGTCCCCATATTCAATAAGACCTTTGTTGGCTAGTATGAGATGGGTAAAAAATTAATATATGAAAGGATTTGTGGCTTCTTAATTAGAATGACTTTAAGATTTTATCTCCTTGCTTTCCCTTAACATTAGATATGATGTTTACTTTGATTAATAATGACATGAGAGGGTGGCGAGAACGCATGATTAAACAAATATTTATGTTAAGCAAAAATGAATAGATCATATCTATTCCACTTAGCCTTTGAGATATAAAGGATAAAATAATTTGACATTATGACTACACAAACAACTATATTGTCATAAGTGCATATAAGCTAGCTCAAGTTTATTTCAAGAGGAATTTAGATGCCTTATCTTTCTCTTTAGGTGACGTAAGTAAATGGAAAAAACTTTAAAAGTCATATGTGGCTAATAAAATCAAATACTTCTTATAACAAGTTTCATGAAATTTCTTCTTAACGACTGTGAATTTAATTAATAAAGGAATCATAATTGACCCATCTTATGTTTGGTGCAATGAACCCAATGAAACTATACAACACACACTTCTATAATGTTTACGTGTGGCTAGCATATGGCTCCTAAGCCCTTTTGGTCTTCGTATATGAGAGATTGTCCCTTCGAGTTGTATGCATTTGTTAAGTACATTTACTTAAGATTCAAAGCATAATGTCACAACCTTAATTTTTCTAACTCTGAATAACTACCTAAACATAGTATGTTACTAAGTAACCCTTAAATTTACTCAAACTCATGAAACAAGGGAAAAGAGTGAGAAAAAGCTAGACGAAAAACTAACTAAGGCATACAAAGAGATTTAGAATGTTTATATAAATAATGAAGTTTATAACTTTTGTAGATAGATACAAATGAAAACTCTCTTATTTATAAGTCATCTACCTTGTTAAAAAGTTTTAGAAATTTCTTAGGAAATATCTAGAAACCTAAAGAATATTCTAAGTTCAAGAAATATCTGAAATAGTGTAGAATATTTTACAAAATTCTTGAAAAATTTAGAGTATTCTAGATAGTTCTACAAATACTTAAAAGACTTATATATATATATAAAGACTTAGAAAAATATGAGAAAAATAAAAAATATATATTTGTGACATTCTCCTTCACTTAAATCTGTGATGTCTTCATTGTGTCTAATTCTCGAAATCTTCGAACTTGGTTTTAGAATTGCAATAATCCATCCGAGCTTACTTCACTATGGGGTATGTTCTTTCACTTGACCAAATATTTACAATAGTTTGGCACTCTCTATTTCCCTATTAATCTATTTGCTAATATGTTCTTGACTTCTTTGTCAAATGAAATCACGATGGTGGTCGATGTTTATTTTTTTTGGATGATAAAAAAGGGACTTTCATATTTTTGCACTAATCCTTTGTGTACCTTTTTCAATGAATTGAATTGTTGGGAAAAGAGTTTCGCTATGACTTGGTCACCTTCCTTAAATTTGAGTTGTATCCTCTTCTTGTCCACCTATTTCTTCATCATTTTAAATGTCTTGTTCAAGTATGCTCGAGCTAGCTCAGCTTGCTTATGCTAAGACTTTGCAAACTTAAACGTGGGTGAACTCTTATCTTCATAACTTATTGTAAGTATAAGGAGCATTATGGGTTATTGCCTTAATACCACTTTAAAGAGACTTTTGTTTGTTGTCTCCCTTCTTTGTAAATAATAAGAGAATTAGGTTATGTTAAGTAACTTTACCTAGTCTCGTTAGTTGACAATTATATAGTACCTCAGGTATACCTCAAGGAGTGTGTTGACACATTTGGTTTGTTTATCACTTTGAAGATGAAAGTTTGCTGAAAAGTTTAAGTCCGTTCTATGTAACTTAAAAAATTTTATCCAAAAACATTCAGTGAAGTAAAGGTCTTAATCACCCACAATGTTCATAGAGACATCTTAAAGCTTAAATACATGCTTGAGAAATAAACGAACTGCCTCTTTAGTTGTACAATCTATTAGGATTGAGATGAATGTACATATTGCCATCAACGATATTGTCACCATATAGTATTGCCTAGTCTTGCAAGGAGTTACTACTCGTTATTATCCTATTAACCTAAACCAAATTTTTATGTAGAATTCCACTTTAATTTACATTGACAGAAAATAGAAGACAATCTCTAATAAGGTAAAAGTACACTTTATTCTGAGATGATATAGTCCATTTTGAATCATGATACTTTTTAATACGATTTTTTTGGCAATTCCTCTACTTAGGCACAAGGACATGATTTTCTTGGTATAAAGTAGCTCATTGATAAGTTAAAATCTTCACATTTTGTCTTCTTTTGTTAGATAATAAAAGTCTTTGCAAGGAGATTTTGCGTCAATCCTTCCTTGATCTAACCAAGTAAGGGGATATCCATTCGACTAATTAAGACTAAAATTTCTATCTTGTAGCTCAATGTGTCTATAACCACATTCATCTTACTTGACTTATACTCCGAGCAAAAATTAAACTCGACTAAAAAATATTGTCATCGTACTTGCTTTGGACTTAATTATTGCTAGATTTGGAAGTAGTTATAACAATATTGTAAATCATGATCTTGAATTTTAAGTCTAATAGATAATGTTGTAATACTATTAAACAATGAATAATGATCGTCATTTCTTTCTTTCTTTTTTTTTTTTTTTGCATAGTATAACATTTTTTTGTTTCATTGAACTTTTGACTCTCATTGTCAATCAAGTGTCTGTCTTACATAAGAACTCCCCCAATGAAAAAGTTTGAGGCATCAATGTGTACTTCATATGACTTAAAGTGGTTAGGTAGACTTAAGACTAGCTCTTCACACATGACAACCTTGAGTTGGTTAAATGCTTATTGACATTTCACATCTTATTTTCAAGGATGATTTTTCTTAAAGAGATCTGTGAGTGAAACGACTCTTATTGAATTATTCTTAATGAAACGACGATAATAATTTACAAAATCAATAAAGGATCATAATTTATATACCTTTGTTGGTGGCTCTCAAGCTCAAATGTCTTAAATCTTAGACTTATTCATCATAATCTTTTTATCCTTTATTTTATGTCCTAAAAACATCAATTTCTTTTGAGTGAATAAACATTTTGCCTTTATGATGTATAACTCATTGTCTTAGAACTTTTTTAAATGCTGCAATGTTCCTCTAAGATACAACTATACACCACGATATCATCTAAGTACATAACTATAAATTGATCAAGGTACGAATGAAAAAACTTGTTCATTAAGGTGCATAAAATGGTTAGGGCATTTATTCCCAAATGGCATAACTAAGAACTCATATGATCCACACCTTGTGACACATGTTGTTTTTGGTTCATCCCCTTCTGTAATATGCACTTGATTATATCATAAATGTAAATTCAACTTAGTAAAGTATCGAGCATGACTATGTTGGTCGAAAAGATCAACGATCAAGGGTATTAGGTACTTAATTTTGATGATCAGAAAAAAGAAATGATGTGTCATAAGGTGTCAACATCAAGCAAATCCTTTAATTATTTTTGCAACTCTACTAGATCAAGAGGTGACATGTAATAAAGTCCAATGACTAGCAGTTTAGCCCTCAATTCTAACTCAATTTCATGGTCAACCTTTTGCAGCAACTCTTTAAGCATCACATTCTTAAATTTATCGAGAACTAATTGTACTTAGTTTGGAACATTATGCAAAAGACTCAACTCATTCTTGTCTTCTCCTTTTAGAATGGTCAAGTAACCGTTTTAATCTCTTCTCACACCTTGAAACAAATGATCATCAACAAAGTTAGAAGAAATATTAAAACACACAAAGAGATTTAGAACATTGGTATGAATGACATAATTTACAACTTTTCTAGATGAATATAAATAAGGAGGATCAACTTATTTATAAATTTTAAGTTCTAAAAATTTTTAAGAAATATTTAAATACTTAAAAGAATATCATAAGTTCAAGAAATATATAAAATAGTGTAGAATAATGTAAAAAATTATTAAAAAATTTAGAATATTGTAGAAAATTTTACGCAATACTGTATAAGATTCATAGATTTAAAATAAATATATGAAAAAAATCATAAAAGAAGACGAGGAAGATGATGTTTGTAACAATAGGGTTGCCGAAATAGCGACAATGGTGGGCTGGTCAATCTGGAGCCCTAGAAACAAACCGGTTATGGAAGGAAAAATTGAAGCGGCCATAATCCTTCACAGTGATTTTATAAGAACACAAGACCAACAAGAACGCTACTGCCACGAAGGTAATACACTTCATTAGGTGCCATTAGCGGTTGAAATTATTAAATTAATGCTGACGTCGCGGACAAAACATGACTAGGAATGGTGTTTGGGAACTCCCCAGGCAAACCATTTTGGTCATCAGCACAAAACTAACTAGATCATTCACACTAGAAATTACAGAGATTCTTGCTAGTAAGTGTGTCGTCGGACAAGCAAAGCTCACGGCACTGCCTCGAGTGGCTGTAGAGACGAACAATCTTCTTGTCGTAAAAGTAATATCTGTCACCTCCATGTGAGACTTCCAATCTAATACAATTATCAAAGGATGAAAAAAAAAACCGTTATGCACTCTTTTTATTATTTCTCTATTCATCACATAAGCAGACAAATCAACCTAGTAACTCGCTATCCAGTTAAAAAATCTCTCCATATTGCTGGAAATTTTGTTTGGTGTAGAGCCAACAACAGGCTTGTATTTGACTGATGTATGAAAATCTTCCTAGTTGAATAAAAATAACTTATTGCCTCTCAAAAAACCCAAAAAAAAAATAAAAATAAAAAATAAAAATCAAGAACACAAATATTTGTGGCTTATTTGATAACTTACAGAATTAGAGAGGGGTGATTGCGACTTCCTCTAAAAGAGTGGCCCATTGTGCTTATCGACAAAATCATATTTGTTCATGGGTCTCTTGCCTTGCATTAAACACATAACACACCCTCTTCTCTCGTTATCTTCCCTCCCCTCAGAGGCCTCTTGGCAATTTCCTCCAAAAACTTTTGTCTACCATAGTACCATTTCTTTAACAATCTTCCTCTCTCAGCCATTGATATTGGTTCTGCCTCAATTCCCACCATGTCTTGCAACCCTTCTTTCTTGATCTTGATCTTAATCTTTCTCTTCCTTATCACATCATCATCATCATCATCATTGGCCAGCCTCCCAAACCAATCTGCGCTCGATGCGGTCTCTTCAAGAAACCACTACAATCACCACCGCTACCACTACTACAAAACCACCAATCGGCACCAATCTTGCGGTTCTCTTCCTCGCAAGTCGTCGCAGTACCCGTGCATTCAGTTTCAAAAGATGAACCAACAGCAGCGTTTCAGGGTCAGGGCACAGCCATTACTTCCATCAACGATAGCGTCACCACCTGGTGATGATCATCAGATTGATCCAAGATACGGGGTGGAGAAGCGATTAGTCCCTTCTGTGCCTAACCCTCTTCACAACTGAAGGGTTCCTGCTTTTTCTTCAACTATTTACACATAAAACCAGCAATTAGCTGTGCTAAATATAGCCCAATTCCTCTACTTCGGTCAAAGTCTATCCGTGTTTTTTTCCTTCAGACATTGCCTGGAATCTTTCCTTGATTCTGTGCCCCGTTTTCAGCCTCTTTTTTTTCTTTTTTTTATCATCTATATTGGAAGCATGAAGCAGATACATTGACAGTAATTGCAGCTGCAGTAGAGAAACCATCCTGATTTGGCAGTGATTGTTTATAATTTACTGCTTCTTTCTTTTACATCTTTTCCTTTCTTTTTTTTTTTTGTAGTCTGTTATAGTTTGTGATATTTAGAAGACACTGCCATTCCCATTCTTGCTTTTGATGAATTATTTGTTGCTATTGAGATGATAGAGTAACCATCTGTCAGATGAAAGGGGTAACAAATTTTGCAAAAGCATCTTAAACAAACACTGAAATGGCTTATTAATCTAGTGGCGTTATATTTGTCTGTTTTACATTTTACGGGTGCTGTAACTCTTGCTTTTGTTAAGGGGATGGAGTTCAAGAGAAACCCGTGATTTTCATTAATTTTGGAGCCAGTCTTAAGAGAATGTTGGGCCAAAGGTCAGCTCCATTTTGAGGGCAAAGCATGTGGGCCTGTAATGTTTATCACGTTCATGTAGATATTGTTGAATTGAATCAATGAGTATGAGCAGATGCATGAATATAACGTCCTACCTTGCGTTTTGCAAGGCTCCGTTTACCTTTTACCTCACCAATTGCAAATGTGCTTTCCACGGTCAACATTTTTCTGTGCAAAAATGATGAGTCCTATTTTAAGCAATTAGATAAGCAAACAATGCAGCAGATGCTTACAGGGTAAATGTTAATTGATCCGTTCGCAACAAGGCATGGGTTATATTCCACGTTGCTTCCTTTGATTTTCGGATCAATGTATTACACAAGAAGAACGTTATTCAAATTGAAGTGCTATTTGTCACGACATTATTATCTTCTCTCCAAAAGGCTAACCTATTGGGGTGTGCAGTGCGCATGTTTATAAGACCCAAAAATCTCCTCTTCCTTGACATTGTGGGAGTTGGGTAGTATGCACCCGTAATATTCTTCCACACCGAATTCATCAACGACTTAGTCGATGTTTTTAGACACACACCGAGGCGAGTTCTCGACATTTTGTGCCAAGTCGAGGGTCTCACGGTGGACAAAAATAAACTCTGATACCACTTATCACAGGGTTATTACTTTCTCTCCAAAAGATTAGTCTTTTAAGGGAGAAGGTAATGGCCACGTGACATATTGCCCGGATTCAAGTGTCTCACTGTTTGCCTACCTCTTAGATTTATGTTAAAAAATGCAGTGTTGGATACAAATTCATTAACGTAGAAACTAAAATATTAAAATTTAATAAAGTTTTAATGGTAATTCTTTTTTAATAAAAATATTAACATGGCACCCATCATCCACAAGTGCAATTAATGTACCTACCATGCACTTTTTCTTTTGTTGTCAAAAAGAGTTGAGTGCTGCCACCTGTGGTCCATTGACTTTGTCAGCAAAATGTTAGATTGCCTTGCAGGAAGGACATTGCTTCCCAAATGTATTGAAGGCAGACAATTTCTTGAGCAAGGCACTGTTTTAACAGAACAAAAGGCATGTAACCAAGGTGGAGGTCATATTAGAAAATCTTTGAGATGAAAGATTCAAAGAGCTTTGTGTGTTATAAAAACGCACAGTAGTTAGTGCCAATCCGGAACAAATTACAGCCCGGAGTTACCTAAACTCTTTTGCTGTTAATAATGGAACAATGCTATTCTTCCCAACTCCCTTTTCCACTACCTTGTGGAATACATTGAAAAGGGGAGCAGAGTTGCACTAAGAACTTCTTTTTTTCTGTTTTGATATCATTAAACTGGATTTAGCTTTAAAAATCTATCAATATTCACAAGAAGATGAGTACTAAACCTGCCAATTTATGTGAATAATTGTTACTTGGTTTACGAGAAAATTAGAAAAGAAGAGTGCTAAACCTCTAACTGAGAGCTTGCTAAGGGTATTGTATCATGAATTGTTGTTATGGGATAAATCTCATTTCAAACTTTCCAGCGTCATATTATCCATGAAAAAACGAAACTTAATATTAGTTTTTGCTTTAGTAATTAATGTGTTGGTTATTACTTGGAATATATATTTAATATTTTATGTGTATTATTAATCAAGTAAAGTTGTTATTATTATTATTATTATTATTATTATTATTATTATTATTATTATTATTATTATTATTATTATTATTATTATTATTATTATTATTATTATTAATTTTAGTATTGTCTATGTAAAAAAATGGTCATTAGTGAATCTTAAAGATAAAATCAATAAAATAAATATATTTTATAGAAATAATTATAACAAAATCATAACTATGAGATACTTATTTCTCTAAAATATGATTTTCAAATATATTTAATTAATACATTATTTAAATGAAATATTAATAAAATTATGAAATAGATTAATATTATATTTTTTCTATATAGAAAAAAGTAATTAATTATACAAACTAAAGTATAAAAATATTAAAAAAAATATTTGCATATTTATTAGTTAAATAAGTTCATTTGCATTGACATGTTATAAACATTTTCACTTAGAACATTTTTTATGAATTTAAAAAATTTACCATGTGATGATTATATAAGTAATTTTCAGATTTGAAATCATTAAGATATTTTAATCAAAAACTATTTCTGAAGATTAATGTTAAACATATTACGATCTATACGAAAATAATTAAATAATTAATAAAAAATTCATCATTGTCAATAATACTTTATTTGTTATCAATGAATATTAATTTAGAAAATTTTTAAATATAATGAAACAATGATTTCTAAAAATTTATAATTTCATTTATTTTATAAATATTTAAAATTTAATATAATCTCACAATAGAATATCTTCTCACAAAGTTTGTGGTAAGGTGACCCGTTGTCAACGTATCCATTTTTACTTTGCCCTGAGGGCCTCTCTTGACTCATGTCTACTGATGCTACACATGGAGATCTACACGGCCTAGGCATTAGCAAGCGGGATTGACGATTGATTAGCTATTCTAAGAAAAAGGTCTTGGGTTTGACGATTGACAGAGTACAAAAAAAAAAACTTAAGTGGATAAAATGTGTATTTTCTTTCTGAAATTGGCAAGGAAGTTCAAACCAAAAGCAATTATCCAAGTTATTCCGACTAACACAACAAATTGTTTCCTCCTCCTGCATAGCATTATTACGGAGTTGGCTTTGTTTTTCAACAGATTCTGGTGGGGTAGTTCCAACGAATCCAGGAAAATCCATCAGTTCTCGTGGAACAAACTTTCGTCATCCAAGTCAATTGGGGGGCATTGATTTTCGTGATTTTGTGGATTTCCATTTAGCTATGCTCAGAAAACAAGCTTGGAAACTTGTGCAGAAAGAAGATTCTTTGCTGTCAAAAGTCTTCAAAATCCCACTACCATCCTAATTGCACCGTCTCTCTAATCTGAGCTTCATGCGGCGCAGCATCATTATGTAGATAAAATTATTGGTCAAACTGAGCGTATCAGGTTGATCGTTCAGAGAAAAGCACAATCTTTTAGTTTTCATTGATCAAATTGAGCAGGAAAAAGGAAGAAAAAAATTATGTATCAGGTTGATCGGATAGAGAAATTCAATAAAATAAAATAAAGCATTTCATTTGTTTTTTTTTTTTAGCAGCTCGCTTACATATTAGGAATCCCATTTACTTTATAATATAATTGCAATGATATTACTACACGTACAATGCAAAACATCGACATCAAAGAGTTCAAATAATTTAAAATCCAAAATTTTGAATGAAACATCTTAAAAATCTAAATTTATTTGGGACCAGTGATACCTTCCAAAATAATCCATTCCCATGCAGAAAAAACTTAGGCAAAGTTACCTCGAAGCGTTTTAAAGTTTACAACTTTCCTTGACCATTTATCGACAAAAGGAGAAAATGTAAACAAATGGAAAGATAACACAAAGGGTTGAGAATTTAGAAAGAAGAACCGAGAATTTATGGATTAAGAGTTGAGGGTTTAGAGTTGACGGTTTTAGGGCACTTCAAAAAGGTCATTACAACATAATTAATTTGTTTAGAGTTACAGTTTGAGAGAATCATCGAATGCACCAAAATTTTCTTCCTGATAGGATTTCACATGGACGTATGCCAGAAAAATTTCACATGCAAACGGATTTTAAAAGAAAAAGAAGTGAGATGGGAGCTGTACAGGTCCAGGGTGTTATGGGCCACGTGGACTATAGGAGTTAGGCAGTCATGGGCTAGGTTAAGAAGACTTAATGTTGTTCATACAATTGCCTAGTAATATAATATATATGTGGATAGTATGAGTGGTATGCTTTTCAAATTGTTAAAGTTCATGAATCATCCATAGTTCACCTTTACAATATATGTGAAGACTATATAATGTCATAATTTTTTAAATTTACGTACTATTGGAGGATTGAGATATTAATATATATCATAACATGTAAGACATTGGATAAGGTTGATATTCCACCTTTCAGATTATGTTGAATTAGGTAGGATAGTTTTGTTAATATCTTTATCTTAACAACTTAAACTGAAAAGAATCTCAATGATTCTCAGTCAGACGGAACTCTTCTTTTATATGCCTCACTGACCAACAACAACCAACGTCTTTAGGTGACAACAATGGACGCATCTAAAGTTACATTGGCTTGCCTTCTGTTCTTTTATTGCTTTTCTGCTATTGGCTGTGATGATGTGAAAATAACGGTGAAATCAGAAACCTCCATCGCTAGCACAGATGATAATTTTGTGTGTGCAACCTTGGATTGGTGGCCTCACAATAAATGTGATTATGGACAGTGTCCATGGGGCCAAGCCGGCATCCTCAATCTGGTAATGATTATCATATCATCAACCTGTGATTTTCCAGTCTGTTACATACGTATTGATGCTGCTTTTGTGCTTTCCAGGACCTGGACAACAAGATTTTGGCAAATGCTATTAAGGGTACAAATTTTATTTTATTTTTTTCAACTTTTTCGTCTTGACTTGCATAGAGGTTAAAGTATTCATGATTTTATTAAATTCCTCAGACTCATTTACCAAATATTGTGCGTTTGTTTTCTTTGTCGTGTTAAAAGTTCCCTCGAACTGAAATTTATGCATGGGATTTCGTTTTGAAATTCATTGTTTTGTTCGTTACTCTCTAGTGTTTATTTTGTTGATATTTTCAGCGTTCAATAATCTGAGAATCAGAATTGGAGGTTCTTTGCAAGATCAAGTTGTGTACCAAGTTGGCCATTCAATCAAGAAATTCCCACATTTTAAGAAACAAAGTAACCAGTTGTTTGGTTTCAGCAGAGGCTCTCTTCACATGGAAAGATGGGATCAGCTTAATCACTTGTTCAACAAAACAAAGTGAGTTGTTTTTTCGTTATGACTTCTTTATTTTTCAAGTTAATTTATTTACAAATTTTACTGAAAAAGAAAATGGACTTGGCCCCCCCCCCCCCCCCCCCTTTTTTTTTTTTTTTTCTGGCGTTTCATTGCAGTGCTAAAGTTACGTTCGGCCTGAACGCTTTGATTGGGAGGAAAAAGTCTGGTCAAGGTTCTCTTTACGTGGGTGACTGGTGGTCTCAAAATGCACGTGATCTCATGGCGTACACAGTCTCAAAGGGGCACAAGATTGACTCCTACGAACTTGGTAAATTCACTTGGACTCCTATGAACTTGATGAATCCATTCCAGATTCATTGCAAACACATACTTTACTAAGAAGCAGTTTATGTTCTTCATCGTTACAAGTGATCATAAATTGAAAGACTTTGATTTTGACAGTGCAATATGTAAATTTGACTCTTAACAAGTGTGTCCAATTCACGGTGTATACACTGTGACTTTTCCAAGTTAGGATAGACATCATATTCATCAAAACTTTATTATCCTTTGCACTAAAAGGAACTTGGTCTTAGCTTTACTAATTATTGTTGTCATTGTCAGGGAATGAATTGTGTGGCTCTGGGGTATCTGCAAGAGTGGACGCTGAACAGTATGCTAAAGACACCATTGCCCTTAAACAACTTGTGGCATCACTATACCCAGATCCCACCACACGACCAAAAGTTTTGGGTCCTGCAGGCTTTTTTGACAAGAAATGGTTCACTACCTTTATAGAAAAAACAGGACAAGATGTTCTTGACGGAGTAACCCACCACATCTACAATCTTGGTGCAGGCATGAAATCAACCCCATTATTTTTACAAAGTGTTGCTGTAAAATCATTATTATTATCATCATTGTTGTATTTAACTTATATTATTCACGTGTACGTGCGTAGGTGTTGATCCTACCCTCATCAACAAGGTTCAGGATCCATATTTCTTGAGCCAAACAGCGCAGACATACAAGGACCTTGAATCCATCATCAAGAAATTTGGGCCATGGTCACAAGCTTGGGTGGGAGAAGCTGGTGGTGCTTACAACAGTGGTGGCAAAGATGTGTCACATACCTTTGCTAATGGATTTTGGTAAAGAAGGAAATCATGTATTTATTTGCTTATTACACTAACGATTGGTTACATTCTATATATGAGGTTAATTGACTTCATTGTCCGTTTTTTAGAGTTAAGTTTAAAATTGATGTGGGTGTCATATTGAAGTTAGCCTAGCCATAAGAATTCCCACGTTGTTTCTTGTTAAATCAGAAATTAAAGAATTCTCATTTTGCATGCGCTTATCTGTGAGCCAACCTGCATATTCAACTAGGCTAGCAAATTAGATTCAGAAATGGATGAGGGCATGCCTTGGTATAACATTAGACTTCTCTATTATGATTTAAAAATCATAGATTTGAACTGCTGTACACATCTAACTATCCCAACTCCTCCCTCTTTTTAAGTGTAAAATGTTTGATAGCAAATGAAACTCATCATTTTTTTTCTTTGTACATGTTTACACATTCTAGGAACCTTGTTGATCAACCCTTCTGCCCTGGTTGAATTTGGATGAAACAGGTATTTGGACCAATTGGGCATGGCAGCAACATTCAACCACAAGGTCTACTGCAGACAAGCCCTTATTGGAGGAAACTACGCTCTTCTTAACACCACAACATTCATTCCGAATCCAGATTATTATGGGTGAGGATTTGCTATGAGTTTTACTGATTTATTCCCTCGTCTTTTTTTCTTTTTTTGAACTATTTATTAATACGTCATTCTTCTCATTATTGTATTTGCCGTTGGCAGTGCACTCTTATGGCATCGCCTGATGGGAAGGGAAGTGTTGGGTACAATTTCTGATGGCTCTCCATATTTGAGAGCATATACTCATTGCTCAAAGAAAAAGGTAAGTTATCGCTGCGAGTATAATTGGCAGTCTAAAGCAATTTAGGCGAATGAGTTCCTTGAAACGTGTTTGATTCCCCACTAACGTGCTTCTTGCAAGTTTGAGCATATTTTGCACTGGTTCGTTGCAGCCTGGCATTACTCTACTTTTCATTAATATGTCAAACTCCACCTCCTTCGATGTTTCGGTGATCAATGATGCAAATTTCTATGGAAACAACGAGGAGCTGATGATAAGCACTTATGGAGGTACAGAACCAAGGGCAGAGTATCATTTGACCCCGCAAGATGGCAATATTCAAAGTGATGTGCTTCTGCTGAATGGAACTCCATTAAAACTTACAAATTCATCTGACATTCCTGCAATGAATCCAAAGATGAAAGACCCCTCTTCTCCAATCAGGGTTGCTGCTGATTCTATCGTTTTTGTTACTATTAAGGACTTCAAGGCTCCTGCCTGTGCTTAGAGTTTTAAGGCTATTGTCTATCACTGATTAGATTTGATTTCGAAGTTAACGATTAAGTTTCATCATTAGGAATTTTTTTTTTTTTGTTCACCTGGAATTTTTTTAGCTTAAAATTGTTCATATATTCATTTTTGTTTGGGTTATTTTTATTGATAGTATTGTGAATCGTGTTTGATTAGAAAGTTAGAAACGTGTCTGTGGCAACAAAAGTAACATGTATAAAGAATCTTATCCACTTTCTTCAAGAAAAGAACCAGCATAATGATTATCCTCCAACAATTTTGGGAAAAAAAAAACACACACACACACACACATGTGAAGTGATAAAAGGCCACCTTTAAAGTTGTTCCATTGAGGATTATGCATCAAGTATACCTTACTTGAGAGAAGCGGGGCTTTGATTTCCGAACCAAGCGAAGCATATAGAACCTTGCTTTACCTCCACCCTATTCACAGCCTATAATCAACGATCCTCTCTTTTCCTAGACTAAACCTTCTAAAAAGCACAGCAAGATCCACCTGTGAAATTTCAAGAAGTGGTGTTTCACTCAAGCAATGGAGAATTGGATCAAGCAAATCAGGTAAATGTGACAATTTTACCCATTTGTAAAGCTTGAAAGTTCCTACAAAATGCCATATTGATCAATCGCCCATGCCAGGGAGAGATTTTTTGGACTGGAAAACGTAGAGCAGCCTGAAACTTCTAGAGAAAGAAGGATTCCAGCGCACAAAACTGTATCCTTCAAAGGAGGTGGCACTCTAGGTTTTTACACTTTCCCTAAATATGATCAGAGCCAACTGCTTTTCAACATATTCACAACTTTTAATATTTGACATTCTCTTGATGGAAACAAAGCATGGATGAAAGCAACTAAAGATGGATCTTTTTTTCAATCGTGAATTTTGCAGAAAGCGGGAAGCCCCAGAACTGGTTCAGGAGGCAGTTTTCTAGACAAATGAGTCAAGATAATGATTCTATTGAAGAACAAGCAGTCTCAGCAGCAGCGGCTGCATTTGTCATTGGATCACTGGAAGGGTCAACAATCCCAAAGCAGAAACAAGCAAGCAAGGGACCTGAACATTCTTTGACCCCGGTCAAGAGCAAAAAGAAAACCATGAAAGGTCATTCCCTGAATCTGGTGCCATGGAAGAGAATTTGTAGAAACTCTGTCGTAGAATGAGTTAATTATAGTTTCTTGAACAATAACTTTTGCATGGCTGGTCAGGTGAAGGTTCAATGAGAAGTCTTGATAGTGCTGAAGTTAAGGTGCCAGGAACTGCCGTTGCAGATGAAACAACTATAAAGGCCTCTGGTCCTGCTCCATCAATAAAGAATACTCCAACTTTACCAGAGAAGGTTCCTACACCATCATCGAAAAGGATTCCAACTTTCAATGAGAAGCCCCTGCCAGTTCCAACTTCAGCCGAGGAGCAAGTAAAGAATGACCAAAAACTCGAAGCTGGGAAGCCAAAAACTGCTGGGGATACCACCAAAAATGAGAAAGCATCGCAAACACCTGACCAGCCGTTCACAACAAGGCCTTCACTTGCACCAATTAAGACCCGGACACCATCAAGACCTGCGCATGAGCATACAAATGCAGATGCTTGGCAAAAAGCTGAGTTCGCTAAAATAAAAAAAAGGTACTTATCCATTCAACTAGAAACCATGTGACAAGAAGAGCCACTAGCATTTCGTCATTCTTCCACTAACAAATGGGATCTCAGGTATGAAGAGTTGATTGCTACAATACTTTCATGGGAGAACAAGAAAAAGGAAAAGGCCAGACATCGACTAGATAAATTAGAGGTTTGCTTCGTCTACCTTTTCTGTATTATGAGTAAATTTGAGTCTTAGGAATTGATGTTCCACTTGCTGGATATGCAGAGTGAAGTGGATCGGATAAAGCGCAGAGCCGTTGAAAATTTCCACAGTGAGATGGATGCTATCAATAAGGTTGCAGGAGGAGCAAGAGCCAAGGCAGCAGAGAGACGGAGAAAGGAAGAGTTCAAGGCAAAAGAAAAGGCAAATATAATAAGAGAAACAGGAAAAATTCCAAAGAAGTGTTTCTGCTTCTAAATTTACTAATCTTGTTGTCTTCCCTTCCCTGCTCAGAAAGAGCAGAAAACTTGTGTAAATACAAAAGACTGACATGTCATTTGCTGCACGACTATACACACAATGGTTCTTTTTTTCTTTTATCCAAGTAAATGGTTAGAAAAATATGCATCTTCCTCACAAAATTCAACAAAAATAGCACAATGGCAATACCTGCTACCCAAGTTCGCAACTAAAATTATTCCAACATCATTGTTCAGTTTTTCCCTGTGATGATCCTGTGGAAGCTTTCGTTTAGCTGATTGGGGATTTAAACGAGGTGATTCGTTAGTAAAAGCTGAAACAGGAAAAATAGATAATTCAAACTAATTGCAACTTTTAAATTGTAACAAGATAGAGTTAACTATCTTCTAAAGGATTCAGATTATCAGGGAGCAAAGAGAAGGGGGGAGAAACAGGAAGGCCAAAGAGGGGAGAATCCCCTTATCTGAAGCAATAACAGTGCAAAATTAGCTAATCCAGAAATGCAATCTATTGTTAAAAAAAAAAAATTATGAAAAATCGAAAAATCTGAAATACCCTGCTACCAAAAGCATGAAAAAATAGCAGAAAAGTAATTCCAGACAATAGACAATATAATTAAACCAGTAAAAAATAAAATAAAATCCTTCCAACTTATGAAGCTCTGTACAGTAGGTGATGGACCATTTGATGCAGACAATCGTTTCCATTGTGGGCACCCACAAAGATTTCAGCTTGGCGGAAATGATGAACACGAAGAAGGACGGCATACTGAACATGACAGTAACCACCAAAGTCGAGAAGCAAGATAACACCGCGGACAAGAATTGCAAGAAATAGAACGAGAAGAAACTCGATGATAAATGAGAACTTCAACTGGAAATGAATGAAAAAAGTCCAGATAATTATGCAGGTAAAAAGACTGCTGCTGCCTCCTCTGTATTCCTGTTATCACCATTATCATAGTCGGTCAAATCCTCCTGACGCCCAACCCTCCCTTCATTATCTCCAACAAGAGGGGACCCAAATTTCGTTCGATCTTTCAACCTTCCAGAAAAGAGAGAAATTCTTGCCAGGCAATTTAATTGATATTCCCAGCCCGAACGACAACAATTGGCACCAGGGGCAAGAAATGAAGAAGGGAATGGCAATTTTTTTTTTTTTTTTTCTAGCTGAGAATTGCAGAACCAATAACTTATTTTTTTTAAGATGAGTGCTAAAAAAATTGATAACCAATACAACACAATACCATTTGCTCTTAACAAGTTCAGGACCACATGGATTGGATTGGAACTGACAAAGGAGTACATGTATTAAACACAAACATTAACTAGCTCCAGATTTAAGTAGGCACTTAACCTGAACGTAGTTATCAACAACATACGTACAAGGGCAAGAAGAACAACAAACAGAGAAAAAAAAAAAAGTTACAGAATGGAACTGACAAAGGTAAAAAAAACAGCAAATTAAAGAAAGATGTTTTAAAGCTACTTCAGGAACCCTTGAGCAATCTTGAGATAGTCCCCATAACCCCCACCTTCAGATTGCTTTTTGTCGCCACTTGCATCCGGTGGTGGCGATTTCTTTGGGTCAGCCTCCGAGTGTTCAGGACCAGTGGTGGTGGTGGTGGCGACGGAGGGAGGAGCGGTGGTGGGGGTGGAATGGGAACTGCCGTACTTGTGGAGATAGTCCTCGGCCTTGTCTACGTAACCGCCCAGGCCCTTCTCATCCAGCTTGCCATAGTGGGAGGCAGCTCCAAGAAGATCAGCTGCAGCACCAGCAACCTTGCCCCTGTCAACCTTGTCCGTTTCATGGGACAGTGAGGCTTGGGCTGCCCCAGCCACCAACTTGGCACTTGAGAAGAGGTCTGTGGATGTTGGTTGGTTTTGCTCCGAGCGCTTGTCCATGGATACTTGCGAAACGAGAGAATTTAGATCGTCCGAGTTCATTCAAAGGACATTTGGATGATGGAGCGCCAAATAACAGCAGATATATACAGCAGCGGAAGGTAATGTCGACCACACATGTGTAACGTTTCATGTGGTTTGCCGACAAATCTAACTTTTGAGAGGGCAGGGACGGCAGTAAATAGGGGTGGGACAAAGACTCACTTTCCATTGCCATTGCATTAGTTGAATATTATAATTTCATCATTAACAGTGATGATTCGTTAAAATTTTTTTAAAATATATAATTAATAATGATTGCGTTGCTCTAAATCCATCCACTTCCATTGGTGTAACATCTCTGTCCTTGATAATAATAATAATAGACACAGTATTTTCCAATTGCACATGAACCCCACCCATAGATATTTTATTTGGAGTTTGTTTTCAATGGCTTCAAGGGACATTATCAAAAGAAAATAAAATAGTCGATATCCAACTCAAAATCTTCGTAATCAAGTAATTACGACTTGAAAATTTCTTATCCTCAACGCCTAATTGCTAGACACGCTGAAAATGAAGGTAATCTGTACATAATGGGCAGAACAATTATAACTCCGCGTTCTGCCCCCCCCCCAACCCAATGGTCAAAGAAGCCACAGCCATAAATACTATCATCCACTTGTTTTAAACAACTCAAATCCACACCTACCTTCCAACTACAGTATCATCCTATCTCCATCCTCAATTATTGCATTGATAATACACCCACTTCTGCCTGCCAAGACCGTGAAACTTTAAGAAAAGTATCTCGACTCTACACATCTGGTCCAATACACTCCTCCCCCTCTTGTCAATCAATCTTACTCTAGCTAGAGGCATATTGCATATTCATGGATTCACTTTCTCATGATAACAAGCCCACCAAGCATGGCCAGCCATCTTCCTCTGAGCTCATCTCAAGTGCCAAGCTGGTGGCTGATGCAGCCAAAGCGGCTCTCCACCACGAAACGGAGAAAGTAGACAAGGGGAGGGTTGCCGGTGCTGCAGCCGATCTTCTTGAAGCTGCCTCCCACTACGGCAAGCTGGAGGAAAAGAGCTTTGGCAAGTACGTAGGAAAAGCAGAGGATTATCTTCACCATTACCATATTTCCCATTCCACCAGCAGCTCCGGCCACTCAGCCACCGGCCCAACAACCAACTCGTCGTCCCATTCATCCGCTGGAAATCATCACCCTTCCGAAAGTGGGTATGGCCAGTACCTCAAGATGGCCGAAGGATTGTTAAAGAAACATTGATAAATCTGTTTTCTGTTTTTGGTATTTTCTTTCCTCCTTGTTGATGATGACATGCAATAATGTTCTAATTACTAGTCTTGTCTGTTCTAAGTACTTTTGAACATGTAAGTTTGTGCTGAACGTATTGTATTGCATCATAAGCTTCTTCTTTTTTTTTTTCTTTTTTTTTTTTTTTTTCCATTCTTCGTTATGAGCTATAAGTGTACAACTCATCGATCCAATTATTGAAATGGGCTGCAGCCAATTGATCCAATAGGGATTGCAATAGTGCGCACACAAGTCCACATATTTGCACCAAATTGCAAATATAATATATATATATAAGTGAAACTTTGTTATTAAAAAAAATTGGAAAGAAAACCCAAATTAAAAATTTTAAAATTTTAATTTTAATTTTAATTAATAAATTTAAAAAATTGATGCATAAAATTAGATTTACTTGCAAATACCAAAAGGGACTGGTCAGTTTAGATTTATGTTAAATTATTTAAAATGTAAATATTTTAATTTTTTAAGATAAATTACTATATGATTTAAATTTGTCATGGTACATATCCATACTAGCAACGTGACAGTGTCCTTTTCTTTCTGGGCAAGTGGCAAACAAAAATGGGGTATCAAACGGAATTAAGTGAAACTTGAGGGGGTGGATTTTGATATTTTAACTCAGCGTCCAAGGTTGAAAAAAAAAAAAAAAAAAACATTACCAGGAAAATCGTTTCTGGCCAGCCCATATGACCTTTGCTTGCAGATGGCAAGCTCATCGTCGGCCAGCAATGATCGTTCGTGTTTTTTATTTATTTATTTTTAAATTTTTTTTTGTGTGTGTCTTCTTACGCTAGCAATCAAATAAATAAATACGACTAGAATTTTAATAATTAATATCCAAATCTACGCATTCGCAATTACAGGTACTCGCTCTTCTTTAATCTCGGATTTATTCTTTTTATTGTTGTTTTTTTTTTTGGTTCTTTGCATTTGATGTTTTCCGGATCAATATTCGAAAATTAGGGTTCGGAAGGTTGAAAGTTTTTCCTTCTATCTATCTGGTTGCTGAGAAAATGGAGGTGAAGTAAGGGGAAAGGCGTTTAGAACTTCTGTGTCGTTTGCACGCTCGCTCTTTTATCGGGCTTAAAATAATTATTTTAATTTTTTTTTTGGGGAAATTCTTTTCATGGAAAAATAAGCATATATGATTGTAGGCAACCTATGAATGCTGGTGAAAATGGTGTTGATTGAAATAACTGGAAACTTTTTCTTTTTCTTTTTCTTTTTTTTTGGTTGGTAAATGGGGATCTTTATAAGTGTGTAACGTACGGTATGATTCTCATATCCTCTTCCTCAGGAAACCTCTGGGTTTTGTGATTTGCATTCGAAAGGCTCTAACTTGTGGCCTAGAGCATTCCAAGAACAAGGGTGCTGAGGTTCTAATTGAAAGTTGGAGGATATGTACCGACCAGTGCCTACTGCCATCACGACCCGAGGTGGATCACCCACTGATAGTGGGGATTCTGTTGTCACATTGGATCAAGTTCCACTGTGGAATGATGCAGAAAGTAGATATGCACCTGGTTATGAGACCAAAGACCCGTCCTTTTCGACTCCATATTTCCCTGATCCTCTAACATCTCCTCCTGATGAGGGAAGCAGTAGCAATGGGATGATATCCAGGTTTCCTGTTGATCATGAAATCAACTCGAAGATATATTTATGGAGGGGAAACCCATGGAATCTTGAGGTGGACGCTGTTGTAAATTCTACAAATGAGGCAAGTGCTATGTTTTTATTATCTGGTGAACTACATGAACTGCTTTACCTTTGGTAATGAGCCATTGGTGATGTTGTTGTTGAGATTTTATATTCTTCCCCTAGTGAGTGGTGCTCATGTCTTCTTGGTTTCCATATTTGTATGGTGAAATGCCAAACTGCCATTCTAGTATAAAGGCCTAGAATACTGCACTGCCAAAGACCTTTTAGTTTTTTTGTCTCCTTTTCTGATTGAAGTTAGTTTGAGCTTAATTCTGTGACTTCCTCATTTAAATTGCTCTCAAGCTCTCCCAAGTGGAACTAATACTTGGGATGTCCGAGTTGTTTACGTGTCTTCTCATATTCTCTTTTGTAAATGTATTGCAGAACCTTGACGAAGTACATAGCAGTCCTGGTCTGCATGCTGCGGCTGGACCTGGTCTATCAGAAGAGTGTGCAACACTGGTATACTGTTAATTGTTTCTTATTTGAAAATTTTTTGCTCGAAATTTGGTTGAATAGGGATTCATCCTGGGGACTTTGTTCAGAGGATGTTGGTTGCATTGGTGCGCTGTCCTGTAATGCTTGTCTGATGGTATAGCCATGGAGATCACAATGTCTAGAGTGTACTGACATAATGCTTGTCATCTGACAGGGTGGATGCCGAACAGGGATGGCAAAAGTTACAAGTGCGTATGAGCTTCCAGCTAGGTGCGTATGTTGGTACACTTATTTAGAGAATAAATCCATTTGGGCACATCTTCAACTTTCTGCATTGCAAATCAGGGTATTCATCATTTTATCTTGTCAAAAAATGTGGCATTTTCTCTGAGGATGATTGAGAAAACATTTTACCTGTTATCTTGTGTTTTACCCAGATTGAGGCATGTTATTGCATCTGTATCTTTTTGTACTATCCACATTTATTCTTGAAATCACTTTAGATATCATGAGCTATATGCTAGGTGGGATAGTCCACGATGCCTGATTGTAGGAAATTTCTTTAGTTCATTATTCATTCAGCCAAATGACTTGATAATCCTAAAACTCACACTTTATCCTTTATGTCCTTACTAGTTATTGATGATACAATAACTTTTTGGGTGAAGAAATTATTAATCTGTATGGAATACACGTCCATCACTTTGCACTTTCAATATTTGGTACTTTGGTTTATAACAGAATTCTCTGGTTTGTTCTTTCTCTATGTTGTGTTGTTCAAAGCAAATTGATTCTAATTCTTCATTGCTTCACATCTTGTTTATGTATTTTTTTGTATTAACTGAAGTTAATTTGATCCCATGATTATTTTAGGAGAGTTATCCATACAGTTGGTCCCAAGTATGCAGTGAAATATCATACTGCTGCAGAGAATGCTTTGAGCCATTGCTATCGGTCTTGTCTTGAGCTTCTGATTGAGATTGGGCTGCAGAGGTCTGAGGCTTGCTGTTTCATTTATTCTGTTTTCTTCATTTTTGTTTTGCTTATCTAATTTCTATGAAAAATGTCAAGTAACCTGTGGTTGACATGCTTGAATGCAGCATTGCCATGGGCTGTATATATACAGAGGCTAAAAACTATCCACGGGAACCAGCTGCACATGTTGCCATAAGTGAGAAGTTGTCCTAAATTGTTCAGCTATTAAGTTCTCTTGATGTTTTATACATATGGATGATACTTGTATTTCTCGCAAATTGTGTTATTCTTCAATTAAAAATATGAGGGAAACACAGTATTTCACTGACGAATAAGGCAATGCCCTTTAGATCACATGTCTACTCATAGTTTATTTGACCATATGTAAATGCTGGGTTATGTTCTGAAAGTGAGTATGCTTGGAATGCTGGTGTGACTCATGATCTTTTGTTCTTTTTTAATTAAGGGACTGTTCGGCGCTTCCTTGAGAAGCAGAAGGACAAAATCAAAGCTGTTGTTTTCTGTACCATAACATCAATTGATACTGAAATATACAAAAGGTATTCCTATGTGAACACTTTTTCATCATCCATCGAATGTTAATTGTGTCATTTTTTTAATGTATAATTAGAATGATTAATTATTTGATGCCTTATGTGACATCATTTTTTTTCTTCTGGTTTAACTTTTGTTTATTAGGACATTGTAGTATGTAGTCATCATCCAATTTCCCTTTACCTTGTAGATTGCTTCCACTTTACTTTCCTCGAGATAAACATGAAGAGGAAGTGGCCATCTCTAAGCTTCCTGCTGATGTTGGGGATGAGAACGGTGAGACTATAATTGATGAACGCAAGATTAGGATTAAACCTTTGCCTGAAAAACCTGCTTCAAAACCTGCCCAAGCTCCAGAGGACCTTCCTGTTAGCAATGTTGGCTTGGTACGAAGGTCAGTTAACTTATTTACAGTACAAAATTAAACACCCTGCCCCCTTGCACTATATCTAGATATGATATACATTTGCATCCAGATTATCCAGATGTGTGCATTTGTTAGTGTATGTTTAGCCATCTAAGTTCTTCTTGTGTATGGATGGCTTTGGATTGCATATATTGCTAGAGAACACGGCAAGCCCAAGCAAAATTTTCCTGTTTTTTGAATTGCCAACTTAGCCACTTATTTGTCCATTTCCTGGCTATCATTTGCAGGTGTCAATAATTGATTTTGCCTTTTTTGTTGTTCTATTGATTCATGTTCCATGATTGCTCAAAATATTACTACCCTATTAATATAAATCAATCAATGACCCAAGTGGATAAGTGTTGTCCTTACAGGAATTCATCATATTTGGATTCATATTTGGATCCTGCCTTCATGTCATTAATTAAGGATCCAGATCAGAGACGCATGGAACAATGGGAAAAAACTGCTCAAGCACGGAGTCGATGGAATTGTGCTAAAATGCTTGGATTTGGTGACCTTGGTGGTCCTCCGTTATCTGCTGCTGAAGAATACTCTCTTCATTCCAGATACCTCACCAAAGCAAATTCTCTTAATCTTTCTGAAATTGCAGAGATGAAAATTGTGTAAGTTAATTTGCTTATCTTTTTCTTCTTCTTTTGCCTGTTGAACATAACCATGTTTCTTCCTCCTTTTCCTTGGTCTTCAAAACAAGCAAGTCAAGATTTTGCTGCCATGCATAGTTTGAATCTGCTAGTCAAAGATAGTGACATTTGTTGATTTCTTGTCACTGCAAATTATTTTTTCCAACCACATAACAAGTAACACTCATATTGATTATGGTCTAAATGTGACTTTCTTCCTCATATTTGGATTTATAATCCTTTTACACAGGTTTCAAGTTTTTATCAATGTCACGTGTGCTCATATTGTTGATCTCTGTTACATATAAGAGAGCAGCTCTTTCTTTCTGCTGCAGTTACCGTGGTGGCGTGGACAGTGAGGGCCGTCCTGTAATGGTTGTGGTGGGAGCACATTTTTTGCTGCGATGTCTTGATCTTGAACGATTTGTGCTATATGTGGTAAAGGTAACTATGTTATTATAAACTTTATTTTTTATTATTATTTATTAGCTTCTGCATGAAGGCGAGCCTTGTTATAAAATTAAAATTACTTCATTATAACTTGGAGGTCATAAGTTCAAGTCACAAAAATAGTCTTTATGTAAAAATGGAGATAAGGCTACATACATATGACCATTCCTCATACCCCACAATTTGAGAGTCTTGTATATTGGGACACCCTTTTTAATCAGATTTTGCATATTTAGTGTTAAAAAGATTATGTTATTGCTTTATTTATTAGATAATTTTCATATGCTTCTTTGACTTAGAAAATACTCACCCTTTTTCTATTTCTCTTTTCTTTACCTTAGGATAAAGGGTTTTCGCATTATACTCATTTCCTTGCTCAGAACTGTTAATTCGATTGGTGCTAAAAGTGTTGTCTTGATCACTAAATTTCAGGAATTTGAGCCCTTGATACATAAACCTTATACAATTGTGTATTTCCACTCTGCAGCATCTTTGCAGCTGTAAGTGCTTGGTTTCTTGCAAAACCATTTGCTAGTATCTCCTAGATTCTTCTTTTCAGTAAGCCTGCATATGTTTTCCCATGAAACAGAAATGGTAGATAGAAAATTTGCTTTTTTAAGCCAACTGGACTGAAATATTCTCTTGAAAAAATTTTTTTGAGCTTCTTAACTACTGTCTTGGCAATTGCTTGTTTTTTTTTGTCATATTATTTGTAGTCCAGTGGGAGGGGAGAAGATGAGAATTTATTTTGTTTAAGTTGGCCAATATGTGAAGTGTCCTTCTCAGAATTCAAGTCTTGTTCTGACTTTTAATCATGTTTTTTTGGTTTCTATAGATTGCATTGTAGAATTTGCTTGTAACTATATTTGGACCCACAGAGGTGCCTGAAATGTAGAAAATATCGATCCAGAATTTAAATGTCCATCACAATAGTAACAGGAGCTTTGATTTTTATACTCTTTTAAAATGCTCTGCTTACTGTGCCTTTTTTTGTCTCATCTGATTTTTCCAAGTCGAAAGTGTTGTTGGCATCTAGGCAGTTTCCCAATTTGAGTGTAAAACTTGTTCTTGAAATATTATAATTGTTCTCACTCTTTATGTATATGTTTCTGTGATTGACAGACAGCCAGATTTGGGATGGATGAGAAGATTGCAACAAATTCTCGGGCGCAAACACCAGCAAAACTTGCATGTATGCAGCACATTTGTTATCTAAGTAGGAAATACCTATTTAGAAATTTTATTTTTCTTTCCCTTTTATTTAATCTTAATAATCTGCTCAATGTAGGCAATATATATTCTTCACCCAACATTCCACCTGAAGGCTACAATTTTTGCTTTGCAGTTATTTGTTGATAATGTGGTATGGTGATATTTGTATTTTTTTCTAAGTTGAAGCAATTATCATGTTCTAGTTTGTTAATTTTCAAAAATGGATCTGTAGACATGGAAGAAAGTGGTATATGTTGATCGGCTTCTGCAGCTTTTTAGATATGTCCCTCGTGAGCAATTGACCATTCCTGACTTTGTTTTCCAGTTAAGTTTACAGTTTCTTTTTTAATGCACCCTTTTTGGATATTATAGGCACATACTTTAGTTAATGTCCAGGCAACTTTACTAGCAAAACTAGGTTTATCATTATTTATTTGGTTTGGACCTTGCTGGATATCCCACCATCTCTTCCATGACGATGGGAAGGGAATGGAGAAGAGCTTGATATCTTATTGGTTTGATTAATGCAGGCATGACTTGGAAGTGAATGGTGGAAAGGGCCTCATCGTCGATCCAAGAACAAAATATGTGTACCACCGACCATAGGCATCAAAGACACCATTCCATGAAGGTAGCGCAATGCAAGTCCGCAAACCACGGTTCTTTCTTTTGTATCTAGGCTTCATAATTAGGTAAGAGGATCGAATCTTATTGATGTGATTAATGCAGGCACGATTTAGAGGTGAATGTTGGCAAAGGGTCTCGTTGTGGACCAGTGAACAAAATATGTATATCATTGACTATAGGCATCAAAGGTATTGTTCCGCAAGGCAGGGCAACGTGAGTCTGCAGAGGTTGTTTCATTTGATGCTACACCGTCTGCTGTTGCTCGTGTACAAAATGTATCTGATTTTTCTCCAGTTATTTTAGTTGTGTTTGTTGTCTAAATGATTATAAGTGGCATCTCGTTTTTCAAAATTAGTTTCTTGAGCACAATTTGATTGCTTGTTGTGAGGTGGTAATAAGGACCGCACTTGTATTATCTCCTGTGATTCTCAATAATACAAGGTGTTTGAGCTTGACAAGACCCTCAGTTCCATATATATCTAAATAGAATCCATCTTGCCTTTCAACCCTGAACAGGATATGACTATTGTACAAATTTGATTCCAATTTTGTTCGAATTTGCTATGCTGGCTAAATAAGCTGACACTGTTAGTTCATATTTGTTGAAAGAAATCATTGCTGATCTCCACGTTGGTGCAAAATCTCTATTTTTAACCTTATTATAATGTTAGAAATCAGGACCTGTAGTACAGATGACCTCATTACAAAGTTCTTTAATTTGCATATTTTACGTGTACACTTTTTGTTAATTTTAGGAAAAAACAAACATTTAATCATGTTGTTAAAATATTTTTGTAATTATGTTAATTTTAAATTTTTTTTAATTTACCTAATTCCATAGTTAAGTACAATTTATTGTTGAGCGAGTTTGTAATGCGTATCTTTTTTCTTTGTTTATCACCTTCTTATTGAATTAATGTAACCATTAATTTGCATGGAGTTCAATTTCTAAACTTGCAATAAAATTGTTAGATGCAATTTGTCTAAAATAAAAATTGTATTCGATGTTTTTTTTTTTAAATGGTTTTGAAATTTTAATTAGACTGATTAAATTGAGTAAATTAAATGGTTTGAGTTATAATCCTAGAGTTTATTGTTGTTTTTTTAATATACTTTTAAATTTTTTAATGGAAAACTTTTTTTTTTTTTTTTTTGCATTTTTTTGTGTATTTGAAATTTTAGCCTACAACAACTAGAGATAGTTAATTGATTTTAGGTGAGTTTTCAGTTTGATTTTGAGTAGCCCATATGGCTTAAAGATCTAAGGAAAACTCTCAAGCACAATCAACATGTTTGTCTTTTTGGTCCTTAGTGTTAAATTAGTGATTAAAAAATATATTAAAGAAGATATTTTGTTTTTAAAAAAAATTATAATAAATTTATAAAAATATGTAAAATTTAAAATTTATTTATTTATAACCCTCTGTTTATTTAAATTTTTATTTTATTTTCATATCTTTGCATATAAGTTTTTTATAGTTTGTATAAAATCATTATTAATTTTTCACTTAACCTTTTTCTTATGAAAAATTTCAAAATATTGTATTTTTTTTTTCAAAAAATAAAACTTAACCCCTCTAGATTAATGAAACCAAACTAAAATTTGAAAATGAATTGAAAAATAAAATCAAATAAAAACTAAAATTTGGACTTACATTAAATTGTCAAAGATTGTAACACAGAACCAAGCTTGGCCTAATTTAGATTCATCTTTATGCCAACTCAGGGGAATGGAATAAAAAAAGAGTATATTACATATTCTTCACTCAACTTATCATTTAATTAAATTTCAATTTATTATAATTAAATTATTTAATTTTAATTTAATCATCAATATTTTGGTCATTAAGTTGGCTCTTTATTGTTGGGATATCTTGATTATATATCCAAATTTATCTCTAAAGAATATATTTTTATACAATCAACTTCATTATATTTGTTTTTATTAAATTAACATCTTAATATACTAAAATTATTATCATTTTATATTATATAATAGTAACAAAAATAATTATAAATATTAATAGAAAATAAAAAATTGACCATATATATGTGAAATTTTTTTAAAAAAAATTAGTAACTTTTGAGACCAAATATGGGGAGAGAGAAAAATATTTTTATAATTATTTTTTTCACTTGGTTTTTTATTTTCATTATTTTGAAGTTTGGAGAGGGTCACATTTTTTATTAATGTTTTAGTAAATTTAAATTTCTTTTTTATTTTTTAATTGTCTTCACTATTATTTCACTGTATAATTTAAAATAATCTAAATAATATTAATATATTACATGTTAATTAAAAAATTAAAGAATTTAATTACATAAAATTATATTTTTAAAGAAGAATTTTATATTTTTTTATCTAATACTTTTAACCAACTAATTAAAAGCAAAAACAAAAATGAAATAAATTTAAATTAAATAATAAAAATTAAAAAATAAAATGATATTTCAGCAATGATTATGTAATTTAGCCGAAGAATAAACACCGAATGTCTCATATATCAGCACTTTCGAAGAACAAGGAAATTTAACTCTTTTTGAATAGTAAGTGATTAACAATTTGAAATTTTATTTTTAAAATTTAAAATTTAAAATTTAAAAAAATATAAAGTTTAAAAAATATATATCTTTATTATTTTAGTTTCTTATGGCTGTAAAATAAAAATAAAATATCAGCCGCAAGTTCTCGTGGAATACAACTGCTTGTCATTGAAACAGAGCTCACTAAAAGAAAATCCCCTGGTTCTTGAACTTGAAGAAAAATTCAATACCAAAGTGGAATTGCGTTTTCTGGGGTTGCTTCTGTCAACATTTCTACGGTCAGTCCTTTCTACAGTTGAACTAAAATCCTGTTCAATTAAAGTGCTTTCTGTTTGGTTCCTGAGAAAAAAAAATCTGAAAGCTGAAAAGTCTTGTTCTTTTTCATAATAGAGCTGGGATTGCATGCCAAATCTCCCCTCCAAATGATTAATGCCTTCACTCAAAATACTTTAAATGGTTGAAACTTTTTTCCTTTGTTATTTATTTATTGTGTGTTAAATGCAGATGCAGAAAAGGGGCTCTTTAATTTAAATTGCTGGAGGGTAATTTGATTGTTAGGCAGCAAATGGTGCAGATTCTGTCATTAAGCACGCTATCCACATCTGGGAACTGTGTCATTTGTGGGTCAATCCCATCATGGAAGAGGGATTTCAAGTTAATAAGGAAACCCCATGTAGCCATTGGCTCTAATTGTCTTCAAAAGTTGCAGTTAGCTGCTAACCCATATTTGTTTGGAGGAAAAAGTTTAAGGGTTCAAGCTGGATGGCTCTTTAACAAAGGAGGTGAGCAGGAATTAGGTGCAAGTGCTGAACATAGTGAGAGTGCTAATGAAGATATTCTTATTTTCTTTTTTCAGCTAGACTTGGCGACACGAGTTCAGGTTTGTCTGGCTGTTTTTGGGTATTTGTGAGTTTTGCATTTTTTTCCTCCTTTTTTTCTTATTTCTTTTTATTTGATAAGCTTTCATTGATTGGGATATTTTCGAGTTGCAGTATGCTTTGAATTTGGAGCAGTATGACATTGCACAACAACTGCGGAACAAGCTTACTGAGGTTACATCTAGTTTCCAGCGCCTCTTACATGCATTCTTCATTCTTTGAGAGGCTTTCTTTGGGATTCATGTTTTGTTGCGCATAAAATGTTCATCTTTGGCTCTCACATGATTAACTTTCTGTGTACAGATGACAAAAGTTCTACTGCAATTGTTGGCATGTAACCTTTTACAGCTGTAATAGATACCATAACATTTGGGGTCTTTGTCTCACACCATTAAATATCCATGCTCCATGCCTGTGTGAATAATTTAGTTTGGTAAAAAGAGATTATGGAATGAATTGGCTGCATGTTGAATGAGTTCTCTTCTTGGAAGGTTGAAGCAGAGGTCATCAGGCAGCAGGAGGCAAAAAGGGGATCATCCTCAAAGAGTGAAGCTCAGGATAAAGCTTTAAGTATCATACGACTAAGGTGAGGCTTGTGGCATTGTTGTATCTTTTGTGCTTAAATAGTTATATAGCACCTTTTCTGAAATTAAATTCTTTGTTTTCATACCAATTGGGGAAATGAGGGCATTCTTTGGCTTCATATTATTGAAATTTCAACATGGAATAAGCCTAGTGCTTTCCCCCTTACAGGGCAGACCTACAAAACGCAATTGAGAATGAGAATTATGCTGCAGCAGCTAAACTACGAGACCAGATTTCTGAACTGGAGGCTGAGTCATTGGCTGCATCAGCAAAAGCTCTGGCATATGAAAATGCACAGTATGCATTACGGCTGGGACAGAAAGTGAGGCACAAAATTTTTGGTATATAAGCTTGGTTCCTGGAATTTTGTAGACTATGTAGAAGGATGCAGATCTCAGTTGCAGGATATTATGATTCTGGATGTTTTCCAGGCTAGTAACATTGGACTACTTTCTAGATTCTTTTGACACTTGAGCAGAACAAGAGTCAAAGTGCAACTGCCTTTCTTGTCCAATTTTGATGAGCAAAAAATTACTGCTTCATTATCCTTTTACATTTGAATGAGACAATAACCAATGCAGAATTGGCCCTTTTAACAGACTTCACACTGCTCAGTTCTCAGTAAGATAAAATTTGCTTCACATCAACAACTGTTTAACTTCCAGGGTTGAATCCTCTTTTCTTTTGGTGGAATATTTCTTCTTCAAATAATCTTAGTGCCTTCAGCTGTGATTATGTTTGATATGATTATCTTGGTACAGGGATTGCTTCCTTTTGCTTAAAGAAGAAAGTTTTAGTTAAATGGCTGACTGATAGAAAGTGTATGTGTAAATTGTATACATATTACTGTGGGCCTGAGAAATCCGGTGGATTAAACTTGCGTGCATTACCTAAAGTCATGTTATGATCCCAGGCTATCAAGCTGTGGTGTGTGGAATGGATCCAATATGTTGCGAGACAAATACATGGATGGAAACTGCACAGGTCGAAAAGTTGACGCGAGGCTCCAATCAGCCATTTTATCAGGTTTAGTTGATCTTTTTCTGTTGCCTGCCTTCCCCAATGTGGTCTTCAAGTATATTTTTAGAGCAACATACTTTGACTATGATGGGTTTAAAAGATTTTTATGGGCTTTGCTGTCACTCTCTTTGCCATGAGTCTGGCTCTCCTTTCATGCAAACTTTTGAAGTTTGAGGGCCTTCTTGGCCCGTGTAGTGGGGAAAGATGGATGTAACTGATTTCTATGCTTCCTGGCTGGTAGTGCTTAATTTATGTTGAAATCAATGCCACAAAGGCCGGGGCACCGATTTTAGTCAATGCAGTGCATGGAAAATTGATTATTTAGTCTTGTTGTAAAGGATCATACCGTAGAGCTTGAAGATTGTTGAGTGGGGTGCATGCTTCAGTTGGGTCATTTTGGACTGGAGTGATATTGTGTTTTACCTTGCCAATTTAAATAAGTACTTGCTCTGATTTATGGTCATCGTAAGGCTCCAAGTACAGAAAGTGCATTGCTGATTTAAGCATTCTTGATGTTTTCAGGTTTTAGTTGATGTCCGTGTAGATTCTGAACTGCTGGTCGCATATGGTAATTGATACCTTTTGCATGTTGGCACTTTCAGTTTTTTTTTTTATTTTGTGGGGGTTCTTTTCAACGTATTTTTCATTTTCATGATAATAAAGTGATGTGGTCCTCGGTGGTTCATTTGTTGCAGTTCCTGAGGAAAATTTGATAGCTCCTGATCAACCAGATAAAGTGAGTTTAATTATTAATTGCTGATTAAGTGTGCCACCAGCTTTGGGGCAATGTTGTGTCTAATCCAACTCAACCCTTTGCAGGGCAGATTCGATCATCCCTATCTATCCTTTTTATTTTACGGGATGGATACAGCAGGAGACTTTATCCCGATCAAGCAGCTACGCGAAAAATACAATAGGCCTCGGCATGAAGTGGGAATGGATCCACCATATGAGGATAAGAAGGGCTGACTCTTAAACAACAGGCTCATGGGATATTGTCAATGTGAGTTGCATAGCTGAAAAACATTTGTGGCAGCTAATAATTTTGCAGCAGTTTTGTATAAATTGTCCTTTTTCTGATGAAATATTCCTTTGGCTTTGCAGGAAAATGGACCTTCAAAGCTTTATCAAATGCATTAGCAACATGGCAGCATGTTCTTTATATTGTACATCACTGTTATTTACGTAAATAAAACATGTACTTGACATACTCAAAAGCTTTTCATTATGATGACAAAAGAAAAAAAAAAAGACAGGCTTTTCATTACAGAATAGAGTTGTGATGGTTATCTTGTCTGCCAAAATTGGTGACTGATATGTTATTTTAAACAATTTTTTCTTGAATTCCCTTGTACTTCCAATAACAGTATGGCTAGAATCTAATGATGTGGTTACAACCATGAATTGTTGCATAATTCAAGCTGTAGGAACTCATAATCTGATACAAACTGAACTGGAGAAATGATTGCTCTCTTGCTAACTTATGATATTATAGAATATCAGCCAAAGCCTTCATCCCAAGCATTAACATTTTAATTGAGGCCCATATATAGAAGGTGTGCAAGATTTACATTATTATGAAGCTACCAAAATTCCAAGAGGTTTGAGTAATGAACCAACAATCTAGTTTTGGTAGAGATAGAGGAGGTTTTATTTTCTATATATAATTTAATGATTATATATAAATAAATAATTAGAAAAAAAATATGAATTAATTATATTTATTTAATTTTATAATTAATTTATATTGATCGTATTACTTAATCAACGTTACTATCGTAACGACACTGAGAGCTCTTTTATTAGACCAGGCGGCAATCCACGGCGACTTGCTGTCTGCCAATGAAGGACGATGACGCTGTACATGCCATTGTTTAGGAGCTGCACGACCTTAAGGTCGCTCACACAGCTCCATGCTTATCTCTTGGTCACTGGACTTCACAATGACCCACAAGCCTCAACCAAGCTCATTGAGTCCTACGCACAAAAGGGTGCCCTCCAATCCTCTAAGCTTGTATTTAAAAGCTTCAAAACCCCTGATTCTTTCATGTGGGCTATGCTTATCAAGTGCCATGTCTGGTCCAATTCCTTTGGAGAAGCCATTTCACTTTACAACAATATGATATCCCATACAGAGGCTCGAATTATTAGCTTTGTGTTTCCTTCTGTTTTGAGAGCGTGTGCTGGTTTTGGTGATCTGGGTACTGGTGGAAAGGTCCATGGGCGCGTGATTAAATGTGGCCTTGATTCTGATGTTGTTACTGAGACCTCGCTTATGGGTATGTATGGTGAATTGGGTTGCCTGAATGATGCTAGGAAATTGTTTGATTTAATGCCTCTGAGAGATGTGGTTTCGTGGAGCACAATTATTTCGAGCTATATTGATAATGGGGCGGCAGGTGAAGGGCTGGAGATGTTTCGGCTATTGGTAACTGAAGGTATTGAATTGGATTCAGTGACAATGCTTAGTGTTGTTGAGGCCTGTGGTGAACTGGGTTTATTGAGATTAGCTAGGTCAGTACATGGTTACATAATGAGGAGGAGAATTGAAACACATGGTTCTTTGGATAATTCTGTTATTGTTGCGTATGGTAAATGTGATGACTTGTTGAGTGCTGAGAGGATCTTTCAAAATGTAGCTGACCCAAGTATGACCTCGTGTACAGCCATGATTTCATGCTATAATCGAAGTGGTCAGTTTAAAGAAGCACTGAAAGTTTTTGTTGAGATGCTGCAATCTAGAGTGGAGCCAAGTATGGTCACCATTATGAGTATTCTAGGTTCTTGTGCAGGGTTAGGCTGGCTTCGAGAGGGGAAGTCAGTTCATTGCTATGCATTTAGGAAAAATATGGACCTTGACGATGATTGTTTAGGTCCAGCATTAATAGAACTCTATGTTGAATGTGGTAACTTAGCATATGGTGAGAAGGTTCTTCATACGGTTGGAGAGAGAAGTATCATCTCATGGAATATGCTTATGTCAGTTTATGCTCACCGAGGGTTGTTCAAAGAGGCATTGTTATTGTTTGTGCAGATGTGCACACAAGAACTAACACCAGATGCTTATAGCCTGTCAATCTCTTTCCTAGCTTGTAAAGATTTAGGTTCATTGCAGCTTGGGCATCAGATACAAGGTCATGCCATTAAAAGGAACTTTTTGGATGATGATTTTGTCCTGAATTCAATGATTGATATGTACTGCAAATGTGGTTGTGTGGATTCAGCATACTTGATTTTTAATAAGGTCAAACAAAAAGGTGTTGTAACTTGGAATTCTATGATCTGTGGATTTTCTCAGAATGGTAATTCATTGCAGGCAATCAGATTCTTTGATAAGATGTATTTGAACTCTTTCAAGATGAATGATGTGTCCTTTTTAACGACAATTCAGGCTTGCTCCCACTTGGGACATCTTGAAAAGGGAAAATGGCTCCACCACAAAGTCATAGCTTGTGGCATGACGAAGGATCTTTATATTGATACAGCTCTAATTGACATGTATGCAAAGTGTGGTGATCTTCAGACCGCCCAAAGAGTTTTTGATAGCATGTCAGAAAGGAGCGTGGTGTCATGGAGTGTCATGATTTCTGCATATGGGATGCATGGCCACATAAATGTTGCAATATCATATTTCAA
Organism: Kandelia obovata; assembly: GCA_021464305.1. Taxonomy (NCBI): domain Eukaryota; kingdom Viridiplantae; phylum Streptophyta; class Magnoliopsida; order Malpighiales; family Rhizophoraceae; genus Kandelia; species Kandelia obovata. The sequence goes on along the minus strand of CM038486.1, from coordinate 2,134,469 downwards.
TCAAATGGTAGAATTGGGAATAAAACCAAATGACATTACCTTCATGAACATTCTATCAGCTTGCAGTCATTCAGGATATGTGCAAGAAGGAAAGTCCTACTTTAACTTAATGAGAAATTTTGGTATTGAGCCTAGCACAGAGCACTTTGCTTGTATGGTAGACTTATTGAGTCGAGCTGGTGATCTCAGTGGAGCCTATAGAACAATTGATTCCATGCCATTTCCTGCAGATTCTACCATTTGGGGGGCTTTTCTTAATGGGTGCCGGATTCATCAGAGGATGGACATAATCCAAAGCATCGAAGGACACCTGTTGAACATGAGTACAGATGATACTGGATATTATACCTTGTTATCTAATATTTATGCAGAAGAAGGATATTGGGGTGCATGTAGGAAGGTGAGGTCGGTAATGGAAGGTAAGGGTCTGAAGAAGGTTCCAGGGTACAGTACAATTGAACTTGACAAACACATATATAGATTTGGAGCAGGAGATACACCTCATTGGCAGATAAAGGAAATCTACATCTTTTTAGAGAATTTTCAGACGTTGGCAAGGGAGGAGGGATATTTTGTAGAAAGTTACAATCAATATAATATTTGTGAGCAAAACAATGTTGCGAACGATAGTGAAAGTTTAGCAATTGCATATGAAATAGATAGTATATTAATGGAAACAGGACTAAACAAGTCTGGAAAACCTTCATATTTGAAAAAGCCACTGTCTGTAACCAGCAACATCATTCCCATTCATAGATAGCATGCTATTGAATTTCCTTAGCAAACATTGTCAACTTGTCATTAGAATGAGAGACCCCTTTGGATTGAACCTGTTGAATTAGGGCTGATCAAATGCATGTGCAAGCATGAGATCTAAATAAAATTGATGATCTATAGAATCAGTTAAACAACTTCCACATTTTTCTCTATTCAAATTTCTCTATTTGCTTTCAGACAAATTTACATGTTTCCTATGATAATATAATAAATGGAAGTTGTACAACCAGACACAGAATCTGCTCTATTAAGTACACAATAGCTATCATGAATGAACCATTTTCTCCCATAAGCAGGTCAATGTGCTGGGAAAACAAATAAAAAGAAAGCAGAAAAAAATAAGATCATTTTGTCATTGTATAATTGCTTTTTACAGAGGCATACGATCCACCCTATAGTGCCCTGCAAAAAATTCCTGCCATGAGAACATCCAAATGGTCATAATTAAGGTTCATGCATGTTCTGTAGCCTAAGGAAATCATGTTCATTCAACCCAACAGCCGTCTTGTACATTTTCCATCATCATTTAGCTTAACCTCAGGAACGAGTCTTAGTGTAATGGTAAGACTACTCCATTACAACCTGGAGGTTAGAGTTTGAAAATGCAAAAACTACCTCTCTACGAAAAAAGGGGTAAGGCTTTATGCATCCAACTCTTTCTCAGATCCCATAATGTGGGAGGCTCAGGCATAGGAACACAATCTACCTGAAACTCATGATTGCCAATAGAGCTCTTCTATTGCACTTACTGGGCGGCTTATGTGTCATGGATTCTCATGACCACCTTTTGGAGAACCACTAGATCTAGTATAACCTTGGGATTCATGACCTGAGCCACAGATTTCTTTTACTCAGCCCTTTCTTTACAACATCTCCAGTGAATATATAATATGCTGGCATCTCTACACATCTCAGAGATCCAGTCACTGCTCTCGAGGACAAGAAGCCCACAGGACAGCTTAATATAAAAAATTTCCAACTGCATTGTCATTGGCGAGCTTTGTAGGCCACAAGGTCAATCAAGAAGAAGAGACCTACCGATGCCATAAACATCTGCATGTGTGCAACTACCCAACAGCTGCAACCCTAAAATGTTGAATATCATAACCGATATCCATCTCCATCAGACTATACCCTGGAGATTTGGTCAGTCCTCTCTGCTTCATCAACTCCCTGACCTGCTTAACGTGACTCCATCTTCCATCTCTAGCATATAGATTACAGATTAGCACATAGTAGCAAGCCTTATCAGGATGTAACTCCAGCATTCTCTTGATTGCCATCTCTCCAAAATCAAACCTAGAATGAAGTTGACACCCATGCAGAAATGCTCCAAATATATGGACATTCGGTTGAACTGGCATGTTCTCAATGAATTTCAGGGCCTCTTCCAGCCTACCAGCACGAGCTAACATATCAACCATACACACATAGTGCTTCATGGACAGCACAAAATTATGGTTCTGGCACATTTTAGCGAAATGCTTCCAGCCCTCCTCAATCATCCCTGTATGGCTACAGGCAGATAAAATATTTGTGAAGATTACTTCATTAGGTTGCAATTCTTCCTTCAACATGTCACTGAAAAGTGCAAGGGAACTGCCAACGTCTCCTTGAACCCCATAACCACCAATCATTGCACTCCATGTGACTGAGCCCTTCTCTTCTATACCATCAAAAACTGAACGAGCAGATCCAGCATCCCCACATTTTGCATAAAATGTCAAAAGAGCAGTAGCAACTTTGAAATTGCAGGTCAACAGACCACTCTTTAATCCATAGGCATGAATAGAAGAGCCAGTGTGGAGAGCGCCTACAGAAGCACAAGCTGAGAGGGTACTAACCAGTGTAACTGCATCAGGCAAGACAGATTCCATCCTCATTTTCTGAAACAATATAAGGGCTTCATATGCAGACCCATTCTGTGAATAACCAGAAACAATTGAATTCCAGGCTACCACATCCTTGTCCACGACCGTCTCAAATAAATAATGAGCATCTTCTTTCATATGGCATTTTGCATACATGTACACCAGGGCATTTATGACATTAGGTTCCTCTAACCCACGCTTAATACCAAGGCCGTGAACTAATTTCCCAAAAGCCAAATTACCCAGCTGTGCACATGCTGAAAGTACACTTAGAATGGTGACACTATTGGGTAAGACATCAACCCACTTCTTGCTTATAAACAACTTCAAAGCCTCATCGGGGGAAGCACTTTGGCTGTACCCAGTAATCATAGCTGTCCATGAGACAGAATCAACACTATGCATCTCATCAAATACAGACCTAGCATCTGTAAAAACTCCACATTTGGCATACATGTCAATAAGAGCTGTCACCAAATGACAACTAAGTTTCATGCCACTCTTAATCACATAACCATGAACCCATTTGCCTTGGTGCAGAGCCCCCAACTTCGTGCACGCAGTTACTAAGGTCACCAACGTAAACTGGTTACCTTCAATGAATCCTTCTCTCATTCTATTAAACAAGATCAACCCTTCACTAGGACAGTCATTCTGCACATACCCCACAATCATGGAAGTCCAAGAAACCACATTTCTGTCAAGATTTTCATTGAAAACACAACGAGAACACTCAATCTCTCCAAACTTGGCATACATATCCACAAGACCAGTCAAGACAAAACTATCAGGACTCCCTGCCTTGACAATTTGACCATGAATTTTCCTCCCTTCGTCAACGTCTCGCAGTTCACTACAGGCCTTTAGCAGAATCGAGAAGACAGTATTATCAAACCCCATTATACACATTCTCATGCGGCCATAGAACCCAATAATCTCCGCATAGAAATCGTTCAAAAAATACCATCTCATCATCACTTTCCAAAAATAAAGATCCGGGTCGGGCATTCTATCAAACACCGCGCGCGCACAACCAACGTAGCCAAAAGAACCATACAAGCTAACCAATTTGGTAGTACAAAAAAGATCAGCACTGAGGCCATGAACAATGAGCAGGCCGTGAATTTTCTTGAGAGAATTGACAGTTTTGCAGACACTGAAAAGATTAAAAAATGGGTTAGCAAAAATGTTTCGGATTGAGGACATGGATTGGACAAGATCATCGGGTGGGTCTAATTCCGAAGGTAGCTGATGGGTTGAATAGCAAAGGTTTCTCCATTGAAAATAAAAGGGTCTCCTCTTGCATGTATGTTTGTGTACCAGACTGATCAGTTGCCCAGACATTTAAATTGCCTTTGCCGCTTGTCTTTTGTGTGTGTGTGTGTGTGTGTGTGTGTGTTTTTTTTTTTTTTTTTTTTTTTGGGGGTATGGTTAGTCCGTTGAGAATTCGAGAACATGACAATACAAAAAGCTGCCCCTGCCCTGTTCAAAACAAGACAAAACAAATCTCTCTTCGTTTGGTACTTACGTTGTCTCCACAATGCTGGAAATCCATTTTCAGACTCTTTCCACGGAAAAGGCCGCCCGATAAAGACGAAGCTTTTTTAGCTTTAAGATTGTTGCGAGTAATTGGACGCAAGTGTCTTTGGGCTGAATTACGCGGGTCTTTCCATTCCATTCAATCCACCTGCTCGTATTGGAATTATCAGACCATCAAATTCTATTTATAGTTTCACTCATCAATGTTTTTTTTTTTTTTACAGGACACTGATTCGTAACTTTTTCCCACGACTACAAACCAACGAAAAAGTGTGGATATTTGACCATTATATCACTCAGATTAAATAATTATTTTTTTTATTTTGATAAAAATTACAATTTTTGTAACAAACATTATAAACTATATAAATAACGGTGATAGGCGAAAATTTTTTATTATTTTTTTTCTTTTTCACATTTTATAGTATATTCTCTCGAAAATAATGATAAAATATGTAATAAATTATATATATATAAGGCACTAATGCACTTGAAAATTCTATTCCCAGCAAGCTAGGACAGTCCTCTACACAAGTTGGCATGCATGCACAATGCACAAGAGAAGGAATGGTCGATATATAGATATATATATATATATATATATTCCAGCAGAAATCGTGCACCATCATTTATCAAAAAAATACAAAGTTGGTAATGGGGTAGGCAATGTACAAGGAATACCCAACGTCTCACAAAACCGTCCATCCCAAAAGAAGGGAAACAAAGGCGCTGCTTCCTTCTGTAGAAATCCCAACTGAATGGTAGATGAATCAAAGCCTCTTCTGCTATTAGGTTAGAAGGACTGGTTGGGGATTACCTGCAGGGCATCTTTGCCGACGAGGGCGTCTGGTTGTCTTCCCCCACCCCGCTAGGCTTCTATCATCGAGTCCCACCTCAACATTGTTAAGCTGCTGTATTAGTGGAGTGCAAGGTGGTAGTGCTGTCACAGGAGGAGAGGGACTAATCCGTGAGTGCCTCCTCCCCCTCGCACCCCCATTTCTAGTGGAGTTCCTTCTCATGAGTCCTGAATGCCACGGATGACCGGTTGCTCTCATCAGGCCTCCAAATGTCTGAAGATCCTCGGTCACCTCATGCCTTGATAGAGAAGCAAGACCAGGAAGAATATCCCTTTGGAAGTCCCTTCGCTGCCTTCCTCTTCTTGCCTTCCGTGTAGGCAATGGAGTGTTTCCCGCATCTTCTAGGTTCAAGTTTTCTGGAACCATAGGTTTGGGCATGTAGTCTTCTTCCTTTGTCTCGGTCAAATTCAGTGCCATTGACTCGAAGTAGTCAATGGCTTCTGGGGATGATCGATCTTTTTCTTCACCATCTTTGCCTCTTGAGGCTTTATCAAACCTATTCTCCAGGTCCTCTCCATAAGAGGAAGCAATATCCACAAACCAGTGAAGAGGATCTGTAATGGAAGACTCTGAACCATTGCAAGTGGCATCACTGAGAAGAAAATAGGCACCAGATGTAGAGATGGCAACCATTGCCTCAGCTGCCATCATCACAACTTCATCCTGCAGGCTTTCAGCTTTACACTGTGGTAACACCAAAGGTACTTCATGCACCTTTTCTGGACATTCTTTCCCAGGGATCAGATCCTCCTCAGTCTCCAGATCTATAGGAGCTTCTAAATCAATGCCAGAAACGATCTTCAAGTTGAAGTCTGGAACAGAAGGCATCGGAGATGCTTCATCCTCACTCATAAAAGAGTTCAAATCAAACTCATGTCTCATATTGGCTACTTTTGCATCTGTTTCCTTCTCAATAGCTTCTGCCACAGTATGTTGTCCGAGATCGGGAAGGAAAGCTGGATCACAGGGCAAGTTGATGTCAAGAACCTTAACTTCCCTCTTATTATCCACTTCTTCTGATGGCTGCGGATGTGACACAGAAGGAGAGGTAAAAGAAGAAGATTCTTTCTTAAAAACATGTGGCTTTTGAAAAATGGGAAATCCAAGAATTTTTCTGCAGCTTGAGGACTGACTCATTTCAGCACTACATGTTTCAACAGCATCAGAACAAGAATTGGACTTCATGTTCTGAGTTACAATGCGATTAGTAACCCTTTCAGTTTCACTTGCAGTAAAAAAATGACTCAGAGAAGATTTCAAGGAACTTATTTCCCCTGTATTTAAATCTACCCTTGCATTGGTGAACTTATTCTTACAGGCAGGCCTGGCTCTTAGCCAAGGTAAAGTTGCAGGCTTATCCTCATGCTTTTTTTCTATGTCTATGATTGCAAAACCAGGCTGGAGGGTTTGCTTGTTTGACGAGCAGTTTGAAGGCACTGCATTCAAGCTCACATCTTCCGCGGTATTCAAGTCCATGCAATTTAAACTTTTACAAAACTTTGCTGAACCCTGGTTGACAAAATGCTCAGATGCTGAACTATTAGCAGCACTGCCATTCAAATAGTCACAGTTGCCTGGAGGAAGGCGAGCCAGTAGTTCCTTGGACCCTGATGAGGAGCCATGGTAAAATCCATTTCGGATTGGCATTTCACTTTGAAAGATTGGGTTAAATGCAGAACTGCTGTTATAGTTCCATCGGTCTCCATAAACTTCATGGCTCTGATTTGATGACTGAGAACTACTCAAGGTGGCAGATGAGCTCAAGTATGCCTGTGTTTGAGCTGACATTGACCTTTGGCTTAGAATCCCACTGGACTTTTCCCAAGATGAAACAGAGTTAGACCAGGACTTCCCCAAATTGGGAGCAGCAATAAGGTATGAACTGTTATGTGAGATAACAAATGATTCTGGATGGCTGCTATTGCAGACTTCATGATTTCTTTCAGAGAGTTCTGGACCATGCACCATTCTTTCTTGCAACTGATCTACCTTGCCTTGACCACTCTGTACAAAATTTGGAGATTCATAGGTTTTATGGAACATAAGTTGCATTGGCTCGGAAGATGGAGCCAATTTCTCCCGTAGGAGACCTTGAGGAGTAGATTTCAGATGGTTACTGTTCACTGCAAAAAGAGATCACCAGGTGGAACTTCATAACCAAATGGAACAAACGCAAAGAGTAATGCTAAAATGCCAAAATGGAAAGGAAAAGCAACCCTGCAAAGTGAAAGCCTAAAGTTGCCCGAGTGAGCATTTTAACAGTCAAAAAGTAGGATGGCTCATGACATGGTATATCAAGCACCATAGTGAAGTTAAAACAGCGTAGACTAAGAGCATGCTTTATTTGGAAACTATATGTGTATCAAACAAAATACTAGCATCTTGTTTTCCTTCAGTCTCAAAGAATGGAAAACTAATTTCTATTTATCCTTTTTTGTCTTTTTCAATTGTCATGAACTACAAATAGTTCAGATGGGAAAAGGGAAACAGGAAATACTTCCTCAATAATCCATGCATGACTTCTGATGCTCTAATCAAATCCAAATAAAAGCAAACGTAATGTGACAAAGAGTTAGAGAGCAGAAAAAAGGAAGCCAATAGAGACTCAGTGAAGCCATACCAGCATCAATCATTTGGGGGGAAAACCACTTTCCATTTGTATTAATCTGAGAAGCTGTATTATGCATAGTCCCATTTTCACTTCCATGATGTGCATTCAACGGGATGGACCTAGAAAATCCTAAAAGTTGTGACTTTGATTTAGCAGCCACTTCCTGCTTTTGAATCTGTCCATTGGAGGAGTTACAACCTAAAAGATCAACATATGCAGATGCATTTATCTCTTCAGCCTCAACTGGTTCATTCAAATCAGTGACACCATTTTTACTCCTTAAAAATGAATCAGATCTCAGTGCATCTCCTTGGAAATTGCTCTTATGAACATCAACAGGCAAGAGATTTCTTCTACAGTCCAACACAATTTTATGATTCTTATTGGACAAATAACTTGAACTGCCAGACAGCTTATCATCCCTCAGATGTTCTGTTTCTTCATTATCAATGTACTCATCAGCTGGAAGTCGAAGGTCAAACATCCTTTTCCTCACTTTGGTGGGTCTGCTCTCCAGAATCTCCATGTCCTTAGAAATACATCCATTCTGAGATGGCAAGGGACCACCTTGTAAACTGCTTCTTTTCATAGAACTCAAGGGAGAGTGGATGTCCTCAATGCCTGAAGTAGACTGTCTAGCACAAAATGAATTTTCCAAGGGCAAGCTTGGGATATGCCATTTCCGAGCATCTTCAGATGTAATTTGAGATGCTAGGGGACTTGATGATAATGATACCTCAATAGGAATCTGATTTTTATGCAGTTCTTTCCTTTTAATTTCCTCCATTAGGTCCCTCTGTATTTTGTATAGCCGGTGAAGTTCATACAGCTAGATGTGAAAAAAAAAAAAAAGGAGAGAGAAATGTATTTAGATGTCTAACAAACAAGTAGAACACTTTGGACACAGCTCAGCTTGTGTTTCCTTGGCCATTCATCAAAAAGGGCCATCAAATTTTCATATTAAAAGTGAAAGTTAAAGCCACTCATACCTGATCCTTAAATATGGCCTCATGTTCAAGCATCTGTTGCTTTACCACATCCTTGTCATGCCCTGGATATGCATCTGCAATGGCCCTTGGAAAGAAACCATTGTAGTACTGCCCATTTGCAAAGGTCTTGTCTCCATAGTTCAAAGGCCAGCTACAACCATTAGAATCCTCACTGATATCCTTCATTGAGAAATATCCTGGGAAGCGGCTTTCAAAATGCACCTTTGTTCCCATTCCTGCAGTCAATAGAAAAACATTACATGAAATATCTGCAGACCAAACTTTTAAATATATCGCTTACATTGAAGGATGTAAAAAAATTGCCCTTTGGCCATAACCTTCGTCTATGAATTTTAGCATGATGTAAAATAAAAAAACGACTGGTTTCACTGCCCTTCACCTCCAACAATCAAAGCATCCAGGTTCTCAGACAACAATCTGAGGGATTGTTGAAACATCCTTTCCCCACCCCCAATCCCAACCCCATCACCCCCAAGGCCCAGCACCCGGGGCAACCTCCAAGGGCCACATAGCACCTCTCCCTTGCCTCCAAGATAAATGTTACCTTTGCACCAATAAGTGCATATAATATCATGCCCAAAAAGGCCAACCTAATCCAGACAAGAAAGCTATGGATTAATTGCTGTGATGCTTGAATCAAGGAATCATTGCAAAAGGGCAAAAAGCAATGAGAAAGGAGAACCGGTTGTTTCTGAAAGCACAAATGGGTTCAACCAAGACAACACAAAGCTAAGATATGTATGCTCAGAGTGTGGATTATCCAGTCATCATGACACTTGTACACTAGCGACGCTGGTAAGACACAAATTCCAATGGCATATAGGCCCTTTCCTTCACTGAAAATTGCTGTTAACAGAGTAGTCATTTACCTTCTCTTTAATGAAAGGAAGTCTCTAGCAACTTATGCAACATTCTACAAGAGCATAATAATATAGTATTTCATGCCTCAGAAAATGAAGTAGATAAATTTCTAAAAGTGTACAAATAGTATCAATCTTAGGCAAAAACAGAAGTGAAAAATATTTTTGTTTTCCCAGTCCTTTCAAAGAAATTCCAAGAAACAAAGAATCAATTAGCTGTAACACATTAGACAAAGGAACATTCAACCGTTATTAATGACTAACTTTCCCATGGAATTCAACTGAGCTTTAAGTCCATCTACTACATAAGCTTTATTGAGTGCAACGTGTAGAAAGATGCAGAAACTGTGACTGCCATTGAGCTGAAAGCAGACTATTCACAGTTCGAAACTAAAAGAAACTAGATGAATTTGACACATATTAAAACAAAAGAAAACTATGAAATTATCAATACAATTTATCACCATAGATTAAAAGAGTACGAAATCATATCTACATAGAGACTGTACTTTAAAGAAAATCCGTAGATTGACTATTGTGGGCAAATTATAGATACGAGAAATTTATCGAACTCTGTGATAAAGAAGGAAAAATTCAAGTGTAGATTCCCCTTCTGATCATCATAAAAAATAAAAGCCAATTGCTAGAAAAGTTAAACGACCAGATCCCTCACTACTACGATTCACAATTCTAAACTAACAAACCCATCATAAGTCATGACAAATTATCCATCAAATGAATCATTAAACAATAAAGAGGACAACTGAAAATACAGAATCATTTGAGGCCATTAACTCAAAATAAGAAACAATGAAAAAAAAAAACAAAGGCCAAATTGCACAAGCCATAGACAACAATTTATCAAACCTCAAGGCAGAGCAACAGAATTTAATACACAGTAGAACCCAATTCAATAAATTACATAATGGAAAACCACAAAATGATGTTACCCACAAAGTGAAAAATAAAAAGTACCTCAGACCCACATCCTCTTTTCCCCTCTCCTCAAGAATCAACCATGGATTCAATGATTGAACACAACATCCTGGATAGAATTAAAAAAAAAAAAAAACGAAAACTCCCAGACAGTGCCACAATATCAAAACAACTATATATATATATATATATATATATATATATATATATATATATATAGAGAGAGAGAGAGAGAGAGAGAGAAATAACACAGACAAAAAGGCTTAAGAACGAGCAACAACACACCAAAAAACAAAGTGGGTGTTATTGGAACTGCATTACAAGAGCTCAGATCGTCTCCAAATTGAACAAAAGGAGATTTCGATCTGCTGGGCCACTGTCCTCTCTCTCTCCACAACAAAGAAGAAAAAGAAAAGAATACAACTTTATGGTATAGAGAGAGAAAGACAGTATTTTTATTTATTCTAGAGAGAGACAGACACAGAAAGATAGAGATCCCAGATAAGAAATCTTCGCAGAACAAACAAACGACCTTCTCAGAACAGTGACACGAAATTTGTCAACATCCGGTCTCTTTCTATTTTCTGCCCTTTTCTCTTCACTTCTCTCCCATCTCTCTCTCTCTCTCTCTTTCTCTCTCTCATTTTTTCCATTTTCATATTACCTATTTGTTTTCTATGTATATATCTGTAATTTTATTTATTTTTCCTGGGCTTTTGAGATTTTACATGAAATGGGCATTTCTAGATTCTCTCCACCTTCCTTGCTTTTAGCACAGATATTAAAAATAATCCCGACATTTAGTATAAAACAACCCGTTGCATTAGCTAAGCTCTCTGTGTTAATAGTTTATTAGACACGCCCGCCTGCATTGCTTGCCACCAACACAACAAAACTTGACAGTAAGCGAAACCTATAGATTTTAAATTTATACTTTTTTTTTCTTAGCTGTTACAGAACTATATATATATATATATATATATATATATATATCTATCCATATAAATATTATATTACTATTATTATTATTATTATTATTATTATATATTACGTTGAATGTGTATTTATAATATAAAAAAATAATTATAATAATATAATATATAAATTTATAACTAAAATCTAATTCAATGCATTGATATAACTTTTATGGTGGGTTTATATCATAATCTCAACTTAAAAGTTGTTTAGCACGCAGATTGGATTAATTAATTCAGGACATGAAATCTGGAATAATTTAAATACTTTTTTGTTTGTTTGTTTGTTGTACTATATTTCCATTTTAAGGTTTTAGACTGTTTCATCGGCCAATGCGACAGACAAAACGTGCGTCCCAAGGGACTTCGGGAAGCAAAGGATGAGGATTTCCTCGAAGTTTTTGGGTTTGATTATATGAAAAAAATAAATAAATAAATAAATAGGGGGGCTCCCTCCAAGTGGGTGGAGTTTATTTACGATGTTGGATTTTTTTATTCCTCTGGTTGCTTCCCCATTGGTTGATCCTCTGATGTAAAGTAGAAGGGGGTGAAATAAAGTCTAATAAAATAAGATAAAAGCATTCTCAAGAGCTCTTAACACGTGGCATCTTCTTGCAGCAACGTCAAAGATAATGCAGTGTGGTTGGAGGGGAGGGAGGAGGAGCTCAAGTCAAATTGGAATGTTTAGTGGATTATTAAAGACCATAATGACACTAGAAAGTTTACCTGAATATGATGATTATTATTATTTTTTTAAATCTTTTTAATGCATGATCATATATATGTATAATTATTTGAAATGCATGGCCTTCCTTATACTTGATTTCTAATAAACTTTTTATTACCAGTGAAAATGTCAGGAGAGTGAGCATGGTGATGATTTACTGCTACTGCAAAAAGAGTACAATGAAAAGCCCACAAAATGCTTAAGGGTAAAAGAGACACCAAGAGAGCACCACTTTTTGTCTTTTATAAAGTGGAAACTGACCATAGATTTTCAGTTCCACAGTAGCCAAAATCAAATGAATAAACCAAGCCTTGACACAAAATGAAGAGACTAATTAGATTAACTAACCCCCCCCAAACAAAAAAAAAAAAGAAAAAGAAAAAAGAGGAGTAATTAGCTTAATTGGAGCAGTGAAACAATGGAAATCTTTTTAGATATCAAGTGGATGGTTTATTGTATTCTAAAATTCTTTACTCTTATCTCATGTTATGTACTTAAGTGGGAAATTAATTGTACATCAAACTATCCCAATGACACATTTAAATAATATTGTATGGTCCAAATACTTTTACAAGGAAAATCATATCTATTAAGAGGGTACATCAATTATTATTGTTAGTCGAATACTTACCTCTATACTAAAAGATAGGCACACATTTTAAATAAATAAATTGCACAATAAGTTCAAGTGTCGTGATTGAAATGTGACTCAAAAGGTCTTCTAATGGCTTTTAGGTTCAGGGATAGATGCTATTTTTGTGCAAGCAAGACAAGTGGGGTCCAATCATGGATAGGATCTGCAACATCAGATTTGCTAAAGATAGATTTTTTTTTTTTTTCTTTCTTTCTTCTTTGTCTTTAAATGTATGCAGTTGCAACCTGCTCTTTTTGCCGAACTTAGATGTGAAAATGTAATGCATATTGGAATTTTGGATTAATTAGTCTTCCTTAATATCTCTCTTTATTTTCAGAAGAAAATGTAGACCTGTCTCTCATCATTAAATTCTCTCTCTCTCTCTCTCTCTCTCTCTCTCTCTCTCTCTTTTTATTTTTGTTTTTCGTTGACAATAATGAATAGCTTGACATCTATGTCACCAATATTTGCTCATTCTTTTGACATGATCTTAATAATCCTATGCACATAAGCATGTATTGCAAATCCTTTCAATCTGTTGGAAGTGAAGCGATAGGTCAAATAATACAAGACATGAACAAAAAAAACCCAATGAGAAAAAAAAATAATATATATATATACACATACACATAAATAAATAAATGAAAATTGATTTCTCGGAGTGATGAAACCATATGACTATGTGGTTACAACAATCAGTAACTCACATGTGGCAGTGATGACACAGTGACCTACAAATACATACTATCGTGTTGTTGGGTTCAAGCAATCTTTTCTCTTTTTTTTTTTCTAATGATAATTAAACTTTTAATAGTGTGATGTAATGTTATATTACTTCATAAGTATAATCGAAGTCTTAGTTGTGCGGTACAACTATATAATTTTTTTTTTATGCCTTTGCAACAACGATAGTATTTGGATAAATACACCAAATATGGTACCAAAAATGTTATATGAAAACCTTGGCAACTCCAATTTACAATTAGTTTTATAAAATTAGTTCTTTGTAATGCGACACATTCAACAAAGTTCCCATTTATATTTCCCACACTTTTTCCATGGAAAATTTTCAAAATCTCTTCCTAGAATTGGCTTATACTTGTGCTGCAACAATCAATATAAGAAAAAATGGGTTGGCTAAGAAGAAGGAGATGAAAAAGGAGAAAGAAGGTTTGGATGTTGGGAAAAAAAAAAACAGAGAGAGAGAGAGAGAAAGAGAAAGAAAGGGAAAAAAGACAAAGTTGTACTAAAGTTACAGGGTGGGATTGCCATGTGCAGTCTTCACACCAGTAAAATTTTGCCAAGTGGGAGAGGCATTAGGGGCCAATTTTTTGTTAAACAATTAATTAATATTGCATGTAAAGTAGCCAAAATTTCGGCTCCTAATGATAAAATAGCTGTCTTCTCTCCAAAGTCACAGCACCAGGATGCTGGAACATCGTAGCAAGTAACAATCCAACCAAAAACGAAAAAGAGATGTCAGTACGAATATCAGCTTTTTCTTTTTCTTTTTCTTTTCTTTTTTAAATTAATTATTAACTGTAGCAATTTGTAGGGATGACAATCTCAAAACTCAAGATTAAGAGTTAGGACCACAAATTAATCTATGAATTTGTGAGAATTATAATTGTTGAACCATCACTAATTATTGTCAACAAAAAAAAATAAATAAATAAACAGCTGGATGCAATAAAAGAATGAACAGAAAGCACTAAAGTGAAAGCGAGAATAAAGTATAATTTTTCGTTATCACCTGTAATTAACGATTAATAAAAGAATGACATCAGGGTAATTTAAACTCATGATTTCCCTATCATAAAAATTTTAATATTATATTAAAAAAATCATCAAATTCAAAATTTTAAATTATTGTTGAATATCCAATATATTATAAACACGACAATAATACAAAATATTTCGTTTGTAATTCTTTCTCCATCTCCGTTCCCCCGTCCCTAGATTCATTGGAATTTAAATAGATAAATTAAATAATTATTATACAGAGTGAATGATTCAAATTATTATTCTAAAAATTTTTATATAATTATTGTATAAAAAATAAAATAATAAATCACCAATGAAGTGAAAAAAAAAATTTAATAATCATTATAATATCAAAAAAATTGAAACCGAACAGAAATCTACAAATTGAATTTCTATCACCATTCCTGATAAATTACGGTTTAATCTACAAGACAACCTCATCTAGTAAATGCATTCGTTAAGGCAACCCCTCTCTAATGGATACATGAAATGTGATCCTTGTTTTTTCATTTGTTAAAAAACAAAAAAACAAAAAACAAAAAAAAAACAAAAAGCTGCTAAATAGCTTTTATGAGAATGGCAATAAAATGAGTTGGGAGAGTCAAAGGGAGTTTTAACCAGAGATATTTGTTATATGTTTTGTTTGCGTGAAGGCTTAGACATAGTATTAATTGTTGTGGTCCTTGCTGCCATTGTCATTGTCATGGATAATATATTTTAAGCTTCCCAAAGTTCCAACTTGTGGAAGATTAAGGTAACTTAATGTCGGAGGCCCCACATTAGGGTTTAATGATGACCAAGCATCCTAAAGTTAAGTTGACTTGGATGTTATGTCATGGGGTTGGCTTTTGGATAATTGATGTAATTAATTGTTTCATTTAGTTTCCCTGCATTTTTGCAAAGCTTTCAGGTTATACCGTAAGAAATATGCAGAGAAGAGAAGCCCCAGATAGCAATCTGATACACTGTTTTTGGGGGAACAATTTGTACCCAAAAAAAAAAAAGAAAAAAACTTTTGCATTCTGACCATATGTATATGTGAAGATTAATAATGATATCTTTCACAATTCAATCTCCCAACCTTTTCTACAATTTTATGTGGAAATTTTAAAATTTCAGTAGAGTCCATTCTTACCTCAATTGACAGAGTTTCTCCTCCTCAAATTATTTTTTCGTGTGGGATAAGCCGGAAAATTTGTGTCGTTAGATATCATTACTCAAATGTGAATCGTTTCGATTTCAATGTCATCTTCTATCCTTTTATTTCTAGCTTTTTTCATCCTTTGGAAAATAATGTCCTTTTTTATTGGCATATAAAGGCCTCCACTTTATTTGTTGAAACCAAGAAAAGTTCTAAGAGAAATATATATATATATATATTATGACTTATGGTAAATAAAAGTTATGATGTTCAACAAAATTCTTGAAAAAGAAAACTCTTTATACGAGTAAACTTGTTCTTTATAAAATAAGAATACATATAATAATAAATTTGAATCATATAATATATAATTAAACTTTTTCTTCACAAAGTAAGAATACAAAATAACATTACCCTTTTTGTGAACCATAGAACTTTACTTCTTATTTTTCTAGTCAATACAATTAAAAAATAAGAAAAATAGCTCCTTTTTTTTTTTTTTGTTTTCAACTAAATAATTATATAACTCATACTTAAAAAAGAGGGAAATAAAGGAAGTAGAATTCAAAGTCTTAACTATTTTCTTTGCACAAGATTCATAAACTAATTGTTTTAAGTAGTGGGTCTATAGTACTCCACAACTGTTAAAGTTAATCCATATTATTAAATTCTTATAAAAGTAAATTTCTTGATATCCAATAATAAAATTTAATTTCTCTTACAATTATACATGTCTAGATTTACATTCAATTTTATTAAATACTTTTTTAAACCCAAAAAAAAAAAATCTAAATCTAAATCTAAAGTTTGTAACTTGCATAATATACATAATACAAATAAAACCTCTAAGTACTAAGCTACAACAGTTAAGTGGTAGAATTTTCACTTCGTTCATTCACCAGAGGGTTGCAGACAGCTTACTTAAGAATTGAAATTTCAGCCCAATAAACGTCTTGAGCTGCTGGCACAGCAAGCAGCTCGGAAACATTTTAGACTGGCAGAAACTTTACGTGCAATCCATCGATGCAGCCCAAATTGTATATTTTCTTTTCTTGCAAATGGACTTTCCCAGAAAAGGATGCGAAACAGCATGCAGACTTTTGTGAGTGTTTTTGAGGCAAAACTAAGACTGAAAAACAAGTTAGTCAGACTTTTTTTTTTTTCACACGGCAAGAGTAACAAGAAGCTAGGCTGGCCCACACAACAGAATGCTCCCATATGGTATATTTATTGAGACACAAAATTAAGCAAGCTGGTGGGTTTCGCTTGTAAAAATGGAACGACAATGAAAAGAGACAAAATAAACAAGAGAAGATTGCTAGGCATGTCAATTATTGTCATATTGTAGGCTGTCCCTGTGGAAAGCCCTGCCCCCATGGCCTAATGGAATTGCTCAAATTGACTCCCCCCCAACATGCAGGTTATTTGGAGATGCACATAGATCCAATGATATGTCATCTAATCAAATAGCATATCTTTAATTGTCTTTTCATGAAAAGTTTTAGAACATGAAATGTGACTATTTTTTTGTTTCTTTTGTCTAACAATTTAAATTTTTAAATTGATTAACATAATATTATAAATATATATAATTAAAAATTATCAAATTCAAAGAAAATTGTTTTGACTTAAATTTATGTTTTGTTTGTTTATTTATTTATTTATTTATTTACTTGTATATATTTGTATATAGGAAACAACTGAAGCTTTGAGCCAATAGACATCAGAGGAAATATTAAAATTTAAATGTGATTATTTTTAGGCTTCATTTAATAATTTTTGAACGGACAATTTCTTAACAAGATTTATGCAAAATATTTCAAAGATTTCTTCTTTTATTTTTATTTTTTTTAGTCGACTAAAAGCATATTTATTGGATCACAACCAAGACAATCTTCTTGTATTATATATATACTCTCTTCTAAAATTCATATTCAAATTCAAGATTTTTTAATTTTAGAATTTTATAAATTTTTAATCATTAAAATTGAAAAAGAGTAAGAATTTAATGATATGTTGATTACTAATTTTATATATGTCCTCTTTTTTTTTCTAGTTAAATTAAGAGAGAATAAATTATTTATGAGTGAAATCTAAACCTAAAGTTTAGATGTCCAATTTCATCTCTCAATATTAAATAATAAAAAATAGATAATTCCGTTGTTAATTTTTATATATTTATTTAATATAATTTATTCATCGAATTAAATAATTAATTGGTGTCAAATAATTTAAATATAAAATATATTATAATTTATATATTTTTATTTTAAAATAATATGTGTGTTTTTTTTTTCAAAGAGAACAAATATTTCAATGTAAGAAAGTTTATATATTTTAATTGATGATTCCTGAAAAAAAAAAGTGTGGCAAAATTATTTGGCGCGTGTCGCGCTAATAGGACACCACGTCGACAAGAAACTAAGAAACAAACTTGGTATGCAGATAGAGTTCTCTTAACCGACGCCATTGCATCCGACACTTCTGCTATCCCACATCAAAAAATTTCTTACCAAATTACCCTTCCCGTGAAACCCCACAAGAAACAAGACATGGAGATCTGTTAAAAAAAAAAAAAAAGATTGAAAGAAAGCATCTCTCTCTCTGCGGTTCATGGCCATTTTTGCTTTTGCCTACATTTTTGGGAAAGTACTAAGAGAAATGTATCCACCAATCCAACTCCAAATCTACTCCAACAACATTATCACATTTGTCCACTTCACCGTCTCATGGTACCTACCTTTGGGATCATGTCACACGCTGCAACTGGCCTCATTCGTTCGTGCAACTACAGGGCTTGGTCTTGAATGATTTTGTGCTGTGGGGGAGACATTGGTCACGATCTGTTGTGTCACCTGATGGCCCACACTGCTTTTTATCCTCGATAATTTCAAAGTGGCATCATAAGGTTGCTTTGAGTTGGCCATGTCCGTCAGTTAAAAGGTTTTCTTTCGAGAGACTTGACCTGATGATCTCGTTTATTTAGTTTTTTTTTTTTTTTTTAAAAAAAAATATTTTTTTCCCAGGTTTGCATCTATTTTTGGTTCATGGGCTGGGCCCTGCAAAAGTCATACTTTCTTTTGTGATTTGGACCACTTTTATTTTTATTTTTCTTTTCTTTTCTTTTCAAAAAGAGATTTGAACCATATTTTAATTGAGATGAAGTTAGGTTAGGTTTCAAGTTTGATTAGAGCTTTTCAAAGAAATCTCCATAAAATGGATATATTTTTTTCTTTTTTATTTTACGAAAAATAACTTTTAATTTTATTTATTTTCCCGTTCTCCCTATTTTTCATCACTTTTATGTACAATATAGTATTGCGGGAGAAACTTTCACCTTACCTTGCTTCATTCTAGAGCTAAGAAAATTTATGTGATATTCTTCCTAAAAGGTAGGATTTCAGATATTTTTATATATTTAATAATTATTTTATTTTGATAATAAAAGTATCCATGAATTTTTAAAGATTTGATAAATACAAAAGAAGGTATATTTATTTTTATATTTAAGTTGGTATCATCTAAAATAGTAAAAAGTATATCTAGCAACTTCAATCATTTAATCTATATATGATTCGTAGTTTCTTTTTTTTATTATTATTATTATTTAATTTTGCAATAATTGCCTCTCTGCTATTCTCTAGCTTAATTTGTGGACATAACAATCGTTTCAAGGGAGAAAACCCGTAGGATGTGAAGATAGTTGATGTTGCTAAGGGGGCTCTTAATTATTCGGTAATTATTATAGTTTTAGTGCAAATCCAATTACGTTATTATTCAGTCCTTTTAAAGGAGGTTATGCGTGTGTGTGTGTGTGTGTGTGTGAGCAAATATCTTTCATACAGTAATTCAAAAAATTAATTAAAGCATGAAGGTGTTTTCAAGCTTAATACACCTTGGATCCATTGCACATGTCACCATCATTTTTGTTGTTGGTATATGTGCATAGTATAGTGAAACCTAAAATTCAGGAGGAACTTGATTTGATACTTTATTCCATTGGCTGCATAGAATGCCTATGCCATGCCACTGTGCATTAATTGCATCTAAGTCTCTTCCAGGTCTCCTTGTGTTGTAACCATGTGCTCCCTCCTGTCAGCCTCCGCCGTGGACCAGTTCCTCTAGCCAATCCCCTTAAGAGACCACCCCCCCCCCCCAAAAAAAAAGCTTTGAAATTTCTAACAATAAATCAAAAGGGTTTCATTCAAAAAGTTGTATGTATGTTCTGGACAATTTACAATCGTTTTCCACAGCAATTTAGGAGCCGGGTACTGACTCTGATCTCTTTTTGTCTCTGATGTTTTTGGCCATATAATGCACTATTGAAAAACCCCATGAGCCATAAATTATTATTATTTTATATTTTCGGATTCTGTTTGCTCATTGAGATAAATTGTGGTCAAAATCAGGCAGATTCTAGCCTTGTGTATGTTGAACATAAAAGCCTGTACCCAAGAATCTGGTTACTGCCATAATGTTGTGGAGATCCATAAACATTTGGTGATCTTTGTGTTCTTCTTCGTGGTTCAGGTCAATTTCTCTTCACTTTCATCAAGAATTCCAGGTATATATTACATTCTCCTTCAATAGATATGTTGATCTAATTTTCATGACGGAATTGGAGGCATATAATATCACTTCAGCAGCACAATTCCACATTTTGAATTTTATTTTTAGTTCACTCAATAAAAAAGTTGTTACTTACACCTACATTTCGTCTCTATACATATCAAAATGATCATTTTAATTGTAAAAATGGTTACTTTAGGTATTTAATATCATGTGTTTGTGTGCATGCTGCCAAAATAACTGTATGAATAACAATTCTCTCCACTTTTTTCATACACACACACACACACACACACATATTTTATACATATACTAAAGAAAGATAAGTAGCAATGTTTTGGCCCTGCTAACATCCTTGCTCTTTAATATAAAGCCACAAACAGTTTGCATCTTGTACAATGATGAGCAATGTTTTCGACACTTTGGTATAAGAATTTCCATCAATTTAAAGACCGGCAAAGGAAAAGATGCCAAGTGAATTTTCTGACATTAATAGACATTCCTGTGACTCGCTGCTGCTGCAGGACTTCAGCGCTGCGACCCAATCAGTCTAGTAGTAAAGCAGCAGCCCTTACCTCCATCAACCATTCAGTCGCTTAAAGCAGAACAAATGATCAACTACGACCGGTCCCACAAAGTCTGTGATCTCTCCACTATCAACGGACCAACTGCATTGGACCCCACCACCTGGACTTTCTGCACCTGTGAACCCCACAAGCTCGACCCCGTGGCTGTACACGGTGGAGAAAATAAGGCCTTACACCCAAGGAAATGGGCAAATCTCACCATAAACAGAATCTAAGAGCTCAATTTGATCCCTGGAGGCCCAGAAAGCCCACCATGTGTAGTCCAACACGGCGAACCAGCCTTGGTATTCAGTGCAGGGAGGTTAGACGAGAAACTTTTTCCATGAATTCAATGATGGCTTCATTCCCCTCCTTCATCACCATCAATTCCATCTTCCCTGATTATCAAGACTTCATCTTCGTGACATCTAAAGCTCGCGATTGGTGGGTTGACAAGTGTGCAGATTTGTTGATAATGATCTTCAACTCATTGTTTCCCTTCTGCCACAATAGGCCTCATGTCACATTGGGTTTATGACCATAAATCCTGAGTTAGTACCAAGTTCAAAAAACGTCCACTCATTTTCGTGCCCTCCTAGGTAAAGCCTATTGTCACGGGCTGATTGAAGTATGCTGCCAGCCCGCTTGTTGCATGCTAACCCAATGCTCTGTCTCTTATACACATCTAGATGTGTATAAGAGACAGAGTTAGTACCAAGTTCAAAAAACGTCCACTCATTTTCGTGCCCTCCTAGGTCTGTCTCTTATACACATCTAGATGTGTATAAGAGACAGGGTATGTAACGCCTCAATCTTCTTGAGCTGTCTCTTATACACATCTAGATGTGTATAAGAGACAGGAGTTAGTACCAAGTTCAAAAAACGTCCCCTCATTTTCGTGCCCTCCTAGGTAAAGCCTATTGTCACGGGCTGATTGAAGTATGCTGCCAGCCCGCTTGTTGCATGCTAACCCAATGCTGGCCCAATTGGTGCCCCAACCCAAGTCAAGGAGAATTCTGGAAGAATACTTAGGTGTCCCTCTCTAGCATGCTCCATTGTAAATATCGAGATATTATCCTTAGAATTCTCTAGAACAAATGATTGTAGCCACCCATTGAGGAGGGGAAGCAACTATAAATACCCTCATTCCTCCCATTTGTAAATACACCTCAATACCTCTCAAAAGCAAAGTTCTCTACATTGCTATACTTGTGCCTACTATCCTTCCCTCTATCTCAAAGCCTCTCACTTTCTCTCTCTCTTGAGTTGGTTGTAACTCTCTTCAAGGCTTACTTAGCATCTTCTCTCGCAAGATTGTCTAAGTGCCGCGCGGGTTAGCACGTCTAAAGCACGTCCAAAGTCTAACTCCGTGACAGGTGGTATCAGAGCAAGGTAATCCTAGTCCCTACTTTGTTCATCTTTAAGTTGTGAGTATGGCAGGTGAGGAAGGAGTTGCTGCTGTGGAACAACAGTTCGAGCAACAAGTTCGTGGGCGAGAGGAACAAGGTGTCCCAACCAAGCGCAGCAAATCCAAAGTTCCAGCAAAGGAAACGATGGAGTCGCGTGTTGTTGGCTTGGAAAGGAGTATCACGAACGTGAGCTCCGCTGTAGGCGATCTTAGTGATCAAGTCGATAACTTGATCCATGAGAACGCTGAGATTACAAGGGCTGTCAGGTCTATGATTGAAGATCTTGGTCGCACCTTCGAGGATCGGATATGCTCTATCAATGAAGAGCTGTCCAACTTACGGAAGTTCATGGAAGGAGAGATCCATGACCTTCGTAGGGAGATGGAGGCACGCCACCGAAGTAGCACACACTCGAGTGGTACGACTGCGGCCACCACCAGTGCCCCTGTTGTCCATGGTTTGAAGGTCCCCAAGCCGGCCATGTACGATGGAACCCGCAACGCCACGATGGTGGAAAACTGTCTCTTCGGTCTCGAACAATACTTTGAGGCCATGGGGGTTGTCGATGACCTTGCAAAGGTATGTAATGCCCCAATCTTCTTGAGGGATGCTGCCCAACAAAGGTGGAGAAGGAAGCATTCCGAACGTGAGAAAGGCTTATGCATTCTCAACACCTGGGAGCAATTCAAGGCTGAATTGCGAAAATACTTTGTGCCTCACAATGCGGACAGCGAAGCTAGAGGGAAGTTACGTCGCCTAAGCCAAACAGGTAGTACTTCCGATTACATCAAGGAATTTACTACTATCATGCTTGAAATTGATCTGTCCGATAGGGAGCTTGTCTTCCACTTCAAGGACTGTCTCTTATACACATCTAGATGTGTATAAGAGACAGATACAATGGAACCCGCAACGCCACGATGGTGGAAAGCTTTCTCGTCGGGCTCGAACAATACTTTGAGGCCATGGGGGGTGTCGATGACCTTGCAAAGGTATGTAATGCCCCAATCTTCTTGAGGGATGCTGCCCAACTATGGTTGAGAAGGAAGCATTCCGAACGTGAGAAAGGCTTATGCATTCTCAACACCTGGGAGCAATTCAAGGCTGAATTGCGAAAATACTTTGTGCCTCCCAATGCGGACAGCGAAGCTAGAGGGAAGTTACGTCGCCTAAGCCAAACAGGTAGTATTTCCGATTACATCAAGGAATTTACTACTATCATGCTTGAAATTGATATGTCCGATAGGGAGCTTCTCTTCCACTTCAAGGACGGCTTGAAGGATTGGGCAAGAGTAGAGCCTGTCTCTTATACACATCTAGATGTGTATAAGAGACAGATACAATGGAACCCGCAACGCCACGATGGTGGAAAACTGTCTCTTCGGTCTCGAACAATACTTTGAGGCCATGGGGGTTGTCGATGACCTTGCAAAGGTATGTAACGCCTCAATCTTCTTGAGGGATGCTGCCCAACTATGGTGGAGAAGGAAGCATTCCGAACGTG
>CM038486.1:1736301-2110695 GCA_021464305.1 Kandelia obovata | reverse complement strand
GCAGTTCCTAAGGAGAAGGGACTGTTGTACGCAGACGTTGCCATTGAAGGCAAAACTGCATGTGCAATGCTAGACACGGGAGCAACGCACAACTTCATGACGTCCAAGAGGCCAAACGTTTAGGCCTCAAACTTGCAAAAGGGAATGACACCATTAAGGCTGTCAATTCGGAGGCCAAACCTGTCCAAGGTGTGGCGCAAGGAGTAGCTGTCCAAATCGGAGATTGGACGGGTAAGTTAGACTTTTCTATCGTTCCTATGGATGATTTAAAAGTCGTGCTAGGTATTGCATTTTTCTGCAAAGCCTCTGCTTTTCCCATTCCTGCTTCAAGTTCTCTTGTGATTCTCGACACGTGCAAGATCCGAGTGATCCCTTTGAAGAGCAAGGAGAAGTCGGAAACATCAACGATTTCTGCCCTGCAATTCAAACTTCAAACGGGGTCTTGAGTTAGGTGACAGTCATGTTTCTACCACAAGGGAACTCGGCAACAGGAAAGACGTAGCAGCACTTACTCCTACATTGCCACAATCTGTCCAAGATGTCCTTGCCAAGTTCAAGGACGTGATGCCTCCCGAGTTGCCAAAGAAGCTGCCTCCAAGACAAGATGTGGATCACCACATCAAGCTGGAACTCGGTGCCAAACCTCCTGCCATGACCCCTGACCACATGGCAACCGCGGGGCTTGCGGAATTGAAGCAAGTTACCTCCAAAGAACCTGTTGTGGTGCTTCCGGACTGCAAGAGACCTTTCAAAGTCCACAAGAAGCAACACACAAAACCATATGCGAAAGGAGACTTGGTGATGGTAAAGTTGCTGCCCATCCAACTGAAGTCTCCACGCAACGTGCACAAGGGATTGGTGAGAAGGTACGAAGGTCCATTTCCTGTTATCAAGCGTGTGGGAAAGGCCGCCTACCAAGTCCAACTCCCATCAAAGCTGAAGATCCACAATGTCTTCCATGTAAGTCTTCTAAAGCCTTTTCATGGGAATGACAAGGATCCTGGTCGAAGCAAGTCCATGCACGCACTAACCGCTAAGGTTACCAAGTTTGACAAGGAGGTGGAATCCATCCTTGCCGATCGAGTGACCCGAAGGCTGTCTCTTATACACATCTAGATGTGTATAAGAGACAGGGTCGAAGCAAGTCCATGCACGCACTAACCGCTAAGGCTGTCTCTTATACACATCTAGATGTGTATAAGAGACAGGAGGAGGGGAAGCAACTATAAATACCCTCATTCCTCCCATTTGTAAACACACCTCAACACCTCAACACCTCTCAATAGCAAAGTTCTCTACATTGCTATACTTGTGCCTACTATCCTTCCCTCTATCTCAAAGCCTCTCACTTTCTCTCTCTCTTGTGTTGGTTGTAACTCTCTTCAAGGCTTACTTAGCATCTACTCTCGCAAGATTGTCTAAGTGCCGCGCGGGTTAGCACGTCTAAAGCACGTCCAAAGTCTAACTCCGTGACACTATGGCCGAAACCACTTTTCCAAGTCCAATTCTCTCAATTCGTGGCCACGGCTCGTGTTGGCAAGCCGGAGTGGTGGCGTTGGACGTTTTTGAAAAATGTTAGTCTAGATTTGGGTAGGTTTAGTGCATTTTTGGAAAATGCATACATGAAGAGTAAGAAGTTCGTGAGCAAAAATAGATAGCTCGCCGGAAATTTTTATTTTTATTTTTTTTAGAATAATATTTACACGTTTTTTTAAAATGTAAAAAAAAATATTACCAATATATACATCATTAAATATATAATTTAAAGTAAAAATTATTAGGCATTATGTTTATTTAACTTTTTTTTTATGAAAAAAATTTATTAATACTAATAAATTTGAAACAATTTTTTTTTACATGACTTTGTATAAAAAGATTTAAAACCCCACCAATAAATTTATATTTTTTTCAAATATAAATATAAATTAATAAAAATAATAAATCAAATTATTAATTAAATTTTATTGCATTCACCCTTTTAAAGAGCATGGCATTAATACCCTAAAACCAAAGCTTTTTTTTTTTGTTTTTTATTTTTTCTTGTCACGTCAAACTTAATATGCTATATTACATTTCATGATGGGAATCACATTTTCATGATTATAATGGAGAAGGCTTCCCTGATTTGGCAATACATTGATTATGGTGATTTATGCATGAAAATTGAGACTTGGAAAAATTGTTGGAAGAGTTTGTTCGTTTGCTTTATTCACTTGAATTTTTTGTTTAGAAAAAAAAAATGCTTAACAAAGTTGCTTTTATGTTCAATTTTATTATTCTAATCTCAGTCAATGCAACAATCAATACTTGATTATTATATGAGATTCACGAATCATTGAAAAAGGAATTACAGAGCTCACAAACAATGTTATGATTACTCAGAATGTTTGCATTTTGCATTTAACTCATTCAAATCTACTAACAAACCACTCAGTCCTGTGATTAACCTTGCTTAAATAGTATGAAATTACATATATATATTTGATCGACTTTATCAATCTACTACTACTAATAATAATAATAATAACAACAATAAACAAAATACTTAAAATGATGCTATCTAAGAAGATTGATATAATTCTGTGATTTATATTTTTGGAGAAAAAAAAAACAAAAAAAAAAAGGATGAAAAAAAAGTTGTCAATTGTAAGGGTAAGTGGATGCTTCTGTCCATGATGCTGTCCGAATGGCTCTTAGCTTCATTTTTACATGACATAGAATAGAATTGACTTCAAGTCACATAGGCAACGCAGGACTTGGCTGGCGGGAACAATTCTTCTACTAAAGAGTCCGTCCATACAATACAATACAACTATATGCAGCCCATTTGTCAAGTTGTGCCAATCCAAATGAAAAGATTTTAACAAAGTAACAAGAATTACATAAATTCTCATCTCTCAATTTTAACTCAGACTCCATTCCTTTAATGGAAAATTTTAAAGACGCCGCTTTTTTCTGTTGAGGGGTACAGCTGCATTTTTGTCTCTATATGAATGGCTGCCAGCTCTCATACTTCTTGTCGGGACGCCATTGCAAAAAGTGTTTAAAGGCAGTTCCTTTCACTTCTTTAGCAGTCACTCGGGTCAAGACATTCGAGGAGGAGCGAGCATTTGAGTAACAGCGAGGAAGAAGGAGCAGTTGAGAGGGAAGCAAAGCAAAAAGAGAATGGAAAAAGCACTCACAAAAGTAACTAGCTTGAAAGTTGGAAGCTTGTGGATCTCAAGGAAAGCCAAAGAGGAGCTATCTAACATCACTGAAGATCTCACTGTTAGGATATCTTTTAACTTTTTCATACGTTTGTGGTTTCTTTTTATCTTGTACTTGAGTTCCTACATGTTTGTATCTGGTTTTTCTAGGTGATGTTGGCTTTAATTTGTGCAATGTGGGCTGACTGAGCCCCACCCACTTTACCTTTTTCCTTTTTTCTTTTCCTTTTCCCTCTTTTTTTTATTGGCTTATTTTCAATACATCTATAGATTGTTTTAGGAAATCAATGAAATGGGATCCTGGAATTTCTGTGATAACTGGAATTTGAATTTGGGTTTTTGTGATTTGGGATCCTGTATGCATTCATGTATGTAATCAGGGTCATGTTGCAGATGGTAAGTGGGGGTTTTCATACTTGTATTCTATGATTCTCACTTTTGTAACACCAGTCTCTCGGGATTTGAAAATATAATACCTGTCTTGTCAATCGGTTTTAACATTTCTGAAATTTGATTGGGGGAAGAACGGGAGCGGAGAGGAAAGTGAATTTTCATTTTGCTAGTTAACTAAGACACTGGTTTTGTTGGGTGGAGTTCTAGTTGACCCTGTCAGGTCTTCTTTGTGAGATGAATCCCCATGGAATCAATGGATATGACAATCACATAGTAGGAATGATATTTTGGAGTTTAATGTGCGATTCTTACCATATGGAAGAGGTTTGTTTGGTTATCAAATATGGTCTTCTTTTTTTTTTTTCCTGTTTTTGGTGTGGTTGCATAGTGAATGCTACAACTTTCTGATAGTTTACTAATGAATTGCAGACCTTTTCAACTACTGTTGAAGACAAGGCCAAATGGGTTTTCAACAAACTTAAAGGTAGGAATTTTATGCGTTCTCTACAGTTCTCTTGTCAGCAAGGGCAACTAGTATGCTGAAGGCAATGAATAATCATGCAATATATTTCTATATATGCAACTATACTTGTTATTTTGCTATATTCAATTTGGAGGTAGTTCATTACTGCTATTGTCCATTTTCAAAGGGAATGTTTTTGGCAAATATTGGAGCCATCATCCACAATATAAGGCTTATAATAGTGTATCTTCCTTTAACTACCTTGTACTGAGCACTTGAGTCTTATACTGCACTTAAGTCCTTCTGCTTTGCTTGACTTGCATTTAAATTTGAAATTACCTTATCCAGTGGTGAATTGACAAGTTTTTTTTTTTTATCTCACATGCAAATAGTGTGCAAGGTATTTAATTTTGCTCCAATATTTGAGGTTCTGAAGCTATTTATAGATTTATCTTGTTAGTTGACAATGTCCTCACTGGAGTTTGAGAATATTTCATTCACATGTGCTTACTAGGAAGACTCTTGTGCAGTTTAAACTGGAGTTCACATATGCCTCTACTAATTATGATCAACATTTAGCAGGATTCTTTTCTTCTATAGAGAAATGTGCATCATTAGAATGTTGTATGACCTGATATTTATGCTCCGGATTCTTTTTCTTTCTGTAGGAAAGCCGCTGAAAAGCTTGCCAGATCTCCTAAGAGAGTACAACTTACCACCAGGCCTCTTTCCACAAAACATTACCTGTTATGAATTTGATGAATCAAAGGCCAAGCTGATCGTTTACCTGCCTTCTGTGTGTGAGGTCAGCTTCAAGGACTCTTCGGTGTTGAGGTATGCAACAAGAGTAAAAGCAATCCTTATGAGGGGAAAGCTCACTGGTGTAGAGGGAATGAAGACAAAGGTCCTGGTGTGGGTTAAGGTCACAAGCATAGCCATTGAGGGGTACAAGTCTGATAAGGTGTGGTTTGTAGCCGGCGTCAATAAGTCGAGGCCCAGAATTGCATATGATATCCCACAGGCTGCCGTGAGGGTGGAGGAATTTTGACCCCAAGACATTGAAATCATTTTTTGAATGGCTACATCACCATTTGTTACAATCTAGAGGGTTCTATTGATGTTACATATGATATCTAATGGCCAAAGCTCAATTATTTATAGAATTTTCTTGTAGAATGAACCAGAAGCTTTATAAATGTATTCAGCATTTCAAAGTTATCTCGTAAAGGCAATTGGCTGCCCTGTTATGGAATCTTCCCCTCTCTTATTGGTTAAAGCTTAAAATATATGAAGAAATGCTTGCAGGGAAACAAATTTGTCTCAACTACATTATTGACCTGTGAGGACTCACTGGTCAATGCACAACAAGCGTCTTAAGTCCAGGAAACCAGAAACAAAGTCCAGCAGCTCATAGCAGTGACAAGATTGGGTTGCCTCAAAACTCTGGCTGGTCTTTGCTGAAAAGGGTGAAATGAAAGCATCCATAGATGTTAGGGTAAGGTTGGGTAACATTCTCAATCATTATTAAGTAAATAAATAAAGCCAGTGGCATGGGTTAAAAAATAAACGAACATGACAAGCAAAGATTTAGCAAATGTGAATACCATCAGTCCAAGAGTTGCAAGCATAACAGTTCATCAAGTAATGATATCAGGACATTCATATTGGCCATGGCTATATGATGCCGTAATAAGAATTTTTTCCAAGACATGGTGCGGATTCAATACCATATGGTCTATAAATGTTGCAGCAGTTAAACGGAAGTTGACAAGTACTGATCATTCCTTGTATTGATATCACAAAATGGCAACAAAAATTTCAGTGTACTGCACTGCAAAAGAATACATCTTATTACAGTTGGGTAATAGCCCATTAATATGACTTGTGAAGGAAAATGAATCTCGTTCCTGTTACTTCAATTGGTTATCCTTACGTTTCTCCTGTGTCCGCTGAATCACGGTATACCTGCACCTGATTCCTGCACTATTTCATATATTGAAATGACATTTTCAATACTCAAAAGGAAAATAATGCACCATTCTAGAAGATCTGATCGTCGATTCTGGATAACTTCTTGAAGGAAATGAATGTTATGCTGCAACAGAAGGTGAAAAAAGGCCACAAACAAAAGAGAGAAAGGTTTGATTTAGACTCAGACAAGTTGGTTGCAATAATCAGCAATGGCAGATACAATATCTTTATCAAAGTCAAAGACATAGAAATCACTGCATACCTATGGCATCCTTTTGTTTCCTTTTTTAATGTTTACTTGTTAGCTTTTTGCAAAGTTTACAATAAACAGGTAACAGCTTTTCACTTCTGAAAATTCTTTCTAAAGCAGACATCTCTTATTACATATGCTCTTTTAAAGCCTCACTCTCTATGAAGGCTGTCACTTTGTTTTTTTTTGAAACACCAGATGAAGAATGTCACTGGGAAAGTGACTGAGCAAATTTTTAAAATTCAACAGGAACCAAAGCACGACATTGATTTGATAACCATGGAAGAACAGAGACATACCTCTACAAATTTCAATTTGAAATCCAAATTACCAAAGCGCTGGGTGACCTCATACTCCTCCCTGAGGTACTCATATATTTGAGCATATTTTGCATCCCTCCAAGCAATTTCGGATCTGGCCAGTTAATGAACAAGAAAGATCATGAGAGTCGGGGAAAATGCATGCTTACTTCTTTCAATTTTTTGTTTTGATATTGTCCTCCTAGTGAAGCTGCAGTTTCCTACCTTCTAAGTGGGTTTCAATTTGTGATCATAATGAATGCATATATTGAGAAGTTTCAAAGAACTCATGGAACACACAGCTAAGCTTAAATTCATACAAAAGCAGATAGTCTCATGAGAAATTGGAGCCAAGATTTTGTGTCTCCAAAGTAGGTTTTTCTCATTGTATTTTTATTCAGCAAGGGAAGGAGGTTCATGTCGCAATGAGAAGTTGGATCACAAAGTTGAAGAGGCTTATGGAACTAATTATATGAAAAGAGACACAAAACAAGATCGCACACCATTAAATACCTCTCAAAAAGACCAACTTTAAGAATTACATCAGCTAGGTTAGAATTAGCTTTCCCAACAAGTTGAAGGAGTTTCCTCCTATCCATGGTGAAAGTTCCAGTTTTTTCCATTGCACGATTTATACCAGCAAATTCTTCAACCATCCCATCAACCTGGAGAAAGAGAAATCAAATTAGTCCAAATTTTAGTTCCCATGAAAAGTTTAAAAAGGCATATCCATTCAAGTCATGCTAGGAGACTGTCCATTTTGTTCATGGCCAAATGACAACTATTACTCCAATTGATAACATGACATCACAATAAAATAATCAAAACTAGAAACTGCATTGCAAATAACTTGATTGACTTCTGTCATGTATCTTACAAATTATATCACTGATCAACCATATGAAGAGGAATTACCTGCGAAACAAAATAGTCCAGGGCAATACTTTGCCCAAGCACACTTCCAATGATACGAATGCCATCAGTATCTAGAGTTTTAAGAACTATGTAGTCTGGGCCCCCCTGCATATCCTCGACTAGAAATGGCTTCTCTTTTATGGCATAGTCTGGTACAAATATACACATGAGGACTAGACCAAAATAATTCCACACTTAAAAAAGCTATAGAAAATAAATAGAAGTGAAACCAATTATGGAAGCCAAACAATATCATCAAGACAGACCATGAATTAAATGAAGAGGGGGGTTAAAGAAAAGGAAGAACAGGAGCAGCCTTATCATAGAGAAAGACAACAAAGATACTCCCCTCAACAATTGGAGGCCACCAATTGATTGTTTTCAGAATGCCAAATAAATTGGAAGCCAGAATTTGTTGACTTTTAAAAAAGGGGGGGGGATCCTAGTGCACAGATGATCAAATTTTTCTTGATTAAATGTGTCTGAACATAGAATTGATACACAAAAAGTACCATCTCTCCTCATCTCAGGAAGCAATCCAGAAGCATGTCTTCGTACTATTTCCAGATAATTTTCAACTTCATGATCCTCAATATTAAATAAAACAGCAGATCCATATTGAAATACAACCATGTAACGGCAGTTACCATAATCATTGACCCCAAATCTCTGCATAAAGAAAAAGAACAGAATTTCATATAAGATGACAGTTAAACAGACCACAATGAAAGGAGAAAGCAGATTTTAGGATTATTTTTCTTGCAATAATCAAGTTAAAATCACGCAGGACAAAAAGGAAATTTTTGTCCTGTCTGTAGTAGCACAAACACTCATGATGTATTATATATAAGATGCCACAAGAAAGGGAAAAAAAAGAGAGAGAGATGAAGTAGCTTTCAATGCTTAAATACATGTCTTCATTTTGAACAAGAGTTTAATATGAAAGTGTGAGCCTTAGTGGCCTAGTCAAAGATTATTCCACTTGACCGTCCATCAACTGACAAAGCACACAAGATATACTACATTAAAACCATGCTATATTTTGTATCAGACAGTGGAAAACCACTTTTCCTGACTGATATTTGTTATAAGAAAATAAATGCGACAATGTAACTGACAGCAAGAGACTTACTAATGAACTGCAAATCTTTTAATTATGAGCATAAAATGTAAAATAAAGAGTCCAACAAGAGAACACATGGCCATAACAGGAACTCTTAACCTATTTCAAAGGAAAATTTGTTTCTTGATCATCTTACAGGAATGTCTGAAGGGTAACTGCAATATCTGAGAGCAATATAATTTGTTGAGCGAGAGGTTGGTGGAACAACATAGCTGAAATTCTCCGCTTGCAATTTCTTCAAATCAATACTGCCAAAACCATGAATCTGAGAAAACCAAAACATCAAGAGCAAAAAATAAAACCACAAGGAGGGGTGCAAGAAAGGGAACAGAGCATGGAATGCAGAGCACTTAGGTGAAGGTAAACAAGCATAAGAAAGACACATGCAATCACAAACTATATCCAAGAAATTTGGAGGCAACAATTTTGACAAATAGATAACCAATAATGTGACAGGATCAGAAAAAGTACAGACTTAAGCACCCCAAAGTAAAATGAGAAAACAACATCTGGAACTAGAGAAGAAGTATAACACTCAGGCTTGAAACTGAAACTGGATTAGTCCTCTATCTAGATGGCATGTCATCATGCTTCAAGAGAAGTTCCTCAGCTGGAAGAAACAATGTTGCAATGTTGAAATTCATCCACAACTGGAAACAGTATCCAAAAGTCACAAGCAAATAATGATTCAGAATTTCAAGCACTGATTAGGGTTCAATGATTTGGCCTTAGGAGAATAACAATAATTTCTTGGCAACATTCTGCATTTTCACATGGATTACCACTCTTTGAGGCCAAACCAAATTACATACATTTCCCCTCCCGTGGCGCGACTACCATACTCTTGGACCCATACAAACCCGTGAAGAAAACAACAGCTGAAAATTGAAACTCAATCCAAACGACATATACTGGAACTCATAAAGCACCCAAAAAAAAAACTTATCTCCCCTCAACACATTCCACAATCATGACAGACTTCCTTCATTGTGCTGCAGGCCTTATGACAAAAATTCCCAAACTGCCTAATATTGAGATAATTACACAAGAAGCAAAATTACTCAACTGATCAATTCTCAAACACAAATACTACCACACACCAATTCCCACATATTACAAAACAAAAGCGCACACCATCCAATCAACATAGTTGGCTTTTAAGAGAAATCTAACAGTCTATAGAAAAAGTAACCCGTCTCAAAATTTGCAGAAAACGACAGATGGCAGGGACAGACCTAGTGCAAAGGAAGTAAGCTTTGACAGGAATCTTGCCAACATCCTCATCTTCCTTAGGTTCCCCCAGCGGGAAACCGAGGGCCAACTCGTGAGACCCAGATTCAATTTCATTGCCATAAACCGAAACACGAGATGGGACTGCAGAAAACAGCCTAAAACGGTAGGAACTGAAAGAGCTATCCAAAGGGTGTGCGAGAAGATAAAGAGAAGGGTTAGGTGAGTGGGTCTTTCTGCTCATGTGGCGGAACAGAAGAGAAGCAGCAGCAGCAGCCCCCCATCTCCCCATTCACTAATGGCAAATGATTGGTATTTTTTTCAGTATTTAGGCAGTTTTTAGAGCTAAATAGTTAAAATAATAGAGTCAACAAAAAAATGAAAAATGAAAAAAGAAAAAGAACAATTTTGGCTATGAATAGATAGTTGGGGTCTTTGATATCATGTTATTGATTCAGGCAATGGGATCTCCAAGTGCTTGTTCTTGTGATTGATTCATCGTACGTGCTGTTCTATTATTCTACGTTTGCCCTTACTGTCGGTAGCATAAAACAGCGGAACAGTTACAAGTCATTTCGCAGTGCTTATATCTAGAATTGTAAGCGGAGTTGCCTTAGGTTATGTATATTCAAATTAAATTGTTAATAAAAGTTTATTTTTTAAAAAAATTATAAATTAATTAATATAAAAATTAAATTAATCAAATTATTATTGCTGGTTCTTATTTAATTTGAAACATATTTACTAGAAATAATTAATTTTTCAATATTTGTCTAATAAAAAATTACTTAAATAATATGAGTAAAATTATATTTTACTTAAATTATTAAAAAATAATTATATTTTAAAATAAATATAAATAATTTTTTTTAAATTAAATTGAAATAAATAAATTATTTTTTCAAAAGTCTAAGTATTTATAAAATATAATTTTAAATTTTAGTATTATTAAGTAGTTAGATTAATTTTATCAATTGTTAAATTTTTAAAATCACTCTTAAATTGGTAAATATAATTAGTTTAAAATTATAAATTATAAATATTTTTTTTTGTAATTTCAACAATTTTAACTTAATTTTAATCAATTATAAGATTTAATGTTCATCTCACCGAGTAGATTTTGCTATGATTTTAACTTTTTGTCATTCTAAATTTGGAAAATTTATTGCAAATTGAGAGAGAGATTAGAACTTAAATTTTGAGATTTATATTTTTTAATTAATTTTAAAAACATATCAGGCCTAACACATGTAATAAATATTTATTTATTTTTTACTTTTAACCAATAAAAATTATTGTAAATGAGTTAATTATTATATTTATAAATTAAAATAAAGATTATTTGTTATTATTTTGTCTACTTTTTTATAGAAAAATTATATATATTTAAATATTATTAAATTTAAATAAATATTTTTTATAATTAATTTTAATATTAATAAATTTAAAATTTTTAGATTAATTACTAACTAAACACGTGAGGAAAAGTGTATAAAAAACAAAACTCTTAATTAACTGCAAAGAAGAAAAGAAAATTCAAGATAAATTTATAGATTAAAAAAAAAAAAGGATAAAGTCACAAATGGTTATTTGTAATTAATTAACATTTTTATTGTACTTTTTGGAGAGTTGACTTAGCATGGCTTGGAAAAAGAGGTATCCCAAAAGGAAAAGGAAAAGGAAAAGGAAAAGGGTTCCAAAACGCCGTCGTTGCCGTACAACGTGTGTCAATTATTGCTACTGTACAGCAGCAGTGTCACGCACACACTTTCCACAGCGCCGGCAGATGGAGGCCGCCACTGCAACCTACTGACCAACAAGGCTGTTGACTATAGAGAGAGAGTTCAGAGCAGACAGGGGGTGCTAGAGAGGGACGGTGGGGGGGACGTCTAGAATGGCGATATCGGGGGATCTTAGTGTCTCAGCAATGCTGTTGACATCTTACCCAAAACACGCATTTCGAAGCTCTCTGCGTTCTTCTTCCATTTCCAAGGTCTCAAAATCTTTTGCCTTTTTTTTTTTTGTTTTTTTATCTGCACTTTTATTTGCCAATTCGTTAACATTTACAGGATTTTGGAATGTGGGGTTTGCCTGATTGTTCCCAAATCATCCTCATTTATCGGTTTCCCTTGGCGAAAATGCACTAGTAATGCGAAAGTTTAAAACTTTCTGAGTAGTGGTTTGGGAAATGAAATGCATAATTTGGTGTTAAATTCAGAAAATAGATCAATTGACTCAGCCCTTTTCTTTTCGCTCTTCAGTGAATTTTGGGCTGGTATGCTTTTGCCTTCCAAAGGGTAGTATAATACACGATTGTGTGCTATTTGATTGCATTGTCAGCTTGTAGCTATTAGTAGTTGGATGGTCAGACTTCATAATAGAGGCCAAGCCCCTGAAGAGCAAGGTTTGGTTTAAAACTCAGTTTAGGTTCGAGGTGCAAAAATAGCATCTTTGTAAGAATAGGGATCCATAGCGTGGGAGGCTCATTCACTCGGATGCCCTTCTTTTAGACTTCATGATAGAAATTTGCTGAAAACCGAAATTGGGGTGTATGCTCTTGGCTCTTTTTTTTTTTTTTTTTTTTATTATGGAACTTTCAAATTTGGTGTGTAAGTCCCAGTGGATGTAATATGAGATGAAATTCTATTTGCATGGAGACCTTTGATACAGGTTTGGCTTCCACGGATTCATTTAAAAACTCTGCAGGGTCAATATGCTCTCTAAACTCTGGTCTTTCTATGCTCAGAAATCAATTTACCAACTAGTGTCTTATCAGCCATGTGCATGCGTGTGTGTCTATTTGTCTATTAGTTTTTTTCCTTATCAAGGCTAATTATTAACTCTTGGATGCTAATCATGAGGTTTGCCACTCATATTAAAGCTCTTTTAAGCTCATTTTTCCCATTGCTTATTCATGTCTCTGCTTATCTAGTAATTTTTGCTGTTTGTTTGGTCAATTGTTGGTTCCTCTTATTTGGACCTCCTAGCACTGTTGTTAGAAGGTTATAAGAAATCATGACACGTTCAAGAGACAACCAGTTTAGTTTACAGGATTTCTGTTGAGTTAGCTGCATTTGTTCGATAGATATTGGAAATATCCTAGGAAGCTTTTAGCTAGTGTGATGCATTATAGTTTTAGAACTAAGTTGAGTTTCTCACAGTTCACAGCTTATCTAATTCTTTTTGCTTTTATTTATAGGTGGAATCCATTGGAATTTTCAATGGAGGGACTGGTTCTCCCCAAAACACAAACAAATGGCCTAGTGTTGTCCTTGCTAGCCATAAAATGTGTGGTATCTCTAAACAACTTTCTAGGATTACTGGAGATTATCAGCTTTCTTCAATTTCGGTTAGTCAAGAAGCTGAAAGCTTTCTCCTAAATGCCATAAACATGAGCTTCTTTGAGCGCTTAACCCTGGCTTGGAAGATAGTGTTCCCTGGACCATTGACAAGAAAGAGCTCAAATGCAAGGATTGCCAAACATAGACTGAAGATGGTCCTCTTCTCTGACAGATGTGCAGTTAGTGACGAAGCAAAACAGAAGATCGTTAACAACATTGTGCTTGCTCTATCAGAATTTGTGGAGATAGAGTCACAGGACAAAGTTCAGTTGAGCGTCTCAACTGATTCTGATCTTGGGACTGTTTACTCTGTCACAGTGCCTGTACGGCGGGTGAAGCCAGGATATCAGGAAGACAGAGAAATTGGATCAATAACAAACGTCGAGTACAAGGATACTGGAGAAGCATCTGGTTCTGTTGATGTCAGATTTGATTTCTTTGTTCCTGATGAAAGAACTCGGTGATCTCTAGCCTTCAAAAGGAACTAAAGGAAGTGTATGGCTGCAACTGCATGTCTCACTGAAATCCCATGTTTGGAACTTTAGCTAGCGAGACAAGCTTTGCACTTCCATGTATATAACGAATTTTAATTAGGTGTTTTGAACATTTTGCTGCCACTGAATTTGAATGCGTTGACGGTGTTGATTAGTTTCCGAAACGACTCAAAAGCATGTATACCCGCAGTTGGATTGTTGTGATGAATGTAAGCTCCCACAATCCTTTTCTGGGAGCTTTTGTGTTTTGCTTTTGGGATCTGTAAGATCTAGGAATCAGATTTTATATTTAAAATTAAGAGTTCAGTTAAATTTGTGACTAGCAGCTTTTTCCTGAACCTTAGATTTGTGATGATGCACATGAAAGTAGCATGTTGTCCTGTTATTGTATATTATACATTGGCTCGACATTGGGATTAGTTTGTCGAATCTAAGGTCTTATTAACCTGGAGGGAGGCTGGAGCGAAAGCAACTTCTTCCCTTTCAATGACAATTCCATGCCTTTCAGAAATTCCAAAATTTATCACCAAGAACAACAAAGTTTAAGCTGGGAAAAATTCCAAAATGTGCTACTAAGGCAATATTAAATTTTTTTAACTGCTCGTTAAATATTCAATAGTCTTTTTATATATCTAATTATTTTTAATGAGAATTTATTTTTTTTTTATAAAAAAAATTGATATAGATTTATATCTTAATTGTGTCAATTTCCTCCATTCTTATAACTTATATGTAAAAATAATAATAATAATAAGAATTTTGATGCAATTAAGATGTATTTGTGTTATACTAACATTAGCAATATTATAATATATATATATAATTCGAATTTTATGTGTAAAAATAACTGGTTATTCAATAAAATTGATTAAATGTACAATAAAATCGATATGATGTGTTATAGAGCAATATTGAATTTTTTAACAGCTAATTATATATTTAATTGGTTTTATTACACATTTAATTATTTTTAACTAAAAACTTAAATTTTTTTCTGAAAAAAAAAAAAGAGAGGAAATTTTAGCGTAGATTTGTGTCTTGTCCGCGTTAATTTCCTCAATCTTTCTAACATTTCCGTAAAAATAATAACGAGAGAAATATTAATATCTTTGGCATTTGTAATTTTAGCCGGGGGCGATTATGTAATTTCGATTAAAAATGTTATGCTCTAAAGCCTCGAATCTTAATTCTCAGCGGGAAATATTCAAATTTTCAAGCCTACCAGTCTCCTTCCGAATCTGCTGCCTCTCAGAGAAAACAAACAATCTCTCAGAAAGAAAGAAGAAAAATGAGCGGCGGCGATTGTCTCCAATTCGAAAACCCAATTCAAGATGCAATCTCGAGGATCTGTTTCGCTCCACAATCCAATAACCTCCTCATTTCATCTTGGGACTCTGTGAGACAGATGCATTCTTGTTCTCTTCTTTCCTTCTTGTTTTTTTTTAATGGGTTTTTTTGGTTGTTTTTGGGGTCTAATTTTTCCTTTTATACACTCATAAATTTGGGTTTAATTTAATTTAATTATTATCATTTTTTTTTTGGTAGAGTCTTCGATTGTACGACGTGGATAGCTCTGTGCTTAGATTCGAAGTTTCCTCTGGGGCTGCTTCCCTTCTCGATTGTTGCTTCCAGTCCGAGTCTGTTGGTCTTACCGCCGGCTCTGATGGTTGCATTAGAAGGTTGGTTTGTTAACAACAACAATTGTGACTCCAGTCCCATCTCGAGTTTTGTTCATTTTTGGCTCCTATTTATCTATGTTTTGCTCAATTGGACCAAATTGAGCAGGTTATCAGTGAGCAGTGAGTGTTTGTGTTCAATTCTCATTGTTGGGACGAGTAAATTGGTGTAGTGCACGTTAGAGGTGGATTGACAACAGTTTTTCAGCTTTGTTAGTCATGTCATTGCAATCTTGCAGTCATTTGTAACAAAAAGATGTGACCTTTATCTGTATTCCTGCGATGTTGTTCATTTTTAGTGTTGAAAAAAAATAAAAAGAAGGATCATTTTGATGTCCTACTGTAATTTTTCACACGTAAGCATGCTCCCTCACTATGATTGTTGAGATGTAGCTTCTATGTACAGTATGACTGTACAATCAAAAGAACCGCCATGTTTGAGAGCACAAAAGCACAAAGAGAAAGGCAAAGATGAAGTTTGTCAGGTTGGCAAGACAAATAATGACATGAAAATGGTCAACTCTGTGGTCTGGTCCTAGATAGGACCGTATGCAATCAGAAAGTATTGATTATTATGAATCTTAGATGGCTTAATGGGGAAAACCAATATCATGCATTCGTGACTATTGTTATTGACATGCATCCAGGACATCATGAGGGATGGTTTCAATATGATGGTTTCTGTTTGTTCTTGTACTTGCACACGCCCTTTGTTTTCATTTTGGGTTATGGGTTCCTCAGCAGTATTGTGTTTTCATCATCTGTTTATTTCCAATATCTTATAAGGTGACATGTCTCTGTTATCAATATCATGCAGTGACTCCTTTCTGGGAAAATTTTTCTAGGTACGACTTGCATTCAGGAACTAGTGATGCAATTGGCAATCATCATGACATAGCAACATGTGTTGGATATTCTGATAAAGCATGTAAGCTACTTATATTGCCTCACTTTTATTGTTGTTTTTCCTATATTGTATTTAGATCTCTACTTTAGATAATTGATTTCTTGTTTGCAATTTCAAATGCCATGAGATTTGTGTTTACACAACATGTGGTCTTCTTAGCAATGCATGTACCTCTTTCTTGCACCCCCTGATCAAAGAACTTGTACATTCTTCCTTGAACTCTCAACGGTGATAGAACTCATGGATCCTACAGACTGGTTGAAGCTTTTCTGCAATAACAGAGTGGTGTCTTGCAATATTTCTTGCGTTCTTTCAGTCATTAATTGTCTGTTATGCTACTTATTGTCACCTACTGTGTCATTTAGAATAGAAGGTTTAGATGACAACTTCGATACACAAAATGAAAGGATGCATGACCCATCAAAATCTGAAAGCCAAGTATGAGTTTGGTAAGCATGTAACGGTGGTTGTACTCATACCAAGAGATAGTCACGAAACCTTGGGAAAGGCACAAGTGCCGCCTGTCTACAAGGCATTTTAAATGATTCCTTCTCTCTGGTTATTATAGGCCAAGTGATTTCAGCTGGTTTGGACAAAGAGATAATATCCTGGGATATGCGCTCGGCAAAGCCTTTTGTGTACTTGAAAAATCTAGACGCGGAAGTTGAGTCCATGTCTCTCTCTGGTTTTGAATTGATGGTGGCCATTGGAGCATCAGTAAATACATACGACTTGCGAAACTTGGAAATACCAGTTTGTTTAAAAGAGTCATGTGCCAACGTACAGATTAGATGTGTGAGCTCAATTCCTTTTTCTAGAGGTATTATAACGGTATTTTAACTTTGCATGCTTTAAAGATGCACTGTTCTTGTGAAGACAGTTTCATTTGAAGGCCAAACCAATGCTGTCAGGGAAAAAATGGACATGATACTGATGATGAATTTAAAACATATATGATTTTGCACTTTATTTCTGCTCTTTTGATTGGGTTATTTTGTTGCAGGATATGCTATTGGCTCGGTAGATGGACGAGTAGCCTTGGAAATATCAAACCCATCCTATACAAATGGCACAGGGTAAGTCTATA
Organism: Kandelia obovata; assembly: GCA_021464305.1. Taxonomy (NCBI): domain Eukaryota; kingdom Viridiplantae; phylum Streptophyta; class Magnoliopsida; order Malpighiales; family Rhizophoraceae; genus Kandelia; species Kandelia obovata. The sequence goes on along the minus strand of CM038486.1, from coordinate 2,093,340 downwards.
AGATATATTTCTTCGTATAAGTCATATCCTTCATTTGTTGAATGTTTCAGGCATATTCACTCTCTGTTCTTGCTAAGTATCTCATCAGATGTCTTCTATATCAGAGGTAGAACTTAACAATCAGAATCAATCCTCATCCAATTAGTTATTGAACTTTTCCTTTCCCGTCCATGTACAATTGTACGTTAATTTTTCCAAGCTTTTAGTGGCCTAACTTAATGTAAGGATTTTAACCTGCATGACTATCTTTGGTAGTTATAGTAATCTTATACTTGTCCTAAGTTTTCATCTCGCTATTAGTAACCTTGTCACATTGTAAGGTTTCACTTTTGTGTGGCAACATCAACTCTTGAGCATTTGATTCATTTCCGTGTCTTTGACCAAAGCGATAAAAAATGTTTTCTTATTCATACATGTTTGTTGCGTCAAAGTTGGCTAATCGCCATAAAAGTAATATATACATCTCAAATTCTACTGCAGATTCACTTTCCGATGTCATCCGAAGTCAAATGATGGAAGAACATATCTAGTATCAGTCAATGATATAGTTTTCAATCCACAGTACGTGTTATTCCCTCTACAGTTTGCCATCATAAGTCTTCCGATTCTTAAAACTGATACCTGCTTTGATCTAGGATTTATGGTACATTTGTGACCGGTGATAATGAAGGCTATGTCACAGCATGGGATGTGCAGAGTAGGAGAAGATTATACGAGGTATAAATCGTCTGCTTCCAGCAGGAATTTGTTTCATGATCTGTATTACTATTCAACTTGCTTATTTGCTAACTAGTGTTTTCCTTATTTTATGTTGGCCTTATCTTTTGTAGTTCCCCAGGTACCCAAACAGTGTGGCATCATTATCCTACAACCATGCAGGACAGCTTTTGGCAGTTGCATCAAGCTATACGTACCAAGAAGCCAATGAAATGTATTATCTCGGTACTCTCAGTACTAGAGCCTAGAATGACTGATACTGTTCTTCTTGAATTGCACCTTCTTAAGCGTCCTTTAATCATGTGCCCTTTGTGTCTGTGACAATTTTCTGCAATGTTTCTTCTAGTTCCCTTTTATGCTTTTGTGTCGTCTCTTTTCTATATGCAATGTCTTTTTTTTTGTTTTTTTTTTTTTTTTTCATTTTGCATCTACTTCATTCTTCTCTGGGGTGAACATTTCTTTTCTGTATTGAACTTCTGGTGGATTTTTTGTATGCTAACTGTAAGGGCATTATTCTTTCCATTTCATTAGCTGCTATGTCTATATTTTGTGTGGTGTAGCTTATGAATTCCAAACACGTGAATGCTTACATATGTACGTGCATTTCTCCATGACAGGGAGGTGTCCCCTCAAATATTCATAAAGGGAATGGAAAACAGCTGTGGTGGGTCATTTTCTACTAGAGATTCAAGTACGGTGTGATTATTCCCTGCATGCTTGGTAATACTCAATCTTTTAGAGATCTACTGCATCTCTTATTTTCTATTTAGCTTTTAGGTTGTTTGTCTCAAAGGCACCTTGGGCCCATTTGTAGCCCCACCCCTTCCTCCTAGTCCTGCCCCAAATTGCCTTATTGTCCCCAATGTTAGTACACTTTGCTAAAATGCTGACTATCTAGCTTGGTGTGAGTAATTTTTTGTTTCTTCCCTCTAAAACCTTTTATGCAAAATGACTCTGATGTTGAATAGTGGACCAGGAGTCCAAAACTATTTCTTCCTGGTTGCTCTTACTTTTGTGTTAATTTGTATGTACAAATGGTTGAAAAACCCTATTGATGTTACATATCCCTCTCTTACTTGCGTTGCCTTTCTAGTCCTTGCCGTCGGCTTGCTGAAACATTTTTGCCTGTGAAACTAACCTTGGGATGCAAACATTTAAACCTCCGCTATTTCCAGTTTAGGCTTAACTTTTTCATGCGGACGCATATTGTCTTGATGTCTTCTTTATTGATAACTCAGTGCTGTTTTACTACTTTGCAAAGTAGTTCAAGCTGACTGTGGTGGAAATTTTTGGCAGATTGAAATTGAGGCAAATGAAGACATGCACATCTTCCACCAGGACAAAAAGAGAAAGTCTTCTTAATTTTTTAATTTGCTCTAGGAAGAAGGTTTAAGCGTACAAATAGTAATTGTTGCTAAGGCTAGAAAAAATGCCGTTATGTTAACTTACGAGTAATTCTGCGTATGTGCAGCAGCAGATGCCACATGTGATGGATGTTGTTGTAGTGCTGCCTTTTCTCACTACCTTCTAATCATGTAGCAAGGTCTTAGGCATTTACCAAGTTCAATTTTCTTACTAGATTTAGCGCACATCAATACTGAAAGCTGTTCATCTCTCCATTAAATGTGGTTGCCTTCAAAATCAACGTCTGTATGAAACTCTTGTGCATGACATGAATCATAGTCTTTGCTATGGTTTGATTAATTATGATGTTTGAATTACTTGTGTGATGCATTGAGCTCATTTTCAAGAGTTCTGTTGCCTTGTCACAATCAGAGCATACGTATTGATGTGAAAGTATGCAGAAGAGATGGGCTGTGGAGCTATGAAGCCATGCATTCATTAGTCAACATTGACATTGAGCAATTTGCTTCTCGGTTCCTCCTAGTTCCATGAAGGTAATGAAAGGAAAATTAGCAAGCGAAGTCTCTCTGAGAATTGCTACGCATGGAGCTAATCCCTACAAGTTTGTTGTACCAACATGGCTCATCGACAATAAATTTGCCTGTATTTTCCTCTCCTACTGTAAGACTTTGAGTCTCGTGATCTATTCCTGTTTTTTCTAAGGGCATTGCTACATGGGTAGAAAAATTATGCCAGCTGAGAATCAGAATGAGCTAGCGAGTAGGGTACATGGAGAATAAAAAAAAGAAAAAAAATCTATATTTTTTCTTCTTCTTCTTCTTCTTCTTCTTTTTTTCCAAAAATTTAAATTTTCTGTCCAAAAAAGCATTAGATGCACATGAAATCTAATAAGATAGTTCAATGAGTAACAATGTATTATTTTATTTTTTTGGCAGTTGGTTATATGTTTTTTTTTTTTGGTCCTTTGCACATTCCACGGGCATTTTTGTTGCACCTGTGTTTCTTTTTTATTTTTTTTGGGTTACGAAGTTTAAAATTCAAAAAATAAATAGAGAGCCGGCGAGTCTGGGAACAGAACCAGGAAATGCAATGAAAAGGGATGAAAGTTGTCATTCTTCTAATCTTTAGGGTTTGATTATTTCAGTTCACCTTTCCTCGTGCCAATCAAGAGCAATGAAAATACAAGAAATAGTTTTGTTAGCTGCCTTTCTCATTGTGCTAATAATAAGTCGATTGGGGCTTTATATATATATATATATATATATAATTAATTTTTCAGTCTAATTGAAGTGGGGGAAGAGTTTTATAATTGCAAGTCAAGTCTAGAATTAAAAAGAGCCCAGCTCGATGGCCCAAGTGACATTTCCGCATCACCCATCCTTGGAAAACTTGAAGAAGGAAAATCAAAATGTTCCTCCTGGATGAGTTGTCGTGCACTTTCCGGCTACATACACGCCAGTGAAGTTGGAAAACAAAACCAAAAAGAAGATGGAAAGAAAAAACAAAAAAAAACATCATTACACGATGTTTGTGAAATCCATAATACATTACATTTTCACTTTGAATTGTGTAGTCTTGTCATTTTCAATCTTCCTTCATTCACTTGTGTGTCGTGTTCTCATATATTTTAATATGTTTAAATTCTTGTCTCCCCCCACCCCCCACCTTCCTTCTTTTTTTTGTTGTTTCTGGTGAGTTGGCTTTTGCTGGTCTTTTAGATGTTGCAATCTCCTGTTGTGGGACTCTTGTTGATCTTTTTGCCTCTTTAAATAGGATAGCAGAGATGATTACTGGATAATTCTACCAAAATTTGCAAGAATCTTCTCATCCTTGCCTCTTTCAATTAGTTTTGGTGGTTGTCAAAGAATGTTGAAATCCTTGGTAACATAAGAAATGGTTATTAGAATCCTTGCTTGCTTCTGTTGGATCATTTTCTGGTTTTCTCTATTCCTTTCTTGTTGGTTTGGTTCATGGCTTCTGTTTTTGGCTGTTGCAGCTAAGAAAGGCTACTAGTTGTAGATACTGCCATTTACCAGTTTGTCCATAAGTGAGCTTCAACTCTAAGTCCAAATGATTGTTGGAACAAATCAAAGTTGTAGGTCTATATTCCAGTGTGATCATACATAAAACACTTTGAAGATGTAGCATAATGTCATTCTTTGTATTTTGTATAATCATTTTATAAATATACTGTGATTTGTAATGGTGTGCACAAAATGTAAGAGCATTTTGGATTACTTTCATTGATGTAATCAATGGTGAAATTTATCTTTAGACAACAACCATGATCATTAATTGTGTTTAATAAAAATTTTATCAATCAATTTTTTAAAATTTGTAGCTTTCTTATATATGCATCAACCACATGAAAATAATTTTCAGTCAATTCAAAAGTTTCAATAATAATAATAATAATAAAACTCATTTTCTTTGAAACAAATGGACCTTATGAATGTATAAAAGAAATTTCGAATTACCACTAAATTTTTGTTTAAGGCATATACAAATTAACATCTAATTATCAAGATACAGCATAAATTCTATACACAGTACACACACTCGATCCTCCCTCGAAGGGCAAGCAGCCCACGTGTTACAAGTGTTATATAGAAACAGCGCAGATATTTTTCTGATCAATCAATCCATTTAATCTAACGGCTACGATGCACCCTACGGGCCCACCTGGCAAAAAGCTTGTATTTTTTGAAACCCTAGACCCCTCAATTTTCCACTGTGGACCACGCACCACTATAAATACCGCAAATCTCATCTCCTCTCTCTCTCCTTTTTCTCTTTCAGAGCGTCGCTCTCTCTCTCTTTTTTCAGAACCTTTTTCGTCGCTTTCCACTCAATCGCGGCCGCCGTTATGTCGGACGAGGAGCACCATTTCGAGTCCAAGGCCGACGCCGGAGCTTCCAAGACCTATCCGCAGCAGGCGGGCACCATCCGCAAGAACGGTTACATCGTCATCAAGGCCCGCCCCTGCAAGGTCTCATTTTCTTTTTTCTATCCGTCGATTCTCAACGCTTCCTTTTTAGATCTGTGCGATTGTTTATTAATTATTATCGATCATGTCGTTTTTTCTTTTTTAAAGTAATCATTTATTTATTTGTTTTATTGTATTAGATCGGCAGCTTTTGCTGAATATATTATGTTTATATGCTTCTGAATTGGCTTGAATTGTACGATAATTTCTGTATTATTATTTTTCAATGGAGTTAACTATTTAAATCTGTTTGAGTTTTTTTTTCCAGATAATCGTAAGCTTCTATTTTGTGTTTGATAAATTGAAGAAGTTTGAGTGAGAGTCAACATGAGATTTTATATATATATATATATATATATATATCAGAATATGGATCTAAATAGAGGGGAAAAAAAAACTATGTATATATATAGGACCCCAACTATTCTTATTTGAGTTGGATATGATGGCTGCAATATATTGGGCTGTTTTTGGGCGGTTTATTTAGTCGAGGAAAAAAAAACAGTGATTGAGAGTTAATGGAAGATTGGTAAGAGAGAACAACCATAGGGATGATGAATTTTGATTTTTAATGTTACCCGAATAATGTGCCACAGAAGTCTATGTGTGAGTGATGGGTTTTGGGGATTCCTTGTGGAAAATTCGTAGGATTCTGTCATGGTGTGTTCTTTTACTTCGTTTTTGTGCGTATATCTTTCTTTTCCCGTTGTCTCTGCTTGTTGACCTTCCCCTTAAGAAGTTGGTACTTACTTTTTTGACTCCTGTTTGGTTTTTTCATGACTGTTTCTAATTGGACCAGATTCTTTTTCCTTTTTGTGTCTCAGGTTGTTGAGGTTTCTACCTCCAAAACTGGCAAGCATGGTCATGCCAAGTGTCACTTTGTTGGTATTGACATCTTCAATGGAAAAAAACTTGAGGATATTGTTCCTTCTTCCCACAACTGTGATGTATGTACTAATTGTCATATTGCTCATTTGTCTTGTGTATTTGCAAGCCTTTTGACACTTCTAACTTTGTCATATGCATTTCAGGTTCCACATGTTAACCGTACTGACTACCAGCTGATTGATATCTCTGAGGATGGATTTGTATGGCACTGTTCCCCCCTGTTTGTTTGGTTCCTCCTCCTCTTTTCTCTCTAAAAATAAGAGGGGAAATTCCAAGGTTTTCTAAACTCTGATTTAATTTGTCTAAAATTTCAGGTGAGCCTCCTCACTGAAAATGGTAATACTAAGGATGACCTGAGGCTTCCAACTGATGATAATCTGCTTACTCAGGTTTAGTTAACAAAAGCAACCAATGCTTTTTCCTTTTCTTATGCTTATATTATATAGACTCTACTTGGTTAATTAATGCTTATGATTCTGTAATCTGATGCTGTTGACTAATTTTTTTTTGTAAATATTTAATTCAAACTACAAGAATTCATATAATCCTTTTTTCTTTTCTTTTTCTTTTTCTGGTGTTTTGCAGATCAAGGATGGATTTGCGGATGGGAAAGATCTGGTTGTGACAGTGATGTCTTCCATGGGAGAGGAGCAGATTTGTGCTCTCAAGGACATTGGTCCTAAGAATTAATTTTACTTGTGTCTCTGTCCTGTCTCAAGGTTGTCCTACGTCCCCGTAGCTTAGAACTCTGCTTTATGTGGGTTTGAGAGCTAGCCCTATCTCAGAGACATTCAACGGGGATATGGCCCTAACCTATGAGGAGACTCGACATAATTAAGCAGCCTGTTTTAATTGATATTTTTATGGTTAATGGTGTGTAGAAGTATATCTGCCATTGTGACTATACCCTTTATCAACGGCAGGCTTTGGTGGTTTTGAAACTTGGAACTGGTTAAGATTGTCTTAATGTTATAGCATTTGGTTTTTCAATGATCTCTTGGGTTCCCTGAATTGCGCTTACTGGTGCTTGGTGTGTTATTTATGTGTTGTCTAGTGATACGCCCACAAATGATTCCAACTCGTAGTCGACGCCAGATCATGTCTGCACTAAAGGGCAAAGTAGTACGATTTTAATGCCAACTGCAATGGTCTTTGGACTGCTATTTCTGATCTGAATCTTGATGCCTTGTTCCTTTTGAAATGAGATTGATGAAAAGGATAGAGATGTCGGGCAATCTGTTAATAACTTAATACAAGCTCAAAATGAAACCGGCGCGATGCACATTTTCTCGGATGTGATGCTCTCAAATCAACGGCTCTCATCGATATTCATCAGGTACTACCGCCGCCTAATCGGATGGCTGTTCCGAGCCAATCCGTGGGAATGGTGCCCTGCACTTCGCCACTCAAGGCCCTGAAGGCATGCTTCGTTGCTGCCTGTATTTAGTCAAACTTGCTTACTTTTAAGTGGATCCAGAAAATAAATGAAGCCTATTTTAGAACTGGGGGAAAAGAACCCAAAAAAGAGTAAACTAGAATCTGATCAGACCTTCACAATGTAGACATTGATGCCAAGCTTGGCAATGATTGCTGCTTCTGATATCTTGGTCACCATTCCCCCAGTTGTATCATGAGCTGCCACTGTTATGTCAACTGCTTAAGAGAATTGAAACGCTTATTTTGGTCATTTATCATTGTTTCGAAAAACGTTAGGGCATAATCAACAACCAAGACATACATTGCGGGCAGGTATTTAACTAAATGGTCTAGGCATTAACTGCTAACAGGAGCAAATCAATCTGGGATTAGGTCCAAATCACCCACAGAAATCTGCTACATTAATAATAATACTCTCTACAAACCTTGCTCATTCATGTTTTGAAGTGTTGGCTTGACAACAGACCAGCTCCCATCCTCTCTTACGGCTGTTTGACGATTAACATTTTTGATCTCCATCCAGTTTGATAAATCAGCTAAACAGTAAGGGCTCTTTAGTTTAAAAAGATTTGAGAATTCAAAACAAATGCTCACCAATCTCCCTCAAGAGTATTGCATCAGGTTCTGAAGGAGGACGGTCATATACACCGAAAACATCTGTCTTTAACCCATGTTAATTGGATAACAAATGATCCACTATGTTGAATTTACATTTATCAGACAGTCATAATGATCACCACAAGTGTTTTGTACTTAAAAAACCCCAATCCTGGACACATAAACCAAATGAAGAAGTAAAAAAGGAGAAAGAATAGAGTCATGAAAGACCATCAAACATAAAAAACCAGGTAGCCAATTTGACATAATTGTATGAAAATAAGCAATCCCAATAATTATATAGTTTGAGATCATTTTGGGCAATCATCTTTACTGTTAATCATGATTGGAATGACAAGAAGCTGCTTTATAACCATCAAGTTGTAAGATTAATGAGTGCTCAAGAATAAAAAGCAGCATCAGACATAGATCATCGTTTTGAGCTATCTTGTCCTAATGAAGTTAAGCCAACCATAATATGTTTTAGCTACCAATTCACAGAGGCGTGTTCAATAAAAGAAAGTGTGCAAATACATGTCTTGGAAAAAGGATACAAGGAAAACAACATATCTGGGCTTCAAGTACGCTGCAAGATGACGTATAATAACATCACCGCTCAATATGGTGCATCCCTGATTTAATTGAGTAAATCAAGAGACATCAAAATAAATCTCCAAAGACTGAGAGCAAATTACCTACTGGGAGAGAGAGCAAACCTGTGCTTCGTCAAGCACTGCATCTCCATGTAGAACCTAAAAGGCATAAAGATTTCTTCAATCAGAAGAATATGTAAAACATGAGGTTCTTAGCACCAAAGTCCATGTAAGTGGCTTGGGTCAGCTAATAAACAGTTGAATTTGCACATATCTTCTGGGGTACACATTCCAAATCAATGTCAACCTCCAGGGTGGATAAGAGAGGGTTGTCTCAAATGGGTTTACCACCTATTTGTTAGCCTATTTAAATTTCTCTCCACCATATCAATCAAGCATTTATCTCTGAAAGTATAAAGAGCCCCATTACAAAAGACATGGATAGTATGTCCTTTTCAGTTAATTACCTTCTAGTGCGATACCCATTCTGTCCTTTCACACACAATTTTCGTTCTACCCTACAATCAAATGTATAATATGCTACTAGACAGTATGCTTAGCATCAGGAACTTGGCAAAAGTATGCAAATGTAGGGCCATGTATAGGTTAAAATTCCTAAGCCCTCCTATGGTAAACCTTGACTACAATTCAGTCACATTTAGCTAAGCTGATCAGTCATTGAACAACTCTATCTCACCGGTACAAATCCAGAGTCAATTGCCTTTGCCATTGCTGACAAATCAGCTGATGCTATCTGAGAAAATTGAAAGTTTAGAAGGGAATCATAAAGAACGGTCGATTATAAACTGGGAAAAAAGAAATTCTATATAAAGACATATGAGATGAAAAATTCAAACGAATAATCTTCCAATGCCTCTAACATTTTTTTCAGAGGTTGACCATCCACATGAAAATGGAGACATTCCAACAGAAGGAATACCCTCTGCAAGAAAAGGAGAAACTTTGTTAAGAGTGATGTGCTACACTTCCAGAAACAGAGTGCAGAAATGAATTGTAACCCAGAAGAATGAATTGCAGATTGGCCCACCAAGAGTTGCGTGAATGTAAGAGCAAGTTTCTAGAATTTCTGGTATTTTTCAAGCAAATGCTAACTTTACTAACTAAATGAAGAAGCAATGCAAAGGTTCCTTCTAATTGCTAGATCAGTACCTCTAGCCAGAGCTCGAACAATTTCAAGATTAAGTGTTGTAACCTGAGCAACACACCAGAAAGCATTTAATTCATTATGGGAAGACACAAACAACTATGTTCCACCAACAAGATGCACTACAATAATGACAGATATGGAAGTAGATTCTACTAATTGGTAACCCATGATTGAAAGTAATCTACAAATCTAAATGGAACAAAGGCTGACACTCCTATGAATTGATTTGAGGGAGTAGCAGAGTTAAGACATGAATGCAAACACTATGACCCCAAAAAAAAAAAAAAAAAAAAAAAAAAAAAGAGGAGAACCTTCACAAGTAGAACTGACAGCTAAGAAGATAATTAAAAATTCAAATTTTTGGAAACTTTTCATGCTGAAGATAGATGTTATGAAATGACACTGCACACCAGTATCAAAGGAGGCTTACATACAAAATGAAAACCTAGCTCTCCAAGAATTTAACAATGGCAACTATACTCGTATCAGTTGGACGAAAATACTCATTCAAAAATGGATGAAGTATATTATAAGAACAAAAACAAAAAATCCAAGACTATGGTTATTTTTCAAAGGTTTCAAGAAGCAAGTACAGCAGCAACTTGTCATTTCTTTTTCTATCAGATTCCTATAATTGCAGAGTCTATGGTGGAATTGGAAGATATTGTACAGCAGCTAGGAACGTTTCGTGAGTAACAGATCTGCTGAAGCATGATAGATCAATCACAGCTCACTTGATAATGCTATCCAATGTCACAACTTTATCCTAATTCTATGTTACTCATTTTAGAAGCAGTTTTGTGAATATAGCTGCAGCATTCTGGACAGACACACTGAGACTGATGCAACTCAGGGAATAGAAGAAGAACAACCAGGAAAAGAAAAAAAGGAGCAGAGTAGAAATATAAGTTTACAGAAATGCGTGTGGCAACAAAACCAGCTTTGACAAGTGGTTGGTTCAATCCTCCTTTATGAACCCCAGATTTGCTTGCCTGAAAGTGTCCAAAAGAACCTAAAACAAACAATAGCAACTCTCAAAAATTGGAGAAACGTAGCCATAACAGTCAATCATTTGTAATCCCAATTTATAAAATAGCCAAGCAAATGACCTGCTCCATGGACAACAACGAAACTGCTGGAATCCAAAAACGTATGCTCCTTAAAATCATCTATGTTGCATTCAATTTCTGACCTTCCTGGTCGCTTGCTCCAATCCATCCCATGAATATGCTGGGAGCCAGAACCAGCGAACATGGCTTCTCTTAGCTGTGAGGAAACAATCTCAAGATTCTCTTCATTTATTTTCTCTAGTTCATTCTTGCAAGTAATGGCAGCCCCTCCTGTACTCGATGGGGTGTATCATATATCAAACTGACTTGAAATTACAGCAATGAAAAAGGAGAAAAGTTTACATCTTTTGACATCAGTGGGTCTACAATGAACAGTTTGGAGGCTACAAGGATAAAACCCCAACATAAATTTCCCGCAAGATTTCCATTTCCGAAGCAAGAAAATTGAAAAAGAAAACAACTTGAGCACTGATTTCTCATCAATTCTTGTGCGAGAGAGAGAGAGAGAGAGAGAGAGAGAGAGAGATGTGACAGACCAAGCTTAACGATGCAGCGGATTGGCTTAGTTAGATTGAAGGTTGTTTTGTCTTCCATCTCTGCCATGTTTGTTCCCTCTAGCTGCCTTCAACTGTTACTCCTCCTTTATGTTTCGTGCCAAATCACACTGCCACCCAATTGTTTTGATTCAGCTCCGAAGCTTTGTTAGCTGTGAGCACTGTACTCTGGTCCCCTTCAGTGAATAATATGTGAGATATTAGGCATATATGCACCCATGATCTTTGCTGGGGACAAAAGAGACGTCGAAGAGTGGGGAGTTTTTTTTTAATTTTTATTGGGGTAGACATAACAAGGAAAATTTTTAAATTTAGTTAATTAAGAAAAAAATAAGACATAAATAAATTTAAATTTATTATAATTATTAGTTATAATTTTTTATTATATATAAAAAGATATATCAATTATAATTGGCTATTAAGAAAAATTTTTGTATCCATTATATTCCTAATAAAAATTTTTTAAAGTAAATTTAGGTTTTGATTTTGAAATATAAAATCAGGTATTTGCAAAATCAATAATGAAAATGAAAATGAAGCACCTATAAGAAAGTCTGAGTCTTGCTGTAACACATATCTTTTGACTACTGAAACAAGGAAAAATTGAAATTTTTAGAGTTTTCTATATATATATATATATATATATATATATATATTAGTTTAGTGATTATGGCATACACTAGTAATACTCTATTGCATATAAATATAAATAGATGGGCATCTATATCTCATAAAACTGGATTTTACCTAAATTAAGTCAACTTAATTTTTTGTAAAAAAAAAAAGAAAAAAAGAAAATCTCAACTGGAATTTCAATACAAAAGGCTATCCCATGTATAAACTTGAGATGAAGAAAATCCCATTACATAACCTTTGTTTTTTTTATTATTATTATTTTTATTTGTCCATTACATAACTAGACTGAGCTAAACTCTTGTTGTTCTTGGATGGGCCAGGCTTCTGGGTGAGCCCAAATTTGAGCTTGAGACCTAGAACTTATCAAGTTGGGCCTCATTCAGCATTACAGCCCTATAAACAGTAAGTTGGGTGTGATCCAATGCCTCTGTGTGTGTGTGTGTGAGAGAGAGAGAGAGAGATCTGGAGATGAACAAGAATCCTTGAATTGGGCACATAAAAACATTCTTCCTAAAATTTGATTATTAATTTTTTTTTTGACTGCTTGGAAACTAGAGCCTTTGTTACATATAGAATGAATGATGTATATATGCCATCAAGAAATTAATGTTGAGCTCACTCACATATATGAACAACCACTTATGTGAGAAAAAAAATTTCCAACTAAAAGTATTTTCTATTTTTTTTTTTAAGTCTTCTATGTTAATATTTTTCAATGTTTGTATTATAGTAAGAGAATTGAAGTTTTTAACTTTCAACACAATTTTCTTAGCTCACAATAGTTTCTCAATTACGAATAACTATATCCCCCCCCCCCAAAGTGTGTAATTTATTTATTTTTATAGTATTTTTTACTTAAAAATTTTATTTTAATTCGGTTCTTTTTTTTTTTTTAATTAATTGACTCCAGTTGGGTTTCGAACTCAAGTTTTACTTTGTCTTCACATTCTTGTTTGTGGATCTATATAAAAATAATTAAAAAAATAATAATAGGCTAGAATAACGAACCAATTGCCCACATGAAGATGATTAAATTTAATTTTAAAACATAAATTAAGTTCAAATTAAACAAAATAAAACCCAGGTAAAGGAATCTGCCACCAACAATGTCTTCTTCTCTTCCATTGTTCCACATTCTCTAATTTAATTCTCTTTCTCCTAATTAATTTGTGTTCATGTTTTGATCATTTGTGTTGACCCAAATCATCTTCAATGTGTACCCAATTAAAAAAGTCAAGCCATGCCCTCCTGCTTTATCCTCCCCCAGTTTGTTCTTTCCCCTTTTGGTGCCATCCTCGAATTCCTGTGTGGTGTCGTAAGGTTGCTTCCCAAGCTATCGAAACAAATACATGGGAACTTGGCCCCAATGTCTCTCTCTCTCTTTCTCTGTCAGCCAATCCAACTAATTTCACTTGAATTGAAACTTTCCGCCAGGTGCATTAATGTGGCCTTCCAGAAAGGGACGGCTTGTCCCATATTGAATTTGATTGCTACAATGTAAATATTCCCACCAACTCTTCTGCTGCCTCCAATATTTACAAAAAGTGCTCAAAACGCAAATAGATATAAATTAGTTTTACCATCCGGCAAATATTCTCGTGTTGATAAATTAGTTTATACAAAAAAAAAAAAAAAAATTGAATGGAAAAATAAAACCATGTTTATTAATTATTTTGTTTTATATTAAACTATGTAGATATATTCATAGTTGTGACGGATGGCTATATAATTCATTAGGTTAATTTGGAAGACAAATGCTCTTAAAAAGTGCGATGTTGATATTGGAAAGTGAAACAAATTTTAGCTCTTTAGACACGCAAGACATTGAAAATTGACATGACATCTTGAAGGAATAAAAGAATAAACTTTTTTTTTTTTTTCATGTTGTATTTATTTATTGAGATTTTAAGTTTGAATGAATATATATTAAAAATAAATAATATATAAATAAGAATTATAAATTTAATATTTTATTTAAATCTATTAATATTGATATGAATGAGTGATTGGAGGAGGAGTACAAAAGGTAATCGTTCTTACCAATTCAGATAGAGAACCCATTACGAGACCCAAAACACAGTTAAGAAAGAAAAAGTAAGAAGAAAACACAGGAGAACGAATTGGGTTGTTGACAAATTTAAGAAATGACCCTATAAATGTTTGTCTATGTAGTTCCCATCTCCAGATATACCAACTCCATTGCCAACCCTTTTCCAAAAGCCCTAGCGATGGCCACCCACGTTGTCAATGCAATGGCCTTTAGCTGTCAATTGAATTACTTGTACGGCTGAGTTTTGGTGGTGTGGACGCCTTGACAAAATTACCTAAAATACTTAGGTTGGACGCAGATTACAATGAGTTCACATCATTCTAATTACAACCTTTAATTATTATTATATAACATATATATTTTTATAAATTTGTATTCATGTTAACATCTATGTTTATATATATATATATATATATATATATAATAATAATAATAATAATAATAATATTTTGGAATTACTTGTCCTTGTCAATGTTAACTGTGGGATAAGATTCTTCAATTGGGATAGGAAATTTTAATTTAATTCACCTAAAAATGAATTAAGTTAATTTAATATTATATATAATACAAAAATTAAAATAAATTTTAATTAAAATATACATAATTAAAAAATAATAAATTTATTATATTCAAGAGGAGAGAAAAAAAAAGAGTGAATGAGATAAATATCTTTGTAACAACTTGATCATGAGAAATCAGAAGATAATGTGTGTACTACTTGATCATGACAAGTTGCTTTCACTTGTCATAACAAATAACAATTGGTTTTGCAATGATAATATTTTAAGTTCTTTAACTTTAGTCTGTTATGGCAAATTATTGTGACCCCTTATATATTAATATTGTGTTTTGATAATAACAAAATATTAAATATCATTGACATGTTTTATTTGATTGTTATTAGTAAAAAAAAATTAAATTACATAAATATATAAATATGAAACAAGACAACACAAGTTAAAAAAAACAGAGAGAAAAGGCAACCAATTATCAATTAACTTTTAAAAATTGTTGCACTTACTTTGAGATGAATTATATATATTTAGAAACATAAATTTATTTAATTTTTAATATTATCAGTTATATATTATTTAGATATATGTGAAGACATATGTATCTTGGATATTAAAGTGTGTCAAAATTGTTAAGACAAACTACATCGATCAATTTTAAAAAAAATTATCATAAATAGTTAAAATTAAATTAAAGGGTGAGTTATACATAATTAAAAAGAAATGTTAATCTAATTTTTAATGCAAAAAATAACATATAATTTGAGACTTAGTAAAAATAATTTTAATTAATTTATTGAAAGAAATATAAATTATAAAATAGAAAAAAAAAGTAGAGTTTGAATAAGATTAAAAAAGAAAATATTGTGAAAAAAAATAATAAAAAAATTATCCAATGAGATTAAAGTAAATAGTGCAAAGAGAAGAAAGAAATCAAGTACAAAAGAATAGACTTAAAGAAGTTACAAATTTTAAAAAAATTTGGATGGATCACTTTAACTAATTATTATGGTTGACTAGATATATAGAAAAATGTTACATTAAAAACTAAATTTTTTTAAAAAATATAAATTAATGAATTAAATCAATTGATCACTGATATTATCAAAATATAAAAAATTTAAATTGATTGATTAAACTAATTTATAATTCATATGGTAAAAGTATAAAAGTTAAAATATTTTAGAAAATTTAGATAATTAACTTAAGCTATTAAATGGTTAATTAATATCTTGTAGATAAAGTTTTTTATATTTAATTACTCTTTATATGCTAAAATATAATCAATAAAAATTGCTAGTCAAATTTAAATATTCATATTTGTAAATGAAACTACATATTTTAAAAGTTTTGTATAAAGAATTTGTTTTGATAAATTAAAAAAAATTAACGAATAAATATTATCATTTTATGAAAAGAATTTGTAAAGTTTTGTATCTAAAGTCAAGTGACCTTTAAATGTTTTAAAGATGAACTTGGGACCAAATAAATAAGAAAAGTGACCAGTGAACTTAATATTGAATTAAAAAATAAAATTATGAAAAATTTGATTTTTATTAAAAAGATAAAATTATGATAATAGATTAGAAAACTTTAAGAACATAAACTTGAAAAAAAAAATCTAAATTTAAAAAATTATTATATTTTTATTTTTATTTTATTTTTTTATATTACTTACTTTATATTTGTTATTATTTATATTACTATCTTGCTTTAGAGTTAAAAATTAAGTAATAAAAACAATTCATTCACTTACCTTAAATTTTCTTAAGAACTAAAGCAAATAGGACTCAAGAAAAATAAGGACAAGATGCATCATTTTTTGACATGAAATTTTCTCATTGACATGACGCTTAAGAGTTGAAACTAAGAGGGAGCAATGAGAAATCTCACTTGAAATCACATTATGCTTATGTAAAATTACTATAAGAAAGCTATAACCAACGATGGCAATGGATTACTTTTCAAAAACCCTATCTCTTATTGTCATCAGCCAACAAACACAAAATCTAAAAAAATAATAAAAATAAAAATAAAATCACATAAAAGTACAATTAATTTAATCTATCTTAAACACAAATTTACATATATTATATTATTATAATTATTTTTTAATATATTTTTCATATATAATTGAAATAATAATAAAAATTCACAGATATTAAATCACTATGGTAATAAAAATACACACGTTAAATTCATGGCGGTGTGAATACAGTGATGCTCCGCCAAAAGTTGAGTTCCATGTTAAAGGTTCAACCTTTTATTTATTTTTTATGATTTATTCAAACCTTCTTCTTTTTTTATTTTTTATTTTTTATTTTTTATTTGTAATAGGAAGGACCACCACTCAATTATTTTTATAATAAGTCAAAACCACAACGTGCGTGCTCCTTTCTCTTTTGACAAATGTTCACATCTAATAATAAATCTCAGCGCTTAACATTTCTTAATTAAATATTTATATATATATTTAATTTATTATAAAATATTATTTTATTATAATAAATAATTTTTTATTAATAAAATTATTTTTTATATAATATTTAACATTATTCTTTCATAATCACTAAAACCCAAGATGAACAAGATGATCGATCATTGAAATTGAAATACAATAATACCCCAAGGTTTTCTGGCCAGGCTTTGTCAACCACTTCCTGTGACGGGGGTATAAAAGTCAATTCGGGTATTGCTGCGTTGACTTTTATTTGCTAAATTTCTACTTATAACTAGACCAAATGACAGAAGCGATACCGAAAGTGGCACAGAACTCAGGAAGGTAAGAACAAAAAAAAAAACTGAAAAAAAGCAATAACTATTTTTTTTTTAAAAAAAAATAAAAATTGTGGTCAATTCTTTTATTATTATTATTTATTTATTTGTTTCTCGTAATCAGATGGCTGAGATTGAAGAAACGCGGCAGGCGGGCTCGACATCATCGACGGCCTCCGCGCCTTCTCACCGCCCCACCACCATCACAGTCCCTCCCAGCTCCTTCAGTGAATCGTTCCTCTACTACGGGTCGGCCTCCGCCGCATTCGGCTTCAGCCCCGGGCCCATGACGCTCGTTTCCAACCTCTTCTCTGATTCCCACGACTGCAAGTCCTTCTCCCAGCTTCTCGCCGGCGCCGTGGCCTCTCCCGCCGCGCTTCCCGCCAACAAGATTCCTGCCGAGGACAGGACCAGCTCCCCGTCTGTTGAAGCCAGCAGGGCGCCCAGCTTGTCTGTTGTCCCGCCGCCAACGCCGCCGATTTTCACTGAGCCGCCGGGGATGAGTCCGTGGGGCCTGCTTGACTCGCCGGCCTTCGGGCTCTTTTACTCTCAGGTTAGCGTTGAAATTTTTAAACTTTGTGTCATACTTTTATATTCCCTTCTGTCTAATTATATTTACTGAATTTTTTTTTTCGGTACTATTATTATTTGTTTACCTTTGAAGGAAAAGATATATATATTTTTCAATTATTACCAAACGTTATCCATTGACTGGCAGTTTAGGTCTTATGGTTTTTTTGGGTTGGAAGAATCATCTGGGGTCTTCTTGTTGGTTCAGTAAAAGGAGTTTTTTTTTGGCAGTACAACTTTTCGTTGTGTAAAGGTTATCCTCCCTGTTTGTAGGGAGCCTTTATGCTTATTGTGTGTGTGTGTGTTTTTTTTTCTTAAAAAATTTTTATAATTGTCATCTTTGTAGGATAAAGTTAGATGCTTTTGGCTTGGAAATTTGGCTACTGACATCAAATTAGACAGTGGATCAGTCATTTACGTTTTTTTTTTTTAATTTAAAGCAACCCAAAAGTTTCAGGGTCCCACACGTGGTATTATCATAATATTTTTAATTGTTTTTTAATTCATAATTGTGGTTAAAGATGTCAAGTTGATATCGTCCATGTAATTGAGCCCCTGAGGCTAGAAAGATTTCATTTTGCTTGTCTGCTCTATTGACATGGAGTGACTCTGGTGCCCCTGCTAACCTCTCTAATTTAGAAGCTCCTTATGTAACCAAATGTGGGTTTACTTGATCTCTTTTAATTCTCTTCACCTACAAATGGATTGGCAAGATGTCAATTTTTTCCCTTTCATTCTATATTTTCAACTATACTTCTGATGAAAACCTAAAATAAAAGGCCAGCATGGGATATTAAATCGCCCATTAATCATTTGTTATACATAATTCTGGTAGCTTTCGGGTTGGAGACAAAAATTTGTGCACCTGAACTGACATAACTTCTGCTGCCCCTAAACAATCTTCAAATAATGCGAGCCAGGATGGTTAGCATATTATTTGTCTGTGATCAATAAAGATGCTTCCTTGTGAATGTCCAATTTTTGTATCTTATTTAGATTTTTATGAAATCAAGCATAATTATATCACAGATGGATTGATCATGCTGTAACTTCTCTGTTTCCTAAGGTCTCTTAACAGAAAGGTTAAAATCAGTCATTCTATTTTGTTATTTGTGATATCCTGGCAGGCCTTCAGTATGACACCCAAGCAGGCCTTAGCACAGGTTACTGCTCAAGCTGCACAAGCTCATACTCATATGCATTTTCAAGCTGAATGTTCAACTTCTTTGTCATCAGCACCAATAACCTCTTCGTCACAGATGTCATCTTCTGTGAACCAGGAGACACTAACCTCAATGACAGACTCTAAAGTGGGGATGAAAGAGTCATCTGACTTCTCTCAATCTAATGAGAAATCCCAGGTTTCTTTCATTGCTGTTGATAAGCCTGCCAGCGATGGCTACAACTGGAGAAAATATGGACAGAAACAGGTGAAAGGAAGCGAATATCCACGGAGTTATTACAAATGCACGCATCCCAATTGTCCTGTCAAGAAAAAGGTTGAGCGCTCTCTTGATGGCCAAGTAACTGGAATTATCTACAAGGGTCAGCACAATCATCAACCTCCCCAACCAAATAAGCGTGCAAAAGAAACTAGAAGTTTGAATGGAAAACGAGATAATTGGGAGAATTCTAAACTAGCTTACCAAATTCAGAGTGGAAATGTGAGCAAATTAAAAGAAAGGATAGGTCTAGAATCTAGTCAAGCTACACCAGGGCAAGTGTGTGGGACGAGTGACAGTGAGGAAATTGGCGACACTGATACTGGTATAGAAGAAAACAATGAGGACGAGCCTAATCCCAAGAGAAGGTACCTTTGTACAAGTGAATATTTTGGTGTACATACCTAAGGGATCTGTTTTTCTTAGTCTGTTTGTCTGTATAATGCATATCCTTACATCATGTGCAGAATTACAGAGGTCAAGGTAACAGAGTCAGCTTCTTCACACAGGACTGTCACAGAGCCAAGAATCATTGTGCAGACTAACAGTGAAGTTGATCTTCTGGATGATGGCTACAGATGGCGCAAGTATGGGCAGAAAGTTGTCAAAGGCAACCCTTATCCAAGGTGATTATTTTTGGTGCAATCGATTGTTGTCTATAATCATTGTGAAACTTGCATTTCCTCAGTCAGTTATCATGGACTGTGTGTTAAAACTGCTCTTGTTGGTTTGAACGACCAATTTTGGTGTGATTTGTTGTGTTCAAATCTCTCTGCCCCTAGATCTCCAGTGGTCTCAATCCTTTCCCACTTGAGTTCTAATCTTCTTGCCCCTAGATTTCCAAAATTTTAAAAGTGAATGAAACTTTGACATGGATGATCATTTCTAGTAGACAGCTTTTACTGTTGAAACTAGAATATAATATTTAGATAGTAAAATTTGTTTCACTTAATCTCTTGTCGAGCATGAATGGCAAACTTTTTTTTTCTTTGTCCCTTTTCTCATTGAGGATAAGATTAGCAGCAGTTGCTCATGCAGTTACAATAAGGGCCAAGAAATTCCGTGGAGCTGGGGCAGAAAGAGGATTAGAGTTTTGACCACCATTTTTTTAATGCTCTATTCTACTAGAATGTTATTGAAGTTTCAGGTTGTATTTCTTGGTCTGATTAAGCATGTCTTGAGCATCTAGTCCCTACTTCCTATATTGGGAACTTGTGCCCTGACTCGTTCACCATGTATGAAACATTTCTAGTGGCTTTTCTTGTACGGTGTACAGGAGCTATTATAAATGCACAACGCTTGGATGCAATGTCCGTAAACATGTTGAGAGGGCTGCGGCAGACCCCAAAGCAGTCATAACAACATATGAAGGCAAACTCAATCATGTTGTACCAGCTGCTAGAGGGAGTAGCCATAATGCAGTGACTACTAGTGCATCTCAAGTACAACCATACAATGCGAAGAATCATGCAGTGACTGACGGCAGGAATAATGGTAGTAGTAATCAGCATCATGCAGCACATTTGCAATTAAAAGAAGAGTAGACAACATGAATTTTCTTAGCTGGTACTACATACACGAGGAAAAACACGACGGTAAATCAAGGAATAGCTGTAAATTATTTTTTGCTTAGATATGCTTTTCGTGCTTTGAGGCCATTATTTTTAGCAAGGCCTGCGACCCAAAATGGCATCATGTGCAATAAAGGAGAAACTGCAAAGGAAGATGATGACAGCTCAGTAGAGCTACACTTTTAAGAAGATAAGACAATTAAGTGTTGCACCCTCTTTGATTGTGCTGTATCGACTATGCTGTTGTATGTAAACATCTTACAGGCCTATGTAATTGAATAAAGTTTTGTGCATTCTTTTGTTAATAGAAATGTTGCGGCAGTGATTTCTTTTTACCATACCATCATTACATGGATTTAATGATAAATGATTCTGTTCTGTTGAAATTTGTTTTCTTTCAAATTGGTATGGTTGAATAATATGATATTCTATGAATAATGTTAGATATAAATTATAAAAAAATAAAAAAAAATTAGATGAAATCTTATTTGTACTTAGATTAATAATTTTTTTTATATTTATCAAGAAATTTTATTCGTAAAAAAATGTTTATTGTAATAAAAATAATTTTTTGTGATAAATTATTATTATTATTATTATTATTATTATTATTAGTTGCATAACTTGGTTTGCATAGTTAGGCCGTGAATTCTGCGAGTTCCTGCCGGTTTGGCAGGTTGCCATCGTTGCAGCAGCATCAGACTCTATCCAAAAGCTGTTCTACTTTTAACTTGACGAAAAGATGGTACTGTATACTCAGTATTACTTAACTACCATACTCGTTTACCGATACAGAGGACATTTTATTCTTTTTCATTGTTAATGTTACGTAGAATTTAGAAGAATTTAGCGAATTATGATGCAATCTATAGATAGAGTCAAAAGTATAATAAAGAAATCACGAAGCTCAACAACGATATGATGAGCTAACTTGATGGCCCAAGTGAAGACATAATGTTTTTCATAGATTTCTGCAAAAGGGATTGGCTTGGAACAAAGCAACTAAGCCGCATGCCTTTAGGTACCACCTAACAATGCAAGTCAGGTGAATAAGTAGAACGTCACGGGCCAATCAAAGGCTTCATGTTTCAATGATAAATTGGCTCATGCAGGCGCACTCAAACCAGGAAGTCCTGGTGTTAACATGCCATGATAATCAATGATATGAGTGTGAATGCACGAAATTGCCAGAGTTTGGGATAGCATAACCAATGATGGTAAAGAATGTAAATCCAGATCATTATGAATAAACATAATAAGAATTGCCTTTATATTAAAAAGAAAAAAATAAAATTTCCTCTTTTATTTTATTTTATTTATTTCTCATCACTAATACAGGTGATGCCACCATTTGCCATCCATCTTCTATGCCTGAACAATTTTTATTTTTTTTTTGCTGTATATTGACCTATAGGTGATTGTTATCAATTAATCATCCCCAGTTACAAGGGTAGGTATTTGGCCATGATTTACAAAGTCAATCTAATTCAAGCTTAAACAGCACAGAACATGTTCTGGCAGTTCTTCTGGTTTTTGTGCCTGTCAAGGATATGAGAGATAAAAAATAAAAATAAAAAAGAGCACATTACTGAAGGAGCGGTCTTGTAGTGATAGACACGAAGGAGGAAAAGAAAGAGAATTAACTCTAATTACTCAGGCAATAACATGGAAATTCTCTCTATCGTTTTGAATTTATTTTATTTTTGAGATTAGTTGCTTTAAGTAGAACTGGGCCAATCTCCAAAGTAATTTGGAACTGAAAGACATTAGACGTGGGCAAGTAAGAACTCTAGTATGTTAAACATCAGTGCAAATTAAGCTACTTATCATCCTTCCTTTATCATCTCTGCAATAATTAATCAGAGACTTTTACACAAAATTAAACCCTCCAGGATAAGATAAAACGTAAGAAGAAGGCAGGCACAAATGTCTTTGAAGGCGGAAGTGACTGAAAACCATGTCTGAAATAATTCTTGCCATGGAGCTTAAAAACTGAAGGAGAAATCTCGGACCAGGATCCTGTAGTTGATTATTCTCCCTTTGAATTCGGAATCGGAAATCCTGCACTTGGACGATATAACAAGCTCTCAGCTGCACCAATCCATCATTCATTGATGATTAGAAGGAAATATTCCTTACTACGATTGACAATTGACTGCTACATGCACATACTCAATGTTGCTTATGCATGCATGACAGTGAAATTGAAACCAATGTAATGCCAGTCTGCTTCAGCACACACATGGTCCTTCAAAGAATGAGAATCAGCCTAAAGCTGCACAATGATAACTAACATTTCAAACTCTAAACCCCCCCCCCCAACACACGCACACACAAAACTTCGTAACTTTTCAATCTGTAAGAGCCTCCTACAAAGATTTGTGCTTACAGAATTCAGTTGTCTCACGTCCATCACAGGATTTCCTCTTTAAAAAAAAGTGTAATGACCGTTGATTTCTTCCTATTGTCTTGGATTTTGTTCAGGCAGTCATGCCTCTCCTCTTTAAGACCTTACAAATTTCCATGAGGATCATCTAATGCTTTCTTTCTCTTAACCGAAATGTCATCAAACGTTGAAACCCCTCCTGTCTATTTCCAGGTGACTTCCATAGAAAGCTTCATACTTACATCCAGTATCTACAAAGAGAGATTAGATTCCGTGCTCAAGCAATTGAGTATTTGGCTTATGCCCAATTGCACCAGTGACTGAAGAAAAACCAACTGCTAGACGAGAAAAAAGGACAAAAGGCATCACTGATTCACAGTAAATTAATAAAAGTTTGAAACCATTCAGTTTGTTGCACTGAGATACAAGGGTACAAACCTCCATGAACACTACTGAGGTCTTCATCTGACTCATATTACACAACCATAATTGTTTATTGTACAGTAGCATTTTGTAATATCTATTATTAATTATAATCATTTATTAAAGAGTAAAAATATATATAATTAACAGTTGTAATAATATAATATAGACTCATAATCTATCTTAAGTCAACTGACCCACATTTATGTAACGTTTTGTAATTTTGAGCTGAAATGCTGGGCATAATAAGGAAGCCTCGAGGGGATGCATTAACTGTACATCTTGCAAAAACCTTAGAGCAAGTCCATGGCCCTGTCTGGCAACCGAGTTAGCTATGAATCAATGATGAGAGGGCCGACAATTTATCATTATTTAAGGGCATTAAAGAAACTCTCTGCCCAGACTTTGCTGTCACGGTTGCCTCCATAGGCCACTTTCATGGCCAGCAATTGTCTTTTAGTCTGTTGAGTAAAGGCAGGGAAAACAATCATGGAATTCACAATACCCCTGCAAACTATAAATCAAGATAGAGAAATTTTAGGACTTTTTTTTGGGTTTTTTTTTTTTAATTTTTTTTATTTTTTTTATTCACAGAAGTGACACTGGTCTACAAAAATTACAATTATAATTATTATGTTACACACTTATAATTTCAATTTTATACACCAACGATTTTAATTACATTTTTTTTTAGATTTTCATTATTCAGTTGCAAAAAAAAAAAAAAAAACTTGTGTTTATGTAATAGATACTATAACTAATAATTATAAAACTCAATAGCACAAGAAAAAAAATTTAAAACCCAAAAATAGATATAATATAAATATAAATTGAAATTATTTAATTATAACCATTCATTATTATATATAACAATATAAAATTTATAATTATATATTTATAAATTTATATTTATTTTTCATGTTTTGCTAATATTTTTGAAAAAAAAGACATGATTTCTACTTTCTTCCAGGTTCACCAAATTAATCATTTCCTTGCAACACCCTGCAGTTGGCCCAAGAAATTTTAAGATTTATTGATAACTTAATTTATTTTTATACGCTTATTTTAGATTTTAATTATTTTAATAATAATATCTTTTTTTATTTAAAATAAAATTAAATTCAATTATAAAAAAAAGTTTCAACTAAAGCATTATTATTGAAATACTGAATTTTTTTTATAAAAAAATGAATCGAGATAAAAATAAATAACCACTAACTTAAACTCACAAAACACATGTTATTATTTAATAAGAATTAAGTACATACCAGAACCAATATTAGTTAAATCATTAACTGTTTTGTCTTTTTGACAACCAACGACTGAAGAAAATTGAAACTTTCTCAAAATGCATTGTTTAGAGAAAAAGAAAAATAATTAATGACTAATTTCAAATGATTTACATAGTGTGATATTATAGCTAATATATCAACACATTATCGGAGAAGGGTTTTGTTTTGTTTTTTTTTTTTTGTGTTAAAAAGTATAGAAAAGTGCAAACTGTACAGCTAGGCCGATGTGTACCATACGATGTGCTTGTCCATTGAATTTCCCTGCATGGATAACATATATAATAATTTAGTGGCAACGTAGTCCAACTCATATAATTATATAGTAATATATATATATATTTGAACGGTGATATAGTAATATTTTGGGAGGAAAGAAATTGAACTTTTTTTTTAACAGTTAAAAAAAGAATAATAGAAATAATAATAATTATTTTTATAAATTCAAATCAAGTCACCTATTGATTTAATTTTTTCATCAATGATCACTCTGAATAAAATAGAATAATAATCGTGCATTCAATTATAATAATTATTGAATTTAAAATTTAATTATCATTTTTTTTCTTTAAATTTTCATTAAAAATATTTAAATTTAAATTAAATACATAAAAACATATTAAATCATCACCACATTTTCACTTTTCGGTAGTAAAAGATTTAAAATTTAATTTTCTGCAGAAACGACAGAGGAAGATCCAAAGAACTAAATCCAGTGCCCTACCCTGTTTTATGCACTTGTCAACGTACGAGACGGTAAATTTATTTCCTTTCTTTTTTTTTTTTTTTCTAAAATGTGTGACTGTACTTGTTATAATGTTATTCTACAAAACACAGCAAAAATTCTGTCAATAATAAAGTCAAAAAGGATAAAAAAAAAAGGGGGGGGGAATTGGTAACTTAATTTGCCTTTTTTTTTTTTTTACTTTTAACAGTAAAAAATTTCTAAAGCTTACTTGAAACTCTAAGTTTTTTTTTTCTAATAAAATGATATTCAAATTTAAAATCTTAAATTTTACAGATAATTTTAGTATTAATTAATTATAACTCATTAGTCTTCAAGTTTTAAGTTTTGCAAATCACTTTATATAATACTTTTTGAGTATCTAAGAATTTTCTCTATTTGTTTGAACCATACACACTTATCACTTAATGAACATCTTAAACAAATTATTTATTTATTAATATATATATACATACATGTGGAAAAAATTTATTAATTAAAAGATGAATTTTATAAATGATAGAATGCCCATAACTATAATATTAATTGGTAAGAGAGAGAGAGAGAGAGAAAAAAAAAAAAAGCTAAAACAAGTTATAAAATCAATTAAATGCCTTTGTCAAAAATCACATTCCCTTAGAGTTTTAAATTACTCAAAATGATAAATTTTAAGGATTAATATCTTTCTCTTAGCATAAATTTTTAGTACATTGTTAACATGCTCCATGGTTAAAGGAGCTCATTAGTAACATCCTTTATCTTTTTATTCTGTTTGATGTAAGCCCAGATAACCAAGTTAAATCTTCCTATGTTAAATCAATGTCTATTTTATGGTGAGTCAATTTAAAAATAATTTATAGATAATTGCATTATTTTTCAATATCATATTTGGCAAATTAGGTCGCAAAAGCTTTTTCATTTGAGATTAGGATTTTAGCCTAGTAATCATAAAAATACTAATAATTCTATATATTTATTTTATTTTATTTTTTTCATTTCTTGGGGGGGGGGGGAATCCAGATGCTTGCCCAACAAATCATGAATCCAATAAAGTAATAAATTATTTTATCCATACAAGAAAAATAAAACTAATAACTATGCATCGATGTGAACCTCAACAAGGAATTACCACCGAAATTTGAGCTCAGGTGGGATATATGGGAGATTTTTCTTTTCTATGGTAAAGAGCTTTGGGAAGATTGAATCCATTAACAAAATGGGGGCACTTGTACACTTGACTGTCAATCTGTTGGGTTTGTCCACTTGTTAATGTAATTATAGTTTTTTCATCATTAGCACAACAATGTCTGACAAGAAAATGCCAAATGCATCAACCAAACCAAACCAAACCAGAGTGTTGAAAACACTGTGGTCGTTAAAAAACAATTCCTTTTCATTTCATTGAACACCACACCCTTCTCCTAATCCCTTTTCCCTCGCGCCTAGGGCACTCTCTCCTTTGCCACCAAGGGAAGCCCACGTTGTCTCTAGTTTTGAACTTATTTAAAATTGTAACGACTCACTCAGGCTCTCACATGGAGAGACCTACCCCGTCGTCATGTGATAACGAGACAAATAAACTGTTTTTGCATTAATTTAGATCACTTCAACTCAGAAAAGATTCAAATTTATATTTTATTTCTTTTACTATTTAATTTATAAATTATTTTTCTTTTCTTTCTTTGTTTTTTTTTTTTTAATGTAAGAGACGTGTCACAAATGGGGTTGATATTTATGTATATTTTTTTTGGGGGTTGTTTTGTTGCCTTGTACTCTTTCTTTCCTGTTTTCAAATGGGGGTGATAATTTTTTATTTATTTCAAACCTATGCTTTAGCCTTTTGACTTGTACAAAACATTGCATTATGAGATCTTATTGTCTTGTTTTAAATATTAAGTGTGATGTCTATTATTATTGTGTTGTTTCAATTGTCACATTAGTTAATCAACATAATTTTTAAGCTCTTTTTCTAAATATATAAAAAATACCAAAAATTTAAAGTAAACTCTAGATGGAGCACATGATACCTAAAAATTTAGCACATGCCTTGGGATAAATGGATTAAGAACAATGGTATCTTGCAATTTGCCTTGATTCTTAGTATTGTGTTTATGTTCGAGATTCCCATGGATTGTATTTTATTTTATTTTAATTTTTTTTAAAAAAAAGAAACTTGATATTCAACAACAACTTGAGACATTTCCTAATTCATCCACCAAAGGTGGTGAACACATGGCTTGGGAGAATAGCCTCAGACTTCGTCCTACTTAAGCTAGGTATCTATCAACTGCTCCCTTTTGAAAGCAACTATTATACCAAAGAACAAGAAAATGGAAAACAACAACAGAGAAAGAAAAGAAAGAAAGAAAGAAAGAACGTTAAAAGATGTAGCTGCTTGTCTAACTCTTAAATTCAGCCAAGAAATGAATATGGAACGATGGACATGATAGGTACCACAGCTTGGAAGAAGAAATACCACCAAAGTAGTGGGCCTTCCTTTGGTCTCCAATCAGGCCTACCTCTCTCTCTCTCTCTCTCTCTCTCCCATTGTTCCATTCCTTCGTGTTGACACCGAAAAAAAAAAAAAAAAGATCCTTTTTATTTATTTATAACTTTTAGCAAACAAAAAGAAGCATGCTCGATGGCAATAGTGATTCACACACAATTTCAATGTAACGTGGCCCATCTCCATTACAATGTCCCTCAAAATGCCATGCTTTGTTCGAAACCCTAGTCCAACTTCCCATGTTATTATTTTTTATTATCTAATTAAATTGATAAAAGAGAATCTAATTACAAGTGAAGTGAAATATATAGTTGGAAATTTAAATCTCACCCCTAAAATTATACTAAATAATTTAAAAACATTTTATTTTGAAAACCTCAAATTTTAAAAGTTACAAACTAATATATATATATATATATATATGAATGCATGTATATATATCATCTTGCTTCTTTTCTTAAAATTTGTTTCAATATTACACTATTAACTTCTATATACATATATCTAATAAATGCATATTCTATTGATGATTTATGTGGATTGATAATTAACATTTTAATTATTAAGTAACAACTTTAAATTAAGTCGTATATTAAAGAAAGAAATTTTTTTTGGGTATTTATATAAAAAAAGTACAATTTAAATTAAATTAAGTATATTTTATGTAATTAATTAAAATTAATAATATTTAAAATTGTTTATGTTTAAAAAATATATTTAATTTTATTAAATATTTTCACCAAATGATTGAGATCACAATTTTATATTAAATAAATAATTTTATTATTATTGTTACACCATGGCATGGAGATAAAATTACATTATTTATATGTGGATATTTGATAAGTGTTTCAAGGAAGATTGGGGGCGGGGGGTGGTGGTTGATGATGGCAATTAGAAAAAAAGTGAAAAGCAAACAATAACTGTCTGTTGCATTAGCCTTGTGACTCGTGAAAAAGGTAGGACAGGGAACAGAAGAAAAGTTAAAAGATAATAATAAGAAAGAAAATTAAAGGCAGATCAGACAGAGAGAGTACAGAGCAGACCAGACACCCTGCACTCCAATCCATGTCTCTCTATCCCTCTCTCTTCATGCGTGGAGATCCTCTCTGTATTTGCATTTGCTTTGTTCTTGCCGCACGTAATTGTTGTTGTATAGACCAAAAACCAATAGAGACCCAAACCTGGACCAGGCCGCCCATTTTGTTCTCCATTTGCTTGTCTCTACTTCCATTTGCATTTCCTTGCTTTATGATTTGAGTGAACCAGACATTAGTGTTTCCTTATCTTCCATTCCTCTTCACTACCCAACTCACCTTACCAGTTTTAGCTTCAGCTTTCCACCTTTGTTTTGGTGCTCTCTCTCTCTCTCTCTCTCTCTCCTCCCCTCTATTAGACCCTTTGAACCTTGTTTGGTTGCTAATGCAGTGGAATGAAATATTTTTATATCTTTTCCAGGAAAATGAGGGGAAGTGATAGAGGTTAAATGAAAGTCCAAACATTTCCTTCTTTTTTTTGTTTTTTTTATCCCCCGTCTCTCATTATTTTTTCAGTTATTATATGCTTTAGTCTTCTTGGTGGGGTTGCTGCATTTGAGTGAAAAATGAGGAAACATGGATGGCAACTGCCCTATCACCCCCTTCAGGTATTTGTTTATCACTTTTCCTTTTTATTTTTTTCCCCTTAAACTTTGTTTAAGTTTCCTTTTTTACTTGAAAGTTTGGATTTTGACTGTTTAATTCGTTTTGTGAAGGTGGTGGCTGTTGCTGTGTTTCTGGCATTGGGGTTTGCGTTTTATGTGTTCTTTGCTCCTTTTTTGGGGAAGCAGATGTTTCAAGATATTGTGATGGGAATCTACACTCCTCTGGTAAGCCATTTTATCGCATTCCCCTTTGATGAATCATTTCAGCACATTCCTCTTTATCGAGTGTGTTTTTGTTTTTACCATGTTCTAATGGGTTAAAGAGCCGAGATCTGTGATTTCTTGTTGTTAATTCCTCATTCATCTTTCTGATTCTTTAATTATATTTTCCATTTTCTTTACCTGTTTTGTTTTTTTTTTCAAATTTTTTGTACTTTATCCACAGTTCCTTTCAAGTGTGCTAAACAGCCATTTTCATGGTTAACTAGAGCAAATGGCTTGACTTTGGGTCACTATGCCTGCTAATAAAATGTCTCAAACATTAAAGACAAGAACTTTTCCATTTGTCGGGATTGATTTTTGAGAGTCAAGACGTGCAGATGATTTAGGAAATTCTAAGCCAGCTTGCAACTGCTGGATGATTGCTTGCTTGTTTCCTTCTTATGTGTTTGTTTTATCTAGACTTCTGAGATTGTGGATTTGCTTGTGAATAATTTATTCTGTTGACGTGTTTATGCGGTCTTGAGATTCCAGAAAAAACAAATCAGCTTTTAGCTTTTATCCAAGGGGAAATTTCATGCCATCTGCTTAACTGTTGCTAATAAGGTCTTTGGCACTGGAGGTCAGATAAGCAAAATGCTAGTTCTCCAAGTGTCTTTTCCTCTAACATCAGGACTTGGAAATTGGCTTTCCAAGTCTTATGTCCACAAGTGTGCTAAAAGCATAAATGCAGGGTGTAACTAGTAGATTTGTTGTTGGGCTTGTTCAAAATTGTCTTTCTTTTGAATTGGAATTTTTCCAATGATGGATGGTTGCAAACATGTGTTTTTATTGCACAATGTCAAACTCAGAGTAGTTTCAAATGTCTCTGGTTTGTTAAACTCTAATTGTATTAGTGATCGGTACACTAGTGACCGTGTTATGGGTCTTCTAGTTGTTTATATTTCCTTGGATGTGGCCTAGATATTTTAAATATCTAATAAATGGTTATGAATGTGCACGATTGTTAATTTGTCTATGAGACAAAAACTGCTACAGTCAAGTTTCAGAATGATTTAATGGAATTTGAAGTTTTGGAATTTCATCGTTCTCACCATTTTGTGTGCCTGCCAATTTGGCGGATAAAGTGCATCTGTTTAGTGAACATGGATAGGCAATTATATGCTAGTGAAGTATGCATATACATCTAAATGATTATGTCCCTTTTGTTTTGTCTTAGAGATATTCTCTTCTATGGTTGGATCTTCAGCAACATTTTCCTTGTTCTTCCAGATTTCATGTGTCTTTGGCCTATATATTTGGTGTGCGGCAGCTGATCCTGCAGACACAGGAGTTTTTCAATCCAAAAAGTATCTCAACGTCAGAACTGATAGCAAAGACACCCAGCAAAATGATTGTAAAATAAGTGGAGAGTCAACTTCTTCAATGCATGATGCAAATGCCTCTCAAATTGGGGGCAAACCTCTGGATAAGGATGCAGTGAGAGCAGATCTTACTTCAACAAATCACAATATGGAGACTGACAAGAGGAATTTGTCATCGGGGAGTTCATCTTGTCTGTTGTTGGCTCTCTTTCCTTGTGCTTTTGTCTGTAATTGCTGCAGTTCAAACTATGAATCTTCTGAGCAACAGATGAGTGAGGATGGCATGTTCTATTGCAGTTTGTGTGAAGTTGAGGTTGGTAGAAATGCTTAATTTCAGTCTATTTCTACCTTTTTTCTCATTTGTCCAATCTTCTTTATTACCTATGAGTATGCACAGAAAATGCTTTTTGGGTAGATAAGAGGATTATGCTTTTAACAAAATAGCATGACTCATGCATATAGACTATGCTAGGAGATTGACCTTTTAGTGAAACCTGGTTATCTGAACAACCTTTACATAACAGACATCATGCCACCAATTATTTCACATTTTTTAGTAATTGGTCATGTAGAATCTGATGTATTGCGTTATTGCCCACTGTTTATGGAAGTCTATTGAATTCTCCTTCTTGCCAGGTTTTCAAGTACAGCAAGCACTGTAGGGTATGTGATAAGTGTGTTGACCATTTTGACCATCACTGCAGGGTAAGTGACATCTTAATTCATGGATATTTGTGTTCTTACATGGCAGTCTGACGAGTGTGGTCCTTGGTTTTTGCAGTGGCTTAACAACTGTATAGGCAAAAAGAACTACAGACAGTTTTTCATTCTTATGGTTTCTGCTCTGCTCTTGGTAAGCGTGAGATTCCATATCCTGCCTTACCCGGAACTTTTGTCCTGCCAGAATATTGGATTTTTCTCAACTTGCAAGAGTCTTGATCCCTATAATGTTTATCATTCTATCATTCTCAACATTAGAAGAAAAAAAACTCAAATTGCAAGGAAAAAAATCAGTGGGGGGGAAATGTTTTCTCAGTCAAATGATTCCAAGACAATCATGATCTAGTTAGTACTAGAATTCAAGCTTACTCTGTAGATGGCCAACTGGTGTACCACTGGCTCCTACTGTTGCTTTTGCTTAATTGTGTCCCATAAATTTCCCAATTTTCAAAATATCCCTATCGTCAAATAGTTTTGTAATTTCTTGATTTGCTGCTATGAGTTCCATAAGCAATATTTTAGGACTAATGATCTTCCATGTAAGCTTTTGGTTCCATTTCTTTTGGTATTGTACTTCATTACCTGAGATATATAAATATGGTTTGTGCATATTGGGCTTGAGATTGCAGCTTATTCTACAATGGTCTACTGGAATCCTTGTGCTTGTCTGCTGCTTTCTTGAGAGGAAGCGCTTCTCTCAAGATATCTCCTCCAAATTGGGAAGCAGTTTCTCCTTGGTCCCCTTTGTCATTGTGGTTGTGAGTACCCTCGTCATATAATTTCTTTTATTCTTTCTTTATTGGGTGATTATCTGTCTGAGTGGCAGTCTGCAATTCTTAAGCAAAGAAGAAGAATTTGCTACCATTAGTTTCAGTGCCACATTAATAGGAAGTGTTTAAACCTTCTTGCAGGCAGTGTGCACCATTTTGGCAATGATTGCAACCCTACCTCTTGCTCAGCTTTTCTTCTTTCACATCCTTCTCATGAAAAAGGTATTTGCTTCAGTAATGAACTATAACTGTTCTTTCAAATCTCAGTGGAATGAAACATACTTCTAGTATCTGAAAAACATAATGCATGCAGATATGTATGTGTTAGGCAACATTGTTTTCTTTTCTTTTCTTTCTTTTTACTTCTTTGGTGTCCAATTACTGTCTATATTCTTGTCAGCTGATATATTGTTGAGTAAGTAAAGTGCTGCTGCAAATGTGTAGGGAATCAGCACATATGATTACATAATAGCTCTAAGGGAGCAGGAACAAGAGCCACAAGGAACTGGAGGTCAGCATAGTCCCCAGATGTCTCCTGTCAGTTCTCTTACTGGTTTAAGCAGTGCAAGCTCCTTTTCTACTTTCCACCGAGGTGCATGGTGCACACCACCTCGCCTGTTTTTGGAAGATCAGGTACATTCTCCTTAAGGGACAGTGTGTGATTGGGCAACGTGTATATTGTATCAGTAATTTGTGTGAAGCTATCTTCCACTTCATTGGCCCACAATTATGGGCATTAACAGATTGGTTGCAATGATTATCAAGAGAGTAATAGTCTAAATTCTAGTGTTTTTAAACTATGTTTTCTGCTTTTCCTCCAGTTTGATGTTATTCCTCCAGAGACTGGATCTGTTAGTTCAAGAGGGAAGAAGACAGCTGGAGAAGAAGCAGTAAAGAAAAAGAAACCAGCAGCAGTAAAGATCAACCCCTGGACATTGGCCCGATTAAATGCAGAAGAAGTCTCAAAAGCGGCGGCAGAGGCAAGAAAAAGGTCCAAAATCCTGCAGCCTGTAGTGAGAAGAGATGCCCCTTTTGGTCTAGAAGCAGATAGCAGCTTTGGTAGTAGTGGCTCTCAATTGGTCCCAAGGCTTGACAACAATAAAAGGGGAGGCAGCAAGCGGGTTCGCCTTCCATCCGACTTAGCCATGGAACCTGTAACTAATGTTTCAAGCATAGCAGATCAGAAAGGTTTCACTGACACATCTACTAGTTTGGCCCCTCTTCAGCTTGAGGCATTGAGTGCTTTCCAAACAAGCAGAGCAATGTCAAACTCAATGAGAATTGTTGCCTCTTCACCCGAGAGTAGTTTAGACTCACCAGACATCAATCCATTCCTTGTTTCCTCCTCCGGAGTTGAAGAATCAAGGAGGCTCATGGGCCTATCTGTTGCTGGTGCTGTTCCTCACAATGGAATTCCACTATCAAGGTCTACTAGTGATGGTTATGAAGCATCTGGTGGGGAAGATAGTGACAGGGTGCCTTCCAGGATTATCCAAAGGCCAACCAACTGGAACAACCTCCTCTTTCAATCTGACCATGACGAGGGATTTCTTAGATTAAAAGCGTCATCTTCGATTGGCCATGCTGACCAGAACAAGCTTTGATCATGGTATATAATGTTTGTTTTTCTGCACCCCACTGAATTATTTCTCAACATTCTTTTGATTTGGGCCAATGAAAATGGAAAAACCCGTTGGTCATTCACTTTACCTGGCAATTTGTTATTTGACATTGGGTTTCAAAATCAAAGCTTCATGAAGAAGTGCTGGTGATGTAAAGAGGATTTAGAAGCTGTGTTTCTGCAGCCACATGCAACAGCTTCAGAACTAGGTTTCAGGGCGATGGTCTGTCACGTCCGCTGTTGGAATTAGGGTTACAAATTGGAGATTGAGTCGGAGATTTGGGAATTAGAGAGGGAGAGAGAAAGATTAGAGGGAAGTAATTTGAATTTATTCGTGTCACAGTATCTAAACTCCTCTCTTTGTCCAATGAGCACCTTTTTATTTAGCCTTGACGGTCTTACTAACCCCGTCATTGACTCATCCTGACCGTCGATCTCCTTAGTCGTTGTAACGCCGTTGACAGTTACAACGGACTTAACTATCCTATCGTTGTTTATTCTGGTTTCGGTGCACCAATGCTACAAAGCAGACCCTGACAAGAGTCCCTCCCTTCAAGCTTTGTTCTCAATGTTGAAAATTTGAAAATTGCTTAACGGAAGACCAGTCCTCTCACGTGACATCTTCTTCTGCGACGTTGGACCACCTCGTTAATGCATGAGTGATAGATCTATTGTTGTGCTTCACTATCCGCTTTTGCAGCACCTCCATAAGTTCTGCTAACAACTGTCCATCACTTTCAACCATCGACAACTATGACATAAGCTACTGTTGTGGATCTAGTGGATCTAAGGAACACTTAAGAAGGGATACATGAAAAACTGGATGAATATTGGCTGTAGGAGGCAATTGTAGCCCATAAGCTATTTGTCTCACTCTCTCCACTACCTGGAACGATCCATAATATTTGGAAACCAACTTCAAATTTCTCTTAATAGCTACTGAAACTTGTCAGTATAACTGAAACTTTAAAAACATTCAATCCTTTACTTGGAATACCTTCTCAAATCTTTTTTTATCTGTCAGCTGCTTCATTATATTTTAGGCCTTTAAAAACTATTTCCTCAACAATCTACTCATGTGTTGCCCCTCTTGAATCCATTACTCCACCGCCCTAACTTCCTGTGAAGGCAAGTCTGTCACTTAAGGTGAGGGATATCCATATAATGCCTAAAAAGGAGTTGTCTTTGATGAAGATTGGTAACTGTTGTTATTCTGCCATGTTAAGTCACTTGTGTCATTGCGTTAGATGCTGAAATGTCATACAATACAGATAGTATTTTAAGTATTGGTCGAGCCTCTTGGTTTGTCCGTTTGATTGTGGATGATAGGCTATACTCATGTGAAACTAAGTTCCCAATAACCTAAATAGCTCATGCTAAAACAAGCAAAGGAAAATCTTATCACTATTAAATACCACAGACTTAGGCATCCGATGAAACTTGAAAATCTGTTCCATGAATATCTTGGCTACCCTTTGTGCAGATAGGGGATGACTGAGCCTCACAAAATGATTATACTTGCTAAACTGATCAATCACAACCAATATTATCTCATTATTTTCTGATTTAGGTAATCTTTCCATAAAATCCATACTAATGTCCTGTCATGCTTGTGTAGGAACAACCAATGTTTGAAGGAATCTTAGGTATTTTATGTTTTTTCCCTTGCATTTTTTATATACCTCACAACTTTTAATCACTTTATGGACTTCCTTCTTCATCTTAGGCCAATGGAAACACTTCTTAAGTATATGATATGTAGCCTTGCTACCTAAGTGTCCTCCCTAGGCAGAATTATGAAAGTTAGTGATCATTTGCCTCCTCAAATTTTCCTTATTTTCCAAATAAATTTTTCCTTTATACCTCAAGATACCATTAACCAATGAAAAAGGAGGTTTAGAGTTACCAGTTACTTGTAAGGAAGGTGTTAGCTCCTTAGCTAGTGGATCTGCCTCATAACAAGAAACAACCTCCTCAGTCCACTCAAGTACTGAAGCAGATAAAGCATAATAATTGACTTTCTTCTCCTTTATTACTTCTTCTTGCCTCAAGAGAGCATTTGTCACCTTATTTGTATATCCCTTCTTATAAGCTATGCTGTAATCAAGTTTAAGCAATTTAGTAACCCCTTTCTGTTGCACATATGTATGCAAGGGTTGTTGGAGTAGGAATTTAAGGTTTTCATGGTCAGTTTTGATAATGTAATGATGCCCTTTAAGATAATGTCTTTACTTAGCAACTGCCATCAAGATAGTCATTAGTTCCTTTTTATATATGGATAACCTCTTATGTTTGCATTAACACAACTCTTAGTCGTCCTTCATTAGCATCAGCCTTTATCACAAACGATTTAGTGAAATTTGGAATAGTTAGCACAAGGGCAGTAACCATGACCTTCTCCACCTTCTTAAATGCTTTTTCAACAGTTTCATTCCATCTAAATCTATTCTTTTTCAATAACTTAGTTAGTGGCTTATTGATTATCTCATAGTTTTTTACAAACTTTCAATAGTACCTTGTGAGTCCTAGAAAACCCTTTAATGCCACTATGAAAGTAGTTACTGGCCAATTAAGCATACCTTCTATCTTGTTAGCGTTAGTAGCCACTTTTGCTGTTAAAATTATGTGTCCTAGGTATTCCACTTTATCTTGACCAAAAGAACACTTGAAATATTTGCCATATAATTTCTCTTTATAAAATGCATGGACCTTTAGGATAAGGTTGTAGACTAATATGTCATTAAAGAAGACCAATACAGACTTTCTTAAAAATTTCCAAAACACACAATTCATCAAGGCTTAGAAAGTGACTGGGGCATTTGTAAGTCCAAAAGGCATTACTTTGAATTCAAAATAGTCATAATGAGTCTTAAAAGCAGTTTTTGGAAGGTCTTACTCTTTTACCCTAATTTGATGGTAACTAACCCTCAAGTCTATTTTAGAAAAGGCAGTTGCTCTATGTAGCTCATCAAAAAGGTTGTCTATGACAGGAATTGGAAACTTGTCCTTCACTGTTAAGGCATTCAATTACCTGTAATCCACGCAAAATCTCCAAGTTTCATTTTTTTCTTAACCAACAACACATGAAATGCAAAAAGGTTGTTACTTGGTTGAATGGTAGTTGCTTCCAACTTCTCTTTGATCAGTTTTTCTATCTCATCCTTTTGATAGTGGGGATATTTATAAGGTTTGAGATTCACAGGTTTTGCCTATTTTTTTAAAGGGATAACATGATCATAAGCTTTACTTGGAGGCATTTCTTTAAGCTCTCTAAACACATATTCATACTTCATACTCTTCTAGAACCTATTTCAGTATTCTAGTTACCTCTCCCATTTTTTGGTCCTTTGTATCCTTTTTGCCTCCCATCTCCTTAAATTGGATAGAGCAAAAATGTGTTTAAACGTCATCCTTTTCCTTTCTCACTAACCTTTGTAATTACATTCTCGTTATCATCTTCAATGCAGTTCCATATTTATGTGTTGTCCCCAGTATTTCTATTGTCTTTCCATCCTTTATAGAGGATAATTTGCAGTGCTTAAAGTTCATGAGTATAAAAATGAATTTTCCTAGCCAGTCCACCCTCAATACCACATCTAGAGATCCTAAATTCATTAGTTTGAGGCTAGCCTTAAACAATTGGCCTTGCATTCTCCATTTTAATTCACATACCTTCTCTTTACTAGTTACCTTGTAGTCATTTCCCATTGTGATTACCAAAGGATGGGTGAGAACCATAAGACAAGATATCTCTCTGGCTAAGGATGAGTTAAGGAAGCTATATGCATTTCTTGAATCAATCAAAATCATGCTACTCCTATTGCCAATTTCTCCTTTCACATGAATGGTGTTAAGTCTTGTAACCTCAATAAGTGCATAAATAGAGATGGATCCTCAGGACTCTTATCCCATTTTTAATTCCAAGTTATGAAATTCCTCTTCAGTTTCTTCCTCCTCATCTTCCTTTTCTTCACTAGTTCTCATTTCTCCTACCAATGCATTTAACACATTTCTCCTACTGCACTGGTGTTCTGGAAAGTATCTGTCTCCACATCTTCAGCAAGGATTTATTCTTCTGTTTTTTTCATTTGGACCCTTATTCTCCTTTACCACTTTGTTTGACCGTTTGGCCTCCTAATTCTTCCTTCATTCCTACTCGTTCCTCCCATGTTTACCTTATTATTCTAGCCAAACTTCCTTTCTCCAAGGCTATTAGTCTGCTTAGAATTCATTCCTTAATGTTGTTGTTCCCTCTATGGTCACTTTAGTCATTCCTTTATGAAGTTTCCCTAGATTATTAACCACATGTTATTGCAATCTTGACAATTCATAAAGGTGACTTAATGATTTTGGTTCCCACATTTTCATGGCTGACTTAATGAACTCATGAAGACCATTGATGTAACTTGACATGAAATACCCATCTGTCAAGTATGAGTTTGCACTCTTCATTGGGGCTTTAAGCTCCTTGAATTTCTCTAATTACTCTCTCAAAGATCCCTCATGATTTAGTTTATTAAATTCCTATACTACGTCTAAGAACTTGATGGTCCTAAACCACACACATAGGCCATCCATAAACTTTTTCCAAAAGACCTTTGCTTGGTTTGCCAACCATCTCTTAAACCACACTTTTGCTTACTTTTCCAGATACATGGCTGCCACCTCAACCCTATACTCCTTAGGCATATTACATAAGCAAAAGTAGTGATTACACTTCATCACTCATTCCCTAGGATTGGTGTCCTCAAAATAGTGTAGTGAGATCCCAGGATTCAAATTCACACTACTTTCTCCTATTTCTCCTCTTTCTATTCCATTACTTCTGTTTCTCCTCAAAAATTCTTTAGGTATAGGTAAAATTCCTATTAAATCCCTCTAATTTTGACTATTATTATTACTATATTCATTAGGGTTTGACAAGTCTACGGTCGATCCTCACATAGAAGGAGGTGGTTCAAGAGGCTTACCTTGCTCAAAGTAATTCATAAGCTTATGAGAGAGCATATCCACCAGTTGTTTCAACTCTACATTATCTTTCTTTAAACTGGAGTACTGCTCCTTCAATCTTTTGATCACTTCTTCCTTATCTGCAAACATAATGGTCTTTATAGCTATGATAGTTCTCATTTTTTTCACCAGATTTACCCTTGTTGGTGCAAGATCTATTGCTCTGATACCAAATTATCACATTCGCTGTTGGAATTATGGTTACAAATTAGAGATTGCGTCAGAGATTTAGGAATTAGAGAGGGAGAGAGAAAGAGAGATAAGCAGAGTAGAGAGAGATAGAGAGATAGAGAGAGAGAGAGAGATTAGAAAGGGAAGTAATTTGAATTTATTCTCGATGTCCTCGCAATGTTTACTGGTCTTCGCTTATATACACCGACCGCCTTGTACACGTGTCACAGTATCTAAACTCCATTCTTTGTCTAATACACATCATTTTATTTAGTCTTAATGGTCTTACTAACACCATATTCACTCACTCATCCTAATCGTCGATCTCCTTAGTCGTTGTAATGTCATTGATAGCTACAACGGACTTAACTACCCTATTATTGTTTATTCCAATTCTAATGTATCGGCGCTACAGAGCAGACTTTGACATAGTTCCTAGCTTAGTCATTTGGACCTGACTAGAAGACTAGCTTACTGTTGTGTTGTTAATGGTGCCCATTTTGTGAACCCTCAGTAGGTTGTGTTAGAAACATATTCTCATTTATGGATGCCTACAACTTAAGTATTTGTGATTTATGCTAAGAGCTCATACAATTTTACCATTTGTTGATTCAGTTTTTGCTTTCTAAGTTGTCAAATCCTTTACATTGTCTTGTTAGTGTGAAGCTGCATTGAATTCAAAATCTTTGTTGATTTGTAAGGTCACCAGTCTTTGGTTAACAGAAGTTGTAACTTCATGCACAAGAAATTTAACTTTCCACTTTGGTTTAAGGTTTTGGACACTAATGATTTTCCAAAGGTTTACATTGACCTAGCTTGCAATGTTGAGAACTCTTAGTTTCACCGGTTTGATGTGTGCCCGAATATCGATAAGGATGTTGATGAGCTCAGTGTGAGAGAATGTGACGAGTGTACACTACCCAACTCTCACATCCTTAAGAAAGAGGAAGATCTTAGGTTATATAAACAGTGGTACTGCACACTCCAACAAGTACCTTTTGGGAAAAAAGTAATGACCCCATGACATATAGTTAAGGTCGTCGTTGCTATCGCACATACGTGATTGACCATTTCTAATCATATGGTACAAGAAAAATTGAATCCATTTCTTTCATTATTTTTTAATAATATATATATATATATATATATATATATATATATATATATGTTAATTAAATTATGATTTATTTGTTAATATCTTTATTTAATTTTTCATATATATTAGATCTACCATTTAAATACTATTAAATTTAAATAAATTTTCTTAATGTATTTATAATTCATCATCACACTCTCTACCAATGTAAATATATATATATATATATATATATATATAAAACAAATCACTAATCAAACTATTATCTTATTTATTTTATTATTAATATTAACTTATCTTATATTTTTATGTAGTTTGCACTGTTTAGTTATATGTTATAACGTGATTCTACCCCTCACATATTTGTAAGTGCATCTCTTGTTGTGTCGATATATTTGTTTTTTGTACTTACTTTTAAAAGTAATCAAAGATGATTCTTTTAATAAATTATTAAATATAATTTAGTGGTTAAAAATGATACAAATTTAAAAATCACATTAAAATTTATAAATAAAATAAAAAATTCAAGCACTAAGAAAATTAAATTATATTTAACAAAAATTTTAAAAAATTGACATATTTTTTATTTAAAAAATACAAACTGAAGATATAAATTAAAATTAAAATTAAAACAAAATAAGAGTAATTTCGATAAATTTTAAAATTCTTAATAGAATCAAAGAAAATTTTTTTTTCTTAATTTTATTAAAAATTAAATTATTACTCACAAAAAATTTTAAATGTTTATACATAGAGTTTAAAATAAAATAATAAATTCAAAATAAAATAAAATTTAATGTAGAATAAAAAATAATAAATTTATTTAACAAATTACTAAATAAAAAATTTGATAGAGTAAGTTTAAATTGAAATATTATTTAAATCATCATAATTATAAAATAATTAAATAATGCACATAATCTTTAAAGAAATAAAATATGTAATTAATTTGTGAAAAAAAATAAAGTATGTGATAATTTCACAAATAAACTCTCTTTAAATTTATATAATGTTCATTAAGTTTTGACATTCCTTTAAAACTTAATTCTTTTATTGTACCTTACTTTTAGTCCAATAACTTCTACATATCCATTTAAAATTTGTCCATTTTTTCTTGTTTTACTTTCACCATCAAATTTTAAAACTTTAGATGAGATTTAAAGTTTAAATTTCAAACATATCTCTTATAATTAATGTTTGTCTTTACGATAACTTTAGTTTTTACGATAACTAAAAAATGAGGATAAATTATGTTTAATTAGTTTGGTTGTTTAATTTATCTTTAATCTTAATTTTAAAGAGAGATAATAAGATAATTAATAATAAATAATATAATAAATAATATAATTAATTAAAAATAAAAATAGATAAAATAATAAAATAAAAACATAATAATTTATAATAAATTGACTCAAATTAAAGATTTATATCCATATGTTAAGTTTTGTCCAACAACTTCATTATTATTATTATTTTTTACATATTAAAGATAATTCTAAACATTAAATCATTTTAACTTTAATTATAACAAAATTTTTATAAAATATTTACAAAAATACAACGATTATTCATCATTTAAAGATTCCCCCCTCTATTATTTTTTTTTTTAAATTACTCTCACACTTTCACAATTTCAATTTTTTTCTCCTAAAACATTTACTCTTCATTTTTCTTTTTGATTTTTTTTACGCTAAATGCAATACAAAATAATCAAAGTTATTTATAAAATAATTTTACAAATAAAAATAAAAAGCTAATATATATAATTTTTTTCATTAAAAAAATTAATTTTAAAAATAAAAAATTTTATTGTTGAAGTATTATTACTTGATCGTAGTCCTTAAACCCATCGAGTAACCCAAAATTTGTGCATTTGTATCCCATCAAATCTTTTCGAATCAATTCAAGAATTCTACAATTTGTGTTGAGCGTTGGTTTTGCCTAACATTAGTTCGCCAATAAAGATCTGATTTGTGATAGCTCAAAAAAAGCTTCAAATCACAATAAGCCAT
Source organism: Kandelia obovata (assembly GCA_021464305.1). Classification (NCBI taxonomy): domain Eukaryota; kingdom Viridiplantae; phylum Streptophyta; class Magnoliopsida; order Malpighiales; family Rhizophoraceae; genus Kandelia; species Kandelia obovata. The sequence goes on along the minus strand of CM038486.1, from coordinate 2,050,456 downwards.
CCATGGCAGCTTCAGAGCGCGCACACACGCACACACATGTATAATACATATGCGTACAGTATATATAACCGTTTGCAAGTAGCTAGCAGCTCACGAACACAGACACAAACACCCCATCGATCCATTTTCACGCCAAGAATCCACTGACGACTCGGTTTCAAAGAACCCCGCCAGCTCAATCTCACGTTTTCTGGCATATCCTCCCGATTCCTCGTCAATTTTCGTTCAACAGCAAGTTTCATTACACCGCACAGACAAAACTGATGCGACGCACCCATTTTGTGACAACCCAGGTTTTATTTTGTTCGTTCTGGCTCGTTTCCAACGTTGCCACATCTGAATTCCTGTCATTTCGTGCTTCTTTTGTTGCTCTTTAAGGATTTCTGCGTTTTGGGGTTTTCAGTACATAGCTAGAGATTGTTAAGTTAGATCCGTAGGTATAATATTTGATTCGATATGGAAATCTCCGCGGGAGCTTCTGCTGGGTTGGATGAGATACAAAAGGAGGAAACTGAGGCGGAACAGCTTCGGAATTTCGAGTTGGAATCATCTGGTAATGGCAATGATCATGATCGCCACTTCCATTCAATGAACGCATTGGAGATCTTGAGAGAAACCGTAAGGATTCTGCGGTATAATTCTGTGTCCTTTATGCTGATTGCAACTTTGCTCATTTGTCCAGTGACTGCCATTTTTTTGTCTAATGTGTTAGTCGATCAGAGTATAGTTAAGAGACTGACTATTAGGCTAATGTTAGTTTCAAAGTCCAGTGGTCTCTCATTGAGACCTGTTATTATACAGTCGTGCCACCGGTTTGCAGAGATGATCGTTTCAACGGCTATGTGCTTTCCTTTGTTTCTCACATTGTCTTTGTTGTCGAAAGCTGCAGTCGTTTACTCTGTGGATTGCGCTTATTCGAGGAAGAGTGTGGACTCTTCAAAGTTCTTGGTGGTAATAATTAAACTCTGGAGAAGGATCGCTTTGACGTACTTATGGGCATGTATGATGATTGTTGGTTGCATAACATTATTCTGTGTGCTTCTATTTGCTATCTGTAGCACATTTTCCGTGCTGGGTTTCTGGCCTGATTTAAATTTTTATGCTGCAATGATGTTGGGTCTAGTATTCTCCATTGTGTTTGCAAACGTGGTAATAGTTTGCAATGTTGCAATTGTTATCTCTGTGTTGGAAGAAGTTTCAGGGCCACAGGCATTACTCAGGTCCAGTATTTTAGTTAGGGGACAGACTCAGGTAGGCCTTCTGATATTCCTTGGATCAACTATAGGGTTGGCATTTGTGGAGGGATTGTTTGAGCATAGAGTGAAGACATTGAGTTATGGAGATGGGTCCTCCAGGATATGGGAGGGCCCGCTTTTGGTGATCATGTATTCATTTGTGGTGCTTATTGATTTGATGACAACTACTGTTTTCTACTTCAGTTGTAGATCATATGGTATGGAAGCCTCAGATGGTAAATGCCAGTCAATTTTAGAGACAATTGTTGCCTCTGGTGAATCCGTGGGAATTCAATAGCATGATCTTGAAAACTGATTCTTTTGAGTGGAACTAAGGCAATGCAAGTGGGAGCTGCTATTAAAAAATGTGGATTTTGTTGCTATTTTCATCATTGCAGAAATAAAGAATGTTGCTGGAGAATTCAGCTACGTTTTTCTTTGAGGGCTTATGGGTGGTGATAAATTCAAATGATTCTCCAGAATGAAGAAGAAAGTACCTCTAGTGATTTACTGGAAAATAGACAAACAGAGGAAGGGTATTTTAAGATTGCTAGTTGCAAAATGGCTGTGTAAGGTCGTTCTTTTTGTAGGTAGGCTCTTGGAAAGTTGACAGTTTTTTTCTTTTTCTCTTTCTATTCAGTGGATATCTGTTTTTGTATTTCCATGCATATAGTATCATAGTTCATGAACGATATAGTTTCAGTATAATGTCTCTCAAATTGTTTTAGCTGGGAGAAAGTGAAATTACTGCATATTTGATAACATTTTTACCTTTCAGTCTTCTCCTTCTTCTTCATCATCTTCCCATTCTGCTGCTGCTGCTGCTCTTGTCATACTAAAGGTTTCATTTCATAAGCTATTGATTACAGGTTCAGAAGTCAAATATAGAAGCATCTTGCATGCAATGGTAAAATGTCCAAAATAAATGTTACTTAACAATTATATAGCTTTTCCCGAGTCTTTAACACTTAATCATTTATGTTGTCTGTTTAGAAGATGGCATTTCACAGTGAATCTTTTGCAAGGCTAAATTTGTTTTCATCTTGAGTTGTACTGCTGTACCTCATTTGTAGTGAAACATCTCAAAAAGGGAGAATCAAGATCTATTCCTGAGTAATATATGTTATCTTCACTCAACTTAAAATTCATGCGTCTTTGATTATGAAGAAAAAGTAATGCAAATGTTGATGTTCTGCATTAGCATTTGGCTCTTTCTTCGAGTAACTCTATTGTCCTCTGGACTCCTGAATTTCCATTTACGTTGAACATCAACAAATTTCAGCCAGTTGCAACATGGAAGTCAAGTGATAAAACACAGTGGGTCCTATTTCCTCGCAAATATGATCCATTGTTATTCTAACTTTAACCTCTGTCCTTAACTTGGCATAGTTGAGCCTTATGGCTGCAGTTCATCACATGCATTTATTTGCCAGTCTTGGTTTGGATATGGGCACTTCAGTATCTGGATTTTCTTCATATTAATGATTTAAGGGAGAGAGAGTTGATACCACTGATCTGTGTACTACATATTGAATTTGGACAAAGGCAACTACAGGAGATGTAATTATGGAGATAGCAATTTTGATCTATACTCTCCATGCCATCATGTTCTTCCCCAGTCAATCCCTTATCTTCTTTTATAGCCTTATTGGGGGGGGGTCCTGAGTTCAATTTAACAACCAGAAAGCTCCAACAAAATCATCTACAATAAGATTTAGTAATGTAATTGGGAGGGGAGTAATGAGTTAATGTTTGCTAAGAACTGAGAAGGATTTTTTGCAGCATTTCCTTCATCACTTATAAGGCATATAACTAGAAGATAATTGGAGCAACTACTGATTTGTGTAGCAGATTGAATGATTTATGATAATATCTTGTGAAATCCATGCTAATTGAAGCAACTCCTAGCTTGAATATAATCAAATTGAACTGATAGTATGAGTATAATTATTTGATTTTAACATGGAATTTTTTTTTTTGTTTAATTACTCTTAAAATGATGTTTCAAATAATTAATTTTAAAATTTTTATTTCCCATAAAAATGTGTTTCTTATGTAGAACTTGAAATCAAAATCTTAGAGATAATTTTAGTATCAATAAATTATAATTGATTTGTTAAAAATATATTTCTGATGCAAATGTTTATGAGTGAAGCCCATCTTGACAACTGCAATATCATAGGCCAATTATTTTTTTGGGCCTGGCTCAAGCCTTCAGACTACTGAATTTTAATAATAATAATTATTATTATTATAGTATAAATTTCATTGAAACAAAAAATAAAGTTAAACATAATTAATTTCATTCAATCATAAAAAATATTTATTATATTTATTTTGTTAATATAATTTATTTATTATTTTTTATATTTTAAATAAAATTTATTTATTATATTATATAAAATTATAAGTAAATAAAAAAATTAAAATAAATAATCTCCAAAAATAATAATTATTATTTTCTGTGTTTTCTTTTAAATTTATTATTATTATTAAGTGACTGCGAAGACAGAGTATTGACGGTGAGAGAGGGGGGGGGCTTGTCCTCTTTGTTCGTAGACCAGTAGAAGAGAGCTGCCTGAGAGTGTGCGCTGCGCTTTGCCTGAAAATTTTCAGTTTTTTTTTTCTTGTCCAGGGAGAGAAAGCAGAAGCGAAGCTTCTTCAGTGAGTGTTTGTCTGTTTTGGGTCGAAATTGCATTATTTACTTGCTCATAAATTTGAGGTAACAGTTAAATGTCTAGTCTTAATGGATAAAGAGAGGGCGGTTGGATTCATGTTGCTCGAAAAAAATGCCTAAACGAGAATTTTTTCTTTCTTTCTCTGTGATTTTGGTTTTTTTTTTTTTTTTTGGGGGTGGGGGGTTTTTGGGTGTGAACAGGATTGGGAATGGACAGCTACCGCCAGGAAAAAGTTCAGAGATTTGAGGATTTTGTTGATCGACGTCTGAAGCCTGATCTTGTTCGTGCTATTGCTGAGCGGTATCATCTCTTTTGTTTTGTTGCATTGCGTTTATACTCTTTTTCATGCAGGTTTTCCTTTTTTCTTTCTTTTTTTTTTTGAATGGAAATTTATCAAATTTTGTAACGAAAATTTCATTTAGAAGATGCCCCTTTGCATGTGTTTGTGTTTCGTATGATAAAAGCATTTGTTTGCCTTCACTCATGCCAACCTGTTTGTCCAGACACTCTCCCTGTTCATGAATGTTAATGCTTTTCTATTTCAGTTTTGCTTATAACTTTTTTCTTTCATTGCTCTTTTTCTGGGTTCGAATTATGCTAGCAGTTTGGTCTCTCTGCTGCTGGATTGAGGGAGTGAAGGTGCATCAGGCACTTCAATTATTTCTTGTGTAATAGTCACTTGTGTATCAATGGCTAAGTTTTGAGATTGGGAAGATATGTTTTGCGATGCCTTAGACATTTTGGGATCACAGACATTCGGATTTTGCTAAAGTTAGTTCATGGGAAAAATTATCAACTTTAGCATAAGCTAATGGGTTCTAGATAGATGACAGCAAAATGCTTATTTGATTTGTTGTTTCGAGAGCTGATAAGTACAGATTTACTTATAGTAAGTGATTGGGAGTTCTTCATTAAAACCTTATACCCTTTTTTTTTTTTTTTGAAATTTTGCAGGGACAAGGTTTTTGAGCAACAAAAGGTTTTGTATCCTTTTCCTATTTGCCATTTTTTTTTTCCCTCCCCAATGAGTTAATGGAATTCATGCATCTTTTCAAGTTGAATTTGCAGCATATTTGATAATCCTAGCCTGTAGAAGTGTTTACCCCCAATTTAATATCATTTCTCAGTCAATATCTTTCATTCCCTCCCAATAAAGTAATGGAATTTGTGCATTTCTTTTAGTTGAATTTGTCACATATTTGATAATCCTAGCTTGTAGCAGTGTTTACTTGACTGTTTATGCTAGCTCAGAGTTGCGAAGGAACATAGGGAATTTAGAGAAAAATACTGTAACCAGTCTCAGGACATTGGTCAACCTTGGCTCTGAAGTGTACATGCAAGCTGATGCGTAAGTGCTCATCGTGTTACTGTTCTTGTCTTTCAGAATCTTTATTATCTAATTATAGTTATGTTATTAATCACCTTTCGATCCCAAATTCCTTCCACTAATAGTCTTAAGGTTCTCTTTTTTTTCTTTGCATTTTTTTTTCCTTCCTGATTTGGGATTGTATATTATCTTATATATTTGCAGGCCAGATACACAGCACATTTTTGTTGACATTGGACTAGGATTTTATGTAGAGTTTACTTGGTCTGAAGCTTTGAATTTCATATCACTGAGGGAGGAAAAGATAGCCAGGTATTCAAATTCTGATTTGTTAGCCAAATCTTTGCTCAACGCTGCATGATCCCTTTAATTTCTCATAAAGGGACTCTTGGAAATCGAGATAACACAAGCATAACATACTCATGGCCTATATTGTGCTAATTGATATCCTTTTGTAGTTGTATGTGAATGTAAGCATGTTGTTATCTCTTGACATTTTTAGATCTTTTGGTTACATTTGGGGTATTGGTATTGTACAGTTCATGAGTCTCTGTATTGCACTCTTTCCAGGCAAATAGAGGAATACACTCATCAAATTGCTTCAATCAAAGGGCAGATCAAGCTGGTCAGTTGTGGATAGTCTGTTCTCTTCTGCTCCTGCAACAGCACCCTAAACCCAAAAAAAAATAAAAAAATTGCATCTTGTGTAGAGTTGTTAGTGTATGCCATTTCTGCATATTTTCCAGGATGACTAGGATTGCTGAAATTCTATTTTTATGATGTTGAGATAAAAGTCAGGTGGTGAAATAAGACGTTCATGCAGTTACAGTAAATTGAACAACCAAGAGAATTTTTCTTGAAGAAACGTGATGATTGTAGATGTTTTAGGTGAAAGCAGTTTAATGACACAACTTAAAAACTTTTTGCTCATGAGCCTTGCTATGAAAGAACACTTCTTGCTACTTTTCAGATTTATGACAATTCTTCGTTTGGTTGGTTGCAGGTTTGTGAAGGGATTCGGGAATTACTCCAACTTCCAGCCGAGAAAACTGCACCAGGCCACGTTTTCTAACGTGCCTATCTTTTTAATTGCTTTCTTAAGTACTTTCCCGAGGAGTTTGGATCTACCTTGGGGATGAAGAACTAAAAGAATGTGAAAAGAAAAACAGATGGTTGCTTGCTTAATGTGCAGTATAATGACTTCACATCTCTGAATTTGGTTTAAACTGCTAACATGACCTGAATGTGCTGGGAGAGTTTGATAATCTGATAAGCCAACAGGAAAAAAATCTTCAAGCCATTTAATCATGAATGGAATCAAACATGGGGCCACCGAAGCTCTCTCTGCACGTGGGTTGCTGATTTAATTTCTGAAAGCTTACTCAAAATGAGGGATTATTTATTTATTTATTTATTTTATTTATGAATCAATTCGCCAGCACAAATGTGCTTGCAGCCAACACAAGTTCTCTAAGAAATAATCATGGTCAGAGTTTGAGGCTTAGGTGGATTGATGTCATCTAGGTTACAGTAACTTTATCATTTCAGGTCCATAGTTTTAAAAATCAGACAAACAATCTGAACTTTGAGCCAGAGTGAACCGAACTAAGACACTATCATCATGAAACATGATGAACCCATCGTGCTGTTTTCTAATCATAAGAAAATATGTAACTTCTATCTGGTTTAGTTTAACGATAACTAAATTAGAGAAAACCAAATCACCTAACAGTTTGAGCCTAAATATATTTATGGCTCCAAAACTTTTGAAAGTCTGATTTGAGGGACTGTTGCTTTATAATAAAAGTTCTCATCCATTATTCCTTCCTTGTTGCCTATAAGATGGCAAACTCCCTCAACTTTTAATCTTGCCATCCAACCATTAGACCAAGAAATGTTATTTCATTGATATATCTTTTGGCATAACCATAATTTTTAGGCTTAAGCTTGAATTTAAGTTATGGATTTCTAGTAGATTAATAATAATAATAATAATAATAATAATAATAATAATAATAATAATAAATAAAACTATTAAATCTTAAACTGCCAATATAACCGTTGACCCCATTTAAACTAGTGACATGCACCAATAACAAAAGTGGCTATCCTGGATTTCACAGGTAAAGCAGATGCAACAAACTTGTATTGGGTTTGTTTTCCAAGAAGTCTCTGCAAACATTCATGCACCGAATGCAGAATATATTCGGCCAGAGAACTACAATAATCTTCTTATTCTGAAGCATAAAGACATACTAAGAATCCCGGCTATATGAGCTGTTTTAGATGGTGTATCACGCTAGTTAGATGTGCTATGAGTGGAATGGACTAAATAATGAAGCAGATAGGAGGAAGATCAAGAGAATTCCAAAGAGACAATTCACCATTTTCCATACTCAATGAGGAGGAGTAGGAAGTAAAAGACCCCAATTCAGGAGGAGTTTGTGGAAGGCCAACTTTTTCTTGCAGTTCTTTCTTGACATCTTATACTGTCTCATCTCTCTTACTGATGTCAATTCTGTTAAGATTAGAAGGTAATTCATGTCCACTTTTTGCCTTAACCATTCCTGATCTGCATGTGAGCCTTAAACACTAGGAAATTCCATTGCAGGCATAAAGAAAAGCCGAGAACTCCGTTCATAGCTTAACCGCATAATCATCTCTCTCAGCATTGATTGATCATCTTCACCGCAATTCTCCAATTCCATTGGCTCCATCATCTCTTGTGCTAAGTCAAATGAAGAACGATGAACCTGCAGAATCAACAAAACTAAGATCCATCTTCCCCGTATTGATCTCTTCTTCCTCTACTTTCTCTCCTCTCCCTCGAGCAAATCCATCAAAATCAATCCAATTATCATCCGCATCAAATGCTTTCACATTCTCTTCTTCTTTTTTATTAAGACTTGATACAAAACCGCTCGTGTAACCGCTGTTTGTCACAGCAGCAGTGGTAATACCAGCAGCATTGTGGCTGTTTCCAATGGTTCTGTAGTCATCATGAACATGGAAAAAATTATCAAACTTGTTTTCTGCAAGTTCGCTTGCTCCCTGATCCTGCAGGTTCTTGACAAGCATATCATTAGCAGAAGTTGTTGGCATTGCAACATTGTTTCTAGCTTTCAGCCTGAGCAGCAGAAATTTGTTCATGTATTAGCTCCACGAAGCAGGCAAGCCGCCTTGTCATAAGCTCTTGCAGCTTCTTCGGCAGTATCATAAGTGCCCAACCACACTCTGATCTTCTGTATTGTATCTTTTATCTCGGCCACCCATCTTCCTGATGGCCGCTGGCGCACCCCAACATATCGTTTTTGAGATCTCTGGGCTGTACCAAACACTGCAGCCTCCTCTCCAATTTGGTCCCAAGCCAAGCTTTCGACAATACTGGATTTTTCTTCCTGAACATCACTAGCCTTCCTCTTGTTCCCCGCATTCCTAGCATCAAACCCCAGATCACGATCCTCCTGCTTCATTTAAGTTCTGGTATCTAAGTGAGACTTGAAGACATATGCCTAATTGCCTCACTTGTTTCTTGTGTGATTATACCTCATGTTTCTAATCAAGGTTTTGGACATAAATAGATCCAGAGGAGATACCATCCAAAGATCTAACAAAAGGATCCATCTGCTTGGACTTGCACCTTTGTAAGATAGTTACTTCGGCCTTCTTTATCAGAATTATATTTATTTCAATTTCAATTATGGGAAAACCAAAGATTAAAGGAAAATTAATTATATAAAAATTGTCATCTGTGGTCTGTTTTTTTTGTATAACAAACGATTATAATTACATTTTGTTTCATGCAATTACATCACTCTTTGTGTGAAAAAAAAAACCGTTTCCAATGTATTTGAGCTCTTACGTAAAAACCATATTGCGGGCGCAGTGTACACTGATAATATTTGTCATCTGGCTGAAAAAATGTGGCCATGCGGCGTCCCGCTTCTTAATGGGGTCCTTCTTTGCTGCTTCCTTTCGTTTGATTTGTCGCTGTTGGTGGCAGCTAGTTAATTTTTTAAGCTCGTGGGAAAGTGCATTGTAACGACCAACCTTGTTAGGTGAGACTTTGAACCATTGTCGTTGCCATTATCCATATATTTCATATATCTAAACCGGGATGTACCCTTGGTAATTTCGACACAAGCAAGGTTTGCTGCTTCCCACCGGGACTATAATAAAACCAGTCATTCCAATCAACCCCCCCCCCCCCAAAAAAAAAAACCCAGCAAATTTTGCTTTGCTCAGAACAAAGATTGTTTGAGATTAAGACCGATGAATTGACAGCATTTTTGGCTGTTTGATCCCTCCGAATAACTTAGGCTAGGAAGACCTGATTCTCTCCTTTTCTTTTCATTTTGCCGGATTCATATATGAATTTTACAACTCTTCTCATGTAGTGAATCTATTGTCTATGGCCTGCACCCAGAACTTGCGTCTCCCTAGTAATGCTCTTCTGAATATGTTTGGATTCCATTACTTACTATTATATCTTACAAACATGGTATTATTGTCTGATTTTAACGTTTCTAAAGCGATTTAGGCCTATGTGCACTCAGATATACAAGATATGTGCTTATGCAAGGTGGCCAGTTATTGGTATCTCTGAACTTGGAGAGCATTCTTAGCTCTAACGCAATTAACCTGTTGTCTCTACCTTCAATCCCCATTAGACTATCTTGAAATTTAGCTTAACAATTAGTAAGTCCCACCATAACTCTTGCATGTAGCCAGGCCTTCACTCTGAATGTTGGCTACGTAAAAGCCAAAATAAGAGACAAAGCAACTCGACTCTATGGGTGATATTCTTCCTATTCGTTTTACCCTCTTGAAATTTCCACCCATTCCAGGTCTTAACGTTCTTGGATTATTTACAGGTTGTAATTGGAGCTTTTCTAATGTCCCTTTTTTCACTTTAATCTTATAACCAAGTTAATTGAGCAAAAGGTATCCCAAGTTCAAAATTAGAAGCCACGCGCTTAAAACTCCTCTACAATGCTACGCTTATTTCTATGAGTCAAACGCACGAACTTCCACAATAAGATAATTATTCAGTTGCACCAAAATTTGCACTTTCTAATTATGACAATCATACTGAAGAACATTAGAATGTTCTGACTAGACATTTCTTGGTTCTATCACGATTTTTATAGCTCACTGAACATCATACACACACATCCACGGAAGAGAAAACAAAATGTAAATTATTTAGTATCTCAAACTGGTAAAATATAATATATAATTTATATTTTGTTGTTAATTTAACGATTTATATTTTGAAATAAAATAATTTTTTTAACATAATATTATAACTGATTTAAAGAGATTTTGTTTTTTTTTTTTTTTAGAAAGAAGAAAGTTTTCTAAAAGAAATAAAAAATAACCAAGAGGTCATAATTTCATATCTTTCCATGACAACAAGAATCACGTAATACTAGATTAATGATAAAAATTATTTTAATTAGAGTAAAATAGTGTATCTGTATTTCCGTAATATTGATAAGAAGATGTCTTATTGATGAACCATCATATGATTGTGAGATAAAAAAAAAAAAAAATTGGTGAAAAGAAGATGTAAGAATATTTTTGTAAATTCATAATTTTATTAATTTCAAGATAATAATTTAGTAAATCATTGTGAATTGGTTAAAATACTTCTAGATTATTTGACTTTTTATATTTTGGTAAGAGTAAATTGACTCATATATATAATGTGTGCAAGGAATTTTATTATTTAAAGAAGTAAAAAAGGTCTTTTACTAAATATTTTATGAACTTTAAATTAGTGTATGAAAAGTTAAATGTTTTTTTAATCCTAATGTAAGAACTTAATAGTTTTAATGTGAGTAGATAATTATTATGAGTTTCGTTACACAGTTATCATTTGAAGTTGATACTACTTAAACGCAAATCTTTTTTTTAACTTAAAGATTACTTTTTCATAATATCTTTACTTAATTGAAACAAGCAAAGGGATTTTGGGCTCTTCTAAATAGTAATGTGCTCTTATGAGTCAAGTTACTTTGAATGAGATTAGTCATGGTAATCGTAATGGTATAGGTGGTTGAGGGGGCAAAGATAGTGGTGGTGGTCGTTTTGGTTAGAATGGTGGTTGTAGACAAGAAGATCAAATTAAACCAACTTACTATCATTATGGTGTTAGTTATATAAGATATAATTGTTGGAAGTTTTATAAAAAAATCTTAACATTTGTCTTATGTTATTAATATTGCAACTTAAGAGAGTGGTCATATAGTCACTATATCTTCTTTCCCTGATAATTTGTGTTTATTTCTATTGATGAGTTTTTTTTTTTTTTTTTACTTAGTACCAAGCCTCACAACAATCTTCTACTCTTAGTGCATTTACTAGTGATTAGTTAGGTAAATCAATTGCATATCTTGTGTTATCATCTTGAAAATAGGTCATTAATTCAAGTGTAATAAATCATATGACAAATGAGACAAATATTCTTTCATTTTTTATTTTTTAGAAAAATCTCTCAAGTGTCACTTTAGCTAATAGCTCAACTATTTATGTTATAGGTTTTGGAACTATAGTTCCTACATCAGCCCTCTTATTGTTATTTATCTTATGTTTAATATATATTTGTAAAATGACTTAAGTTTTAAACTATTATATGTCATTTTTTTTTCAAATCATTATTTCTTTCAGAATCTTATAATAGAGAAGATTACTAGTAGAGGATGTGAGTTAGAAGTCTTATATGTTTTTGAAACTACTTTTTCAATATTCAAAACTTATTACTTGTCTAAATATTCTAATACTTCTTAAGTTCCATTATCAATTGAGACATTTATCTTTATATGTTTTGAAGAAATTATTTTCTCATTTATAATATTTTTTTCTTTAAATTATGAGTGATATTAGTTTGTCCAACATTATTTTGTATCTTATTTGTTTATTGTTAACAAATGGGCTATGTCTTCTTTTAAGACAATACATTTTAATATTTGAGGTTTGTGTTTATTATCTTTAAACTTGGTTTTCAATACCTTATTACATTTGTCAATGATTATTGTTGTGTTACTATGTTATATTTAACAAAAAATTATTTAAAATTATTTTACATGTTTTGTACCTTTGTACTAAGATGAAAGTATAATTTAACGTTTTTTATTTTACATAGTGATAATATCAAAAAATACTTTTTTGACTTTTTAATTTTTACATGTCACAAAATTAGATATTTTATTAATTTTAGTATGTTAACACTTGAACTCAAAATGGTGTTACTGAAATTAAAAAAAAATACATATTTAATAAAAATTGTCAAAGCACTCAATTTTGGATTGATGCTATTTTGCATAATTTAATAAAAAATTATTTATGGCTGTTTTTCATATTTTGCATAGTAATAATACCAAAGAATAATTTCTTTAATCTTTTAATTCTTACATATCACATATTTAGATATTTCATTAATTTTGGTATATTGACACTTAAACTCAAAATAAAGTGGTCAAAAAAATAAAAGACATTTAATGAAAATTGACAAAGCACTTCTTTTTCAAATGGTCCCTAAGCAATTTTAAACTGATCCTATTTTGCATAGTTTGTTTCTTAATTAGTTATATATCTTTATCAATTCTTAATAGTGGTACCCCTTAAATTTTTTTTTAGAAAAGATTAATCTTTTGCTTGTATTTATATTGACATTTTATAGTATGACCGCATGGACAATAAAAAGTTTTTTTTTTCTTAAAAAACGAACGAGCTGCTTGATGCAAGTCTTTAAGATGAGAAATGCAGACAATGAATGCTAACAGCCTAGTAAAGAATCATTGAACCTCAAAAAGCATACACCTGTACATATACAGAAACACACACACACACACATATGGGACAACAAACTAAAAGTATATTATTTATTATCTAAAACAAATATTAACCGCTTGAAGAGAGTATTTAAGATGAGAAATACAGACAATGAATGCTAACAGCCTGGTAAAGAATCACTGGATTTCAAAAAGCATACAAGCAAGCTGCACAAGTGGATTATATTTAAGCGCTGTAGCATTACAAGCAAGCGACCAATTTTGTTTCTAACAAGGACCCCTGATACATGATGATTGGTTCTTGCAGTAGCAAACATAAGAAATATAAGCTGACGTTGTTCTTGCATGTGCTAATAGCCCCTAAATTCAATTTTCATCCCAGTATACACACACTTGATTTCACCAGGGGAACCACAAATGTGCATTCAATCACAAATACATGCGATATGCATTTCCCAGGGCAGTATAATTGATGATGTGGGGAAAAAGCAAGCTCCAGTATCACCTATGCAAATGGCAGCAGGAAATAGAAACCAGCATTTCTGTTTGCCTTGATACAATCTACAAACGAGCATATACCTCAGATTCAAACCTCTGATGAAGACAGGAGGGGACTGTTAAGACTGCCAGTGTTTGTGGAGTACTGGATAGGCATTAGAGCTGGATCCTGATACGCAGTGGCCAATTTATCAAAGAATTCAGCCATTTCAGTGTCATTTTGATCTTCTCTGTCCCTTTTTATCAAAACCTGAGGTACAAAAAAGGTCATCACTTAGGTAAATGTACTATGTGCCTTTCCCCAATGTCTTTCTCAAAAGCTTATAGGGCTGGTAAAAATGAAAAATAGATAGCACTACAGAGGGAATGCAATGGCAGCATACCTCAGCTGAGTAAGCAACAAATATGGGAAGGAAACGTTTCCGGCAGTACTCATTAAATAGAAGAGTGAGGACTGGAAGAGGAAAAATTAAGGTTGACGCAAGAGGTAGCTTCTTCACGGTAAAAATTCCTATTGCAATTGCATGCATGAGAATGAGCGAAAATATCATGGAATTGTGCACAATAGGCCAAAACTTCCCAGCAGTTTCATACTTGGGAGTATACACATTGATGAACTGCACAATGAATTCACAGAATATCAAAACCTTTCCAAAAAGTTTACAATGTATGAAACAAACATATAACATGCAAAATTATGCCAAAAATATACAAATATTGCCAAACTGCTGCTCCCATTACTGACAAGACAATCGACAATTCAGATGCATAGTAAAAAAGGAAAATCATAATGATTTACTCATTTTCGGTCGCATGGACTTGGACTGTTTTCCCAAAGATACTAGATCAGTAGGTCATCTGTCTGAAAGAACAGCCACATGTGCAAAGTTTACTGGTCCTGGTCAAATAAGTCCAGTGTTGTCCATTTTGGCTCATGTGGCCTCACAATTTTGACACATACAAGGTGCACCATGAGGTAGAAATATAACCACGATTATAAGCTCAGAATCACCCATCTCCTAATGTCCTCATTAAGAGGCCCACGCTTCTGTGTGTTACCTATAACCTACTTCACACCAATGCAAAATAAATTTGGTGCTAAACACTAATGGCCCTAGTATGACACTCTGTATTCTCCGTTTTGGCTTAAATAGACTCAGCATTTTATCCCACAAAAGGTGGCTCAGAAAGCCGAAATCTTGACTGCAGTTGTGAGTCCAGAATCATCTTAGTACATCTGATGTGGAATCATGAGAGAAAGCACCATTGGAGGAGATCACACATGTTCATCAAGCTGTCTGGTAAATTTGCAACACAAACTACAAAATAGGAATGAACTAAGGCCACTGCCTTCTTAACAGCTGCAGGAAAAAAGGACCTGATTCAAAATTTCCTATTTAGTAACAACCATGTACTCCTACTTGTCTTGCTCACCAAGCCTAAAATACTAAGCTTCTCTCAACAGTAGTAATAATGTCCTCCACAACAACAAAGGATCAGCAACAGAGAAGTTCACGCCTGCCATGCTAAATTATACATTGGATACGGGAGACAGTAGAAAGCAATAAAAGAAACTAAGGATGGTTAACAGACCTGATTACGGAAGATGATGTACGCAAGACAGAGGTACACCAGCAGGAATGGCAGAATCAGTGGTGCTAGGAAAAAATATGTGATCCCAAGAAGTCCAAAGAAAAGAACTTTTGGAATGTCCCTGTGGTAAGGAATAGATGGAACTTCCAATTCATCATCTTCCCTTTTGGCAAAACATCTTGCTACCAGACTGAAAATTAGAGGGATTAACCGAAAGAGTTCGGATGAAGTGCCTGTCCATCCAGATGTGACAACATATGCAATAAAAAATGATGCCTGCAGTCAAACATAGCTTGTCATCAGGATGAATCATGTGATACATGCATATTCTTTTCCATCAAATGCTTAATTGCACAATAACTTGTTCCCAGATTGTGCTTCATCACTTTGCAAATTGGTTGCTAAATTTTAACTATAGGCATGGGCTTTTCTAAAAATTGTTATTATGCATGTCATAGCTTTGCTGTCACCATAATTTGCTTAATTTTTGCCTATTGTTTGTTATATTAGGTCTTAAAAGTCAACAATTGGCTCATTGCTGGACCAGAGAAATGAGAAGGGTTATCTAGTTTACTTTCCCCTTCCTTTTTTTTTTGGTTCATTTTTTACCCTGATTTTCTTGGCTTATTTTATTGGTTTATTTATCTTATTCCCAGACCTTAGATGATTAGCATCACAGGATAAATGAAGGTCATTTCTTGCTTGAACAACCTGCAACCCCACCTGAAAGAAAATCCCACAAATGAAGGACATTTTTATTTGACCAAATCTTCCTTAAAATCATGACTCTACATTCTATAAGTGTCAATCAAATCCTTGTAAGTTCCCACAGTACTGACAGAATGAAACTAAAGAAAAAGAATGTGTATAGGATCAATAAGAAGGTTTCTGCTACTCAACTAAGGTCAACAGACTCATTTCCAATTTTTCAAAGTTTATTTTCTCAAATTTAGTTTGCTTGTGCAACCTAAATTCAAATCAAAGGACTGCATTCACCTGACCCTTTCCTAGACCCCACAAATGTGGGAGCCAGGACATCCTTTTTATGTGACCTAAATCCACATCTTCAGGTAAGTCTCTAGACATCATGTTTAGACTATCTGTTATTTTATAGGTAACCATGTTTAGATTTTTTTCCTGCTTATCCATTCAATCCCCTAATTTCACCAGAATAATAATGAAGTTTCCAGAACTTTCCCACAGGATATACATGACCTCACCTGTGCTGGTACAGCCACAGCCAGCTTTGAAGGGATACTCTTTACATCAAGGAAGATGGAAAGCCAGGACAGTACTGACCCAGAAAATACAGTCGCAAAGAAGACATTCCATATTGTGAACCATAGTACTTTGTTACAGGCACTCTTCTCTATATCACTATGAGAAATGTATCCTTGAATGGAAGAGAGAAGCTCCATGATCCAAGGCACAATCTTTAAAAATAACTGAAGAATTAGACTGGGAAGATATCCCGTAATCACTTGACTTACAAAGGTTCTGCAAACAAGACTCATGTCAGTACTTTACATAATTATGGAAGACAAATGAGACTAACCAAACAAAATTTCTGGATTAAATAATTTGAATGCTAATAAACTAATTGCTTAGAGCTTTGTAGGTAAATGATGTATGTATAGCTCAAATTACAATGTGAGTCAACCTCAATGGCAAAGTGTTGAAGAAGAATAACAATTTTCCAAAGAATTGAAAAAGAACAAGACTAAAGTTATTCTTATATGGTCCAAATATCAAGGTTCAACTAATCTTGATATTTTACTTACAGAGTTAGGATGCTTTTCAAGAATGGAAACCAAATCTCCAACTGACTCAGGTTAGTGAGACCTTGCACCACCACAACTGGAATAAGGAACAAAATTGTAAGCAGAACACATGCAACTATAACCACGAGCTTAGAAACCCATCTTCGCATGAATGATGAAGAGAAAAAAGGCCAATAAACATCATTAGGATCAGGAGCTTGCTCTGTGATCCAATGTGTTGGGTTGATTGATTGTTGCAAATGGAAAGCAATTGCAGCACCATACCGAGACTTGAAGGATACAAAAGCAGCTTGAGTGTCCTTGTACAAAAGGATGGAATTTAGATTAATAGGATGCACCAAATAACATGATAGAAGGGAAAATTTTAAGGAGCTCAACAAGAGGTGAAATAATGGATCTCAGCTCATAAATATCAAAAGACAAAAATATTAATTATGGACATCAAATTGTGTTTTTACAACTAATTAATCTTTCATAAATTGTTGATCACTTTTGAAAACTATAGGGAAGTATTCAATCACAGTACGAGAACTGTAAACTTATCTGGAAAAATTCCTTCCGATCTTTGAATATACCATTCTCAAGATTGGATGTTACCAATTTTTTTACCATTATGTGCAATAGAGAGGATTATCTCATGTTACTGTGCTTAGATCATGGAAGATGAAGGTAGATCAAAGGCTGTATCATACAAGGAAAACAAGATATTACTAGAAGAAAAGAAACGAAAAGAGCAGGACTTACCTCAGCCAATGACACCTCTGATTGCTCCAATCTCACACTCTGCTCTATGTCTTCTAGTTTCTTCTCACAATGGTCCACAAGGTCAACCTTTTCTCCAGAGAATCCATGGCGCTTATACTTCTGTTGAGAAGGTCCTGTTTGCAAGTGAACAAGTCTTTTGTACTGTTTCTTTGCTTCATTCTGTACCCCAAAAAAAAGAAAAAAAATGCAGCACAAGGAGGATTAGAGCAACTTAAAAGAAAGCCAGGATTCACAAGTTACCGGGTCCATTAATTTTGTGCTTCTAGAAAATTTTAGCAATAAGAGGAAATGGTTGGATTCCTTTCTGGTGTTTTCAAGTTCACTTCACTTCACAGTGGAAGGCTATGAAGTTTTTATACCAACAGTAATTTCTTGCAAGTAGTCCAATTGCTATGGCACTTAACCTATCACTGACTTAATCTTGGAACCCATGAGACACTATGCAAGAACAAAGAAATTTGACACAGCCAAGAAGAAGAAGCTTGGTAGCTGCTCCTCTCGAATATTAATTTCATTCCATGAGCAATTTATTTTTTAAGTCATTTTGTTCACACACATGAAACTATTATAGTTTATGGATTTCTGAAGCCCTTAGCTTCAATTTGGTTTTCAGTTGAGATGCCTAATCTACTAATTTCTCAGTTTTATCCTCAGGTATCACTATTGGAAGCATTTTAGCATTACAATCCAAGTTTTAATCATGTTATCCATTGTTTCTCAGAAGTTATTAACCATAGGAAATAAAATTCAAAGAATCAAGGGTCCATAGTAAGAATATTCAAAGTCTCACAAATTGTATGGCTTAAAAGCAGAATTTAATTACTAGAGAAGTGACACGTTTGTTCACATGCTCTCCCATATTTTTATTTTCCACAACATGCAAGGCCAAAAGCTGTAGCAACAATCATTAACCTCTTTAGAAAATCTTAGCATATAAAGAGTGTAGCCGAACGTAAAGCAATATCCTGTTCACCAAAAGTGCCAATTTCTGCTCATTTTTCCTTTATATGGACATATATATATTTGGAACAAGTTTTTCACTCCATAGACAGGAAAAGTGATAGCAATACTTTCTTCGCTGTGGGTTAGGAGTTACTAACATAATTCTCATTCTACTAAGGGAAAAGAAATTAATAAATCTTATTGATAGTCTCCCAAATGCCTCTCTATCTCTCTCTCTCTCTCCCGCATCCCTCTCACAGTGTCTGTGTTGCGCAACAAAAAAAATGAAGCAGTGTCAGGTATAATAGGAGGCCTGAAGATGAAACGATCCATAAACTGGTTTTAGATGTCTAATTTTACAGCTGATTTTTTATGAGTTCCTATACTCTCCAAGCCAATTAAGAACAGTTCCACAGCCCTTGCAAGATATTCTCTAAACATTTATAACCAAGACTGTCCTGCATCACATCCATAATTCTGCATCACACATTCACAGCCAACAAATGGAAAGACAAAACACAATACATGCATAACAAAAACAAGGGGAAAATGCACTTCTTACAATAAGAGCCTGCAGCTTCCTTGTGCGACGAACAACAATGCTTGACAGATAAGTAGTAGGATGATACTCTTTAAAGAAACTCTCAACACTGTCACTGACACTGCTGCCAACTGAAACAGGAATACTGCGAACTAAGATGGTGAACTGATGTGGCTGAGGTTTGGAGGAAAGAAAAAAAGCAATCCTTTTGGAAGAAATATATCTATATTCCTGCAGAAGCAAATACCACTCACTCTTCACATGTGAAATCTTTGGAGGAAGTAAACTTCTGGCAAATGTATTTACCACACAAGATACGGCTGCATCAAATTTGACTTACATAATAAAGCAGACAACAGATGAAAATAGTCAGGACATAGACAGCAGAGAAATGAATCCATAACCTGAAAAAATGGACAAGATTAGTGAGATTCTTTTTTCCCTCCATCAACCATAAAGACAACCAGATCTGCTGGATGAGTACGTACATTTACAAGGACCGACCAAAGCACACAAGCATGTCACTAATTAGCATGAAAGCAAGTCATACTACTAAGGAGACACAAACAAGTCCCCTTTCACCATACAGTTCAGAGCAAGAAGAAAGTTCAAACTAGATAAATTCATTAGAAGACACAAACATTACTAACTTCCTCATGCAATTGACTAGAAAGAAAGAAAGAGAAAGATAGTGAATTAAACAGATCACAGGAGTGGTTTAAAAAATATTATTGAGCTTTAAGAACAAAAGACCTCTATGATAAGCAGAAGAAGTAAATCTACAAGCTGCAGCAAGAGTTCCAAATCAGTATTCCAACCAGCAAAGATCCACAAGATTTCTTAGACCATATAAAGAACTTCATTGGAAACAAGAAATAGCTTTTGTTTAATTAATGCAGGTTGGGAAATAAACCTGGAGACAATAATTAATGAACCATGGTTCTAAATGAGAAAGGGGTAAGTCTAAATAACTTAGGCACAATGTTAGGAACAAAGATATCCCTGCAATTTATCATCCAACAGTTACAAAATTAACTTCAAAATCAACTTCCCTGATAAAATTCAATATTGGATGGGAAAATACCTTTTTGATCCATCATTTACATTTGAAATGGTAAATACATCTAACGAGTTATTCGAAAAGTCACCAAAGTCAATTTCATGAAGCTGAGTTCCTGTGCAGTTCACTGGAAGAAGGACCAAGATCCCTATTATCCCAGCGAATGTGAATACTTTCAAACTGCAGCATTCAGATAAAAAGAAAAATGAAATTCTGTGCAAAGTAACAATAAAATAAACATTAGAAAGAACCAAACTAGAACAAGAACAAATTGATGCATCATTAAAGGCACAAATAAATAGATCTGAGAAAGGGGTATGAGATTCCCCACCCCCCTTCCAACCCCTGAAAAATATCCATTATCATATCTGTCTTACATTATGTCAAGCATTCCAACTTATAACAGGTTGGGGAAAAAATTTCTTCTCAAATAGGCATCTGCCAACCCACCAGACAAGCAAAAGCTAGCCATTGCACTTGTTGCCTTAAGCAATGTGTTATTCTTTTTCTAAATCTACAAATCTTCTAAACATT
Source organism: Kandelia obovata (assembly GCA_021464305.1). NCBI lineage: Eukaryota > Viridiplantae > Streptophyta > Magnoliopsida > Malpighiales > Rhizophoraceae > Kandelia > Kandelia obovata. The sequence goes on along the minus strand of CM038486.1, from coordinate 2,029,706 downwards.
CTTTCATGTCACTCCACTCTTTGTTCAGAGCTTGGAAATGATCGAAACGGAAGAGGCATAGACAGAAAGTAATAAAGGTATCACTGGTGAATGTCTAGACATGATCCTGTTGATAGAGCAACCACTTTCTTTATTCTCTTGTCCTTCTATATCACTCAATGTCTCCAGAAACCACATGCAGTGTCATTCTTCTTTTCTGCAATGCTTTTTTGTAAATGCTATGCTTAAATGAAAATACAGTCAATATTTAACAGACCTCTGATTTTTTCCAAGGATTGAAACAGAAACAGGAAACTAGATTTCCACTATTCCTCAGACATATAAATGAGATAAACAGCAACAATTTTCAAGAAGCTAAGATGGCACTTTTTTTTTTTCATTCTTTTGAAGGAGAACACATAATTGGAATTAGAAAAAACATATCTCAGTAGATGGCTGCCTTACATTTCCAAATACCAAATAAAATGCTGCATGTGACAAGTATTGCTCTAACACTAACATGAATTCTTAGTCCCTTACCAACTAAAGCATTATAGGAACATCCAAACGCAGAAATACGGTACCACTAAATTAGCCTAATCACAGTTGATATCTACTCCCCAGTCTAATCCTAATGTATAAAGAAAGAAAATCAAATAAAGTATCATCATAGTTTGTTGGCCAAGTCAGATTACCAGAAGGTTATTGTTCGCAGAAAAACCAGAGTGTCCAATCCTGATGATGACAACAGTTCCTCTTCTGACAGCTTCCATGCTTTCATAACCCAACCAGGAGAAGGAATAAGCCTAACAAGGTTGAAATGGCTTCCCCGTCTGGCATTCCCTTCGGCCAATAGCCGTGGGATATAAACTTCATAATTGGTTGGCTGTTTCCTCAACACAGAGTACATCACAAAGAACAGAACACAAAGGCCAGAATTTATAGCCAGGGAAGTTAAAAGGGCCGAGACAAGCATTTCACCAGACAAATCTCAGAACCTTGCAAATGATATCCTGTCAGATGCTACCCTGCAACAAGAACAATCAAAAACCTCAAAAATTTATCAGACGCAACTGCTGAGTGAAAAAGTCCAAAATTTCCAAGAATCGTCAAAACACTGCAAATGAAAGATGAATTGCAACAACGTGATGAGACCATCATACTCATGGTGACGCCGACAATTATGACAACAACCCACCCGACATAATAACGATGACAAATTAACCTTCCATATAACAGTAAGAATGTCAGAATCTAAGCAAACAGTTAACAATTCAGTAGAAAAATAATCAGTTAGCATTTCACTTCAAACCATAGGTAAATGCCATTATTTTTAGTTAATCGGGCTCTAACTGGAACTCGAACTCGGAGACCTTCAGCCTGAAAATCGAGCCCAGCACTCACTGTGCTTAGTAATTAACAGAAAAAGAAATTGAAAGGCGATCTCGATTAGCATAAACAGATGATGATAAGGCTGATACAGAGATAGGAATAGTAGGAAAAACAAGAGATCAACTAGAAGAAACACAGAATCAAAGAGCAAATGTATATGTTTTAAAAAAAAACACACATTCGAATGCTGGAGAAGATCAAACCTAGTTGTCGTATTGCTTGGATTTGGTGCCTGTCTGAAATGGACGCCCGCGCGCGCGTGCTTAATTCAAAACAAAATGATATTTGTCTGTTAAAGTGATAAGCAGCTTTTGGTCCTGTTTTCCAATAGAAGAAGGTGAACGTGCGCTTAGCTGTAGCTGCGCGAGTACGGTCACCGCTCACGTTGGTGCCGCTAGTTGCTTCGTGTAATTACCGTAATGACCCCCCGGGTTTCATGTAGATTAATTGACAAAAAGCATCTCCCCATATTAAATGTATGCACCGCTCGAAAACAGAGGCCGGTGATAATTCAGCGTTCCTTTACTTATTTGGTTTAAATGTTAAATGTTAAATATTTTAGGTTAAAAAATTAAATTTTATTTATTATTTAAAAAAAATTATATTTATATTTATTTTATTATTTTTTAAATTTAGTTAATATTTTAATTTATTAGTTAAATTTAATTTATATTAAATATTTTTTATTAAATATAATTATATGATCATCATTTAGTTATATGTCATATAATAAATATTTTTTATTATGATTATTATTCTGTTATTAAATTTATTGATATAAAATAAATTTATTTTTTATAATATATTAAAAATATTTTTTTATTTTATTAAATTTTTAAATTTTTTTAAAAAATAAAATTTGAGTTATATAAATAAATTTAATAATATAAAAATAAAAAATATGTATTTATCATATGACAAGTGAGTATTTGTTATGTATATCAATTTAATTTAATATAAATTAAATTTAACTAAAAAAATAATACACTAAAAAAATTTTAAAAATAAATATAATTATAAAAATATTTCAATTTAGTAGATAAAATCAATTTTTAAAAAAATAACTTAATTTAATTTCCCTTAAAAATAGATAAAAGCTTAAAGTAAAATACTCTAAATTATTATTTATAATGAAACTCTATTTAAATTTTTATTATTTAGATAAATATTTTTTTTATAAAATAAATATTTATAAAGATAATAATTAATATTTGTATGATAATAAATATATATATATATTACGACTCTTGATTGATCATTTAGAGCCTACATTCATTATACGCACCAAACGCACTTAGAGGTAAAACAAGAAATCGGCTGGGCTGGTGGGGGCATTTCGGGAATTTCAGGTGAGGGGCAAGTGAGAAGGAGGAAGAGATGCAAGAGTCAACGGTTTAAGTTAACTGCCAACCAGTCAAAGGCTCTCAAGGAGCTGCTTCACCGTCCTACCTTGTCGAATGTCGAGCATCTGCCCGACCACTTCTGAGATTTAAATTTAAGGTTGAATTTATTTTGGTTAACAATTGGGATGAAAATATTTATTTTGAGTGTAACTATTTAGGATGTGATATAACTTATGTAAATACCCAAAATTTTAATTTAATTGATAATTAAACATTTTTTTTAAAAAAAAAAACATTGACTCACAATTTAACAAATAAAACTTTTCTTGATCCAAAATTAAAAAAGATTTTAAAAATTCGCTCTCTGCCTGTGTACTTCCCTCTCCTAACTATATTAACATTTAATTAATACCTTCCCTTCTTCTATTTTTCATTACCTGCTTGACAAACTTATTATAGTCTTTAATTTTTAATCGCATGCTAGAGGAATGCGAGGGTTGCAGCTATTGCATTCAAAGATAAATAAAGTTAATAGTTACCGATGCAAGGATAAATATTTAACTCAAAATAAATATGATTAATAGTTACTCAATGGCTATTAACCCTGTGAACCCCAAAACAAATAATTAAAAATTTAGAACAGACTAACTTAAATCGGACTTGGCTTACTCGTTTGTGTCATTTTTAGTAAACTGTGCAGTAGAGTAAAACATAAGCGAATCTTAAAATAAAACAGAATAATGAAAGCCTTCTAAAGCCAATAGGAAGATTTATAAAATAAATTTACGTAGATGAAAGAGAAAACTTATAGAAGACTTGGCCAAAAGCATTCAAATCAATTGCAGACTTTTTACTTTTTTTTTTTTCTTTTTTGTTGGGAGGTGGGGGAGGGGGATTTCTAGATCAAAAGCCTTATACCTTCTACCTTTTTTAATACCTCTATTTGAATAGCTAATACTAATAGCATAAACTTTAAGGGAAAAAAAAATTCTATAATTTTAACAACCACATTAATAATATTTTTTAAAAATCAATCATTTATTTTATTATTTTTATTAATTCAAACAATTTATGCTTGTCAAAAGAATAAATTATTACTTGCTCATGAATGCATCACTATAATTAGTTGTAAAATTAAGACATTATATCTGATCTATAGTTCAGGTCTTCGTTGTTATGGAATATATTCGACGGAGGGATGTGACTATCGTTACAAGAAACTAGCGATAATCCTTCTATCTGTGTTTGTCTATGCTCTTCTTTTTGCAACTTGCATTTAGTGGTTACAACATTTTTCTGATTTAATGTAGGTGGTGACTATGAAGTCTTCCCTTACACTTATTGAGTAACCACTGCGTGTCACTTTTATTCTACTTTATGATATATATATATATATGGTGGCAGAAACTTCTTATTTATATTTACATGACTGACTTCGTATTAAAGTAGAAAGAAGATTAAAATTATTATTGTTAGAAAAATAATTGAAGATTTCCAATGGTGTCAAACGTAACTTCATCTTTTCTTTTCTTTTGGCAAAATTAACCTCACTTTACTTGCCACCAATGTAACAAGCGCAGGTGGTATAAATGCCTTCAAAAAGCAAAACAGCAAAGCTTATCCAATTTTGCAAAAGTGGGGGTATTTTCTAGAATTTTATTATATAAATGTAATTATTTTGACATATTTTAAATATAAAATTAGATATACATTATAATTTTTATTTAAAAATAAAAAATATACTCATTTGAGATGTAATTGATTTATTGTACTTAGATAATTTTTTATATACTATTAAAAATGAATTTTTAATTTTTATGATCTCAAAATAAATCACACAATGAAAAAAAAAAGTCATCATGATTACAGATATGCCTAAAGTTGAACAATATAGCATTACTCTAAAAAAGATTATGACAAAAGAAACCATTTCATTTTTTCAAAATTTGAGTGGAAAATGCGCTTTCAGAAAGTTAACATGTTTGCATTTTTTGTTCTTTTTTTTTTTGAAGGATAAATGAAAGCGTAAAATAGAAATGAATAATAGAAAGAAAATTAAAAAGGCAATCAAATTAACGAGGTAAAATATATGCATGGAGCTCAAATATGCTGACATTTAACGAGGTAAACGACGCCGTATCAGTCGCGGGGCGGGCCCAGCTATTCGGTCATCGTAAGTCTTAATTCTTCTCGTAGCATTTCTCTCTTTTTGTTTTTGATAAAAAAATAGTAATGATTATATTTATAAAATAAAATTTAAAATTAATCTTCAAATTTTTTTACTTAAAATTAGTTATTTAAATATTATTAATTTAAAAAATAATATTATTAATAAATTTAAAATTTATTTATGTACATAAAAATTTTATTTTTATTGACTGAATATTGATACAGTTATAATTAAAAAAAAACGTATTACCGATAAGGTTACCTCTTTAAATGGTAATTTTATTTTTATTTTTACCTCGCCCCTTTACAGAGAGAATTATTTTTATTTTTTTTTTTATTAATTTTTGAAAATTTGTAATTTTTCATCTTCCGGTTCACTCAGTTTTTTTTTTTAACTTGGACACAGCGCGTGGTGCCTCCGTCTCGCGGCACTCTCGCCAGAAGCCCACCTCGCGCTGCTTTCGTCGCTCTAACTGAGTGAACCAGAGACTTAGGATTGTTCAGATCCCACGCACTCTGGATCCAGACGCAGGAAAGGTAAGCCAATTGTTCTCGATCTTCGTTTTTCTTCGCTCGAATGCGTTTAATTCCCTTCCCAAAAGCCTTTGGTTTTAGTAGTTCAGGACGCGTTTGGTTGCCTAGAAAGTTCATGGAAGAAATTTTTTGCTACTGCTTTGTACGGATTTATTCAATGCTCTCGGTATATTTATTTATTTATTTATTTGGTTTTTTAATCAAAGGAAATGTGATCGACTCGGTGTCCAGCTGGACTGTCTGTGCTTAGCTAGTTGTCCTTTTTTTTTTTTTTTCTTAATTTGTGAATTTGATGAGGTGCGGATTGTCTTTGCGTTTTGAGATGATCTTGGATTTTGTTTTACGTATCGTTTTTTTTTTTTTTGTCTCTCTTGTTTGGGGCTGCCAAACATAGGATTGGATCTACTGTTGTTCGTTTGTCACTTTCGTATGCATTGATCCGTTGTTTTCTTTCTGATATTGTTGATCTGAAACCGTATATTGATTGCATGGAATTGCACTGTTGAGGCACCCGCACCACTGTTCTTGAATTTTTTTTTCTTTTGTGGTGGCGATTTCTATCAAATAGTGTTTTTTTTGGTCTCAGATGGTTAAACTAGGGTTTTTGAATGGGTTCATTGTGATTTTGACTTTAGAGATGACTTCTATTGGAGGTTTATTGTAATTGTTTTTTTGATGAGGATGAATAATGTATGCTCTTACTCTGTCAGTTTGATGCTAATCAGAAAACTTCAATGTAGGCAGTGATGTTTGGTGTTTTATGTATGTCTGCTTGAGTGATGATGAACTTATTTCTAATATGATGCTTTCGGGCTTTTTGTGATGTATTTTTGCAATTGCTTGATCTTTTCTTAGTAGGTTTGTGAGTCTGCTAACAATTTTTTATTGGTTGTATCTTTAAACAATGAAGGTTATGCTTTGGCAAAGTTTGTGTGCCTTCTTTGTTTAGCAACCAGTAATCACGGGTACAACTGGGTTGTATAAAAGGAATACAGTGCAGACATGGGACGCCTAAAGCTGCAATCTGGAATTAAGGCAATTGAGGAAGAGCCTGAGGACCTTGACAATTTTTATTCTAACAAAACCACTTTAGCATGCATGATTAATGCGGAAGTAGGTGCTGTATTGGCTGTCATGAGGAGAAATGTCAGGTGGGGTGGTCGTTACATGTCAGGTGACGATCAAATGGAACACTCATTGATTCAGTCTTTGAAGGCATTGCGGAAGCAAATATTCTCATGGCAGCATCCTTGGCACACTATCAATCCTTCTGTGTATCTCCAGCCATTTTTGGATGTGATTCGGTCAGATGAAACTGGTGCGCCAATCACTGGTGTTGCTTTGTCATCTCTTTACAAGATTTTGACTCTTGACATGATTGATCAGCATACTGTAACTGTAGAAGATGCTATGCATTTGGTAGTTGATGCTGTGACTAGTTGCCGTTTTGAAGTGACAGATCCTGCATCCGAAGAAGTGGTGCTGATGAAGATACTTCATGTTCTCCTTGCTTGTATGAAAAGTAAAGCATCAATCATGTTGTCTAATCAACATGTTTGTACCATTGTAAACACTTGTTTCCGTATAGTACATCAAGCAGGAAGTAAAGGCGAGTTGTTACAGCGGATAGCTCGGCATACAATGCAGGAACTTGTTAGGTGCATTTTTTCCCACCTTCCAGATGTTGACAACACTGAATGCGCATTGGTTCATGGTGTAAATCCTGTCCAGGTAGCACAATCACATGATTCAGTCTTCTATCAATTACAATATCTCCACCGTTTGTCTTTTAGTTGCTGCTGGGAAGCTGGAGAAAAGAGAAGTTTGAAAGAGAAACAATTTTTTTGAAAAATTCTTATTGGATGTTTAATTAAACAGTGTAAAGAATTTGAATGAAAAATATTATCGTTTATCAATTAATAATGAAAAGGGTGAGTTTTGGTGTGATGCAAAGGTGACTTTATTGTAACCTGGAGGTCATAGGCTTTGTGGAAATAAGAGTAAGGTTAGGTATATCTAACTATTCTTCAAACCCCATAGTGGGAGTCTTGTGCACTGGGATGCCCCGTTTTTCATCAATTACAAATGAATGAAGTCCATAAATTTCTCCTTTTTGTTTTCTTGGCGTTTGAGTGACAGAAAAAGTTATTCTTAATTTTTGTGCATCGGACCTTAATGTACAGGGTGGTTTAATTCTATATTGGTTTAATTTCGAAGTCATAGGTACAGAAGTGACTTGGTGCACTGGTTTGAACCTATGTCTTGAAGGTGACCTTGATACTTTGATTATATATTCTTTCTGTTAGGCTTTTTCTCCAGTGTTGGTTGGTCAATGAGTGGGTCTGAAGGGTGGTTTGTTCTTATATTTGGAAAACATACTAGTGTGGCTTTGCAAATCCACCACATACAACTTTCTGATTGTCCCATGGAAACACTTGATACTAATGAATGTTCAATTACTCTAGATTTTCTTTACTGAATAAATGTGAAACCTCTTTTTGTTCTACAGATTGGTGGGCCGGATAATGATTACGGTTTTGGGAGTAAACAAATGGAGAACAGCAATGGTAGTTCTGGAGTTGATGGTCAAGCATCCTGTGTCAGCTTGGGTTCCAATGCTTCAATGGTTGAGGGCACAAGTGTGATGGAAGAAAGTACAATGGGGGTTAATAATAAAAAGGATGTGCTTCCATATGATTTACACCTCATGACAGAGCCTTATGGGATCCCTTGCATGGTGGAAATATTTCACTTTTTGTGTTCTCTGTTGAATGTTGTTGAGCATGTTGGAATGGATCCTAGATCAAATACTATAGCCTTTGATGAAGATGTGCCTCTTTTTGCCTTGAGTCTAATCAATTCAGCTATAGAATTGGGTGGGCCTTCTATCTGCCACCATCCTAGGTTATTGGGTTTGATCCAGGATGAACTATTTCGTAACCTGATGCAATTTGGGTTGTCAATGAGCCCACTTATTCTTTCATTGGTATGTAGTATTGTTCTCAACCTGTATCACCATCTGCAAACTGAACTCAAACTGCAGCTTGAGGCTTTCTTCTCTTGTGTGATATTGAGACTTGCACAGAGTAGATTTGGTGCTTCATATCAGCAGCAAGAGGTTGCCATGGAGGCTCTCGTAGACTTTTGTAGGCAGAAAACATTTATGGTGGAGATGTATGCCAACTTGGATTGTGACATTACATGTAGTAATGTGTTTGAAGACCTAGCTAATTTGTTGTCAAAGAGTGCATTTCCAGTAAACTGTCCTCTATCTGCAATGCACATTCTTTCCTTGGATGGTCTAATTGCTGTTATCCAGCGGATGGCAGAAAGGATAGGCAATGGTTCAGTTACTTCAGAGCAGCCTCCAGTGAATATTGAGGGGTATATTCCATTCTGGATGGTGAAATGTGATGACTATAATGATCCTAATCATTGGCTTCCATTTGTCCACCGGAGGAAGTACATCAAGAGAAGGCTGATGATTGGAGCTGATCACTTCAACCGTGACCCAAAGAAAGGGCTGGAATTTCTCCAAGGGACACATCTCTTACCTGACAAACTTGACCCACAAAGTGTGGCCTGCTTTTTTAGGTTCACTGCCGGATTAGACAAGAATCTTGTTGGGGATTTCCTGGGAAATCATGATGAATTTTGCGTTCAGGTTCTTCATGAATTTGCTGGGACCTTTGATTTTCAAGACATGAATTTGGACACTGCTTTGCGGTTGTTCTTGGAAACTTTTAGACTTCCAGGAGAATCACAAAAGATTCAAAGGGTGCTTGAGGCTTTCTCTGAAAGATACTATGAGCAGTCACCACATATTCTAGCTAACAAGGATGCTGCTCTTTTGCTATCTTATTCACTTATAATGCTCAATACAGATCAGCACAATGTACAAGTGAAGAAAAAGATGACAGAAGAGGATTTTATTCGGAATAATAGGCACATAAATGGAGGCAATGACTTACCCCGGGAGTTCCTGTCAGAACTCTACCACTCAATTTGCAAGAATGAGATTCGCACAACTCCAGAACAAGGAGCTGGTTTCCCTGAGATGACCCCAAGCCGTTGGATTGATCTGATGCATAAATCCAAGAAAACCGCTCCATTCATTGTATCTGATTCCAAGGCCTACCTTGACCATGATATGTTTGCTATAATGTCAGGTCCAACAATTGCTGCTATCTCTGTTGTGTTTGATCATGCAGAACATGAAGATGTTTACCATACATGCATTGATGGATTCTTGGCAGTTGCAAAAATTTCAGCATGCCATCATCTTGAAGATGTATTAGATGATCTAGTTGTTTCTTTATGTAAGTTCACAACACTCTTGAATCCATCAGCAGTTGAGGAACCTGTTCTTGCCTTTGGTGATGACACAAAGGCCAGGATGGCAACTGTGACAGTTTTCACCATTGCAAATAGGTATGGTGACTATGTCCGCACAGGCTGGAGAAATATACTGGATTGCATTTTACGATTGCACAAGCTTGGTCTTCTTCCAGCCCGTGTGGCCAGCGATGCAGCTGATGAATCAGAGGTTTCCCCTGATCCTGGTCATGGGAAACCTCTTACAAATTCTCTGTCTTCTGTTCATATGCAGGCTATTGGAACTCCCAGAAGGTCTTCTGGTTTGATGGGCCGATTCAGTCAGCTCTTATCTCTTGATAGTGAGGAGCCAAGATCACAACCCACCGAACAGCAACTTGCTGCCCATCAACGTACGCTTCAGACAATCCAAAAGTGCCATATTGATAGCATATTTACTGAGAGTAAGTTCTTGCAAGCTGAATCCTTATTGCAGCTAGCACGAGCTCTTATCTGGGCTGCAGGACGGCCCCAGAAAGGTAACAATTCTCCAGAGGAAGAAGATACTGCTGTTTTCTGTCTAGAGTTGCTTATTGCCATTACACTGAACAACCGGGACAGGATTGTACTATTATGGCAGGGTGTTTATGAGTACATAGCTAATATTGTCCAGTCAACTGTAGTGCCTGGTGCACTAGTAGAAAAGGCTGTGTTTGGACTCCTCCGAATTTGTCAGCGTCTGCTCCCCTACAAAGAGAACCTGGCTGATGAACTTTTGAGGTCACTGCAACTTGTGTTGAAGCTCGATGCTCGTGTTGCAGATGCGTATTGTGAACAGATTACACAGGAAGTAAGTCGCCTTGTGAAAGCAAATGCCACACACATCAGATCACAAATGGGCTGGCATACAATTACATCCCTACTTTCCATAACAGCTCGGCACCCAGAAGCTTCTGAAGCAGGATTTGATGCACTAGTGTTCATCATGTCTGATGGAGCTCTCTTGTTGCCAGCTAACTATGTTCTCTGTGTTGAGGCTGCAAGGCAATTTGCAGAATCTCGTGTGGGACAGGCAGAAAGGTCTGTACATGCCTTAGATCTTATGGCAGGTTCTCTTAATTGTTTAGCGCAGTGGTTTCAAGAGGCCAAACAAGCAATGGGGGAAGAGGAAGCTGCAAAATCATCACAGGATATTGGAGAGATGTGGCTGAGGCTTGTGCAAGGATTAAGAAAAGTTTGTTTGGATCAAAGAGAAGAGATCAGAAACCATGCTCTTTTGTCATTGCAAAAGTGCTTGATGGGTGTGGATGGGATTAACTTGCCCCATGTTTTGTGGGCACAGTGTTTTGATCATGTAATATTCACAATGCTTGATGACCTGCTTGAAATTGCTCAAGGACACTCCCAAAAAGACTACAGAAACCTGGAAGGGACACTTATACTTGCTGTAAAGCTCTTGTCGAAAATATTTTTACGGTTACTCCATGACCTTTCACAGACAACATTCTGCAAGTTATGGCTGGGAGTGCTGAGTCGGATGGAAAAGTATGTGAAGATAAAAGTAAGAGGGAAGAAGAGTGAGAAACTCCATGAAGTAGTTCCAGAGCTTCTTAAGAACATGTTGCTTGTAATGAAGACTAGGGGAGTGCTTGTGCACAGGAGTGCATTAGGTGGGGATAGCCTGTGGGAGCTAACTTGGCTACATGTCAACAACATTGCTCCATCTTTGCAATCGGAGGTGTTTCCTAATCAAAATTGGGAGCAATCTCAGCCCAAACAGGGTGAACAAGGTGGAAGTTTGGTGCCTGACAAAGCCAGTCCTATTCCTTCAAGTGAACCCGTGGCTCTTGAAGGTGGTGGCACTGGAAGTTGACATTTGCCATGATTTTTCGTGCAAATTAGACTTGTTATATATGTAGCAGAGAGCGTTATTTTGAGCATTGAGATGTCATTTTAATTTTTTGTCCCACATTCAGGCATTTGAGCCAACTGATGGCGCTCATCAAATTTCGGCGAGTCTCTAGTGATGACATACGCAGGTTGGTTTAAATGGCACAGACGATAGGAGATGATTACGATGAAACTCCTTAGTTCAAAGAAGCGAATGTGCTGGTCAAGCACAAGTCCAAGTTCACCTCTTTCGTATAGTGCCCTTCTCATGATTGCCCTGCACTGTATTCACGAAAAGAAGGTATCTGTGGAAGAATTTTGTGTAGTTCTCTAGGATCTCTAAGCGTCTGTTTCTGCAGATGAAATACCTCCACGAAAGAGAAGGAATCATTTTATTTACTCATGATAATGCAGTGTTTTTGTTTTGGCTATAAGTTTTCATTCTGCCTGCCTGCCTGCATAAACTTAGAAATTCTTCAGAAACTGGTTCATTTTTCCTTCAAGATAATTTTGGTAATTACCGTGTAAGACGTCACAGCACAGCCTTTCATATCTCTGAAAGAGTACAAGTGGGTTAGGGCATGGCAAATTTTTGGTGTTTACTGATGAAGGAATAATGAGGTATAGTTGTCCTTTTAATAGATACTGTACTTTTAAAATTTTAATTTTAAGGAAAAAGTATGTATTCATAAAAATTAAAAAATATATCTTCTTATTGTCTTATTGTGTATAAATGAATCAAAAAATAAAATAAATAAAAATTAGTAAGGAGGGGGGGGGGATCTGGTTCATGAAAGAGAGCAGTAGCCACTTGCGGTTGTGATTTGGGGTTTGTTCTTGCGTTGTGGGCACTAGGTGAAGCGACATCACTTTGAACCCAACTGAAATTGGATCCACAATGAATCTGTGTCTTGTAATGTTTGATTTTGTGAATTCCACCCTCTACCTGACAAAATATGCTTTCCTAAGCTAAGAAATTCAAAAGGGCAAACGGAGTTATCTTATTACGAACTTAAGCTTTTGAGCGTATTACAATTTCAATTTTATATGTTCTAAACAATTGTAGTGGTTTCAATTTGAAGATTCCATCCTTTAACTATATATATATATATGTGTGTGTGTGTGTGTGTGTGTGTGTGTGTGTGTGTGTGTGTGTGTGTGTGTGTGTGTGTGTATATGTATGTATATTTGTGTTTTGATCGAGTTTGAGACTGGCTAACTGGAGAAAACTGTTAGAACAAAGAATCTTATTTTTCTAATATTTGGACAATTTATTATTAAATATTTAAAGATAAAGTTAATTTTTAATTTTTTTATTATCATATTATAAACAAACTTATTCTCAATAACTCGGTCATAATTAACATAACCTAACTCATAAAATTATAAAAAATATAAAATTATTTTTTTATTTCTTTATTCTTATATGATAATAAAACTTATTTCCGATCACTTAATTACAAATTCACATAATCCAATAGATCATAAATTTTTTTGCAAAAAAAAAAAAAAATCAGGGCATGAATAATTATATATATATATATATATATATATATATATATATTTGTGCAATTTATTACAAATTTTAAAGGATAAAATTGATTCTAAAGAATTTCTTTAGTCATAAGAAAAATTATTGTGGACTACTCACCGTTGATCATGAAAGTAGGAAAAAGTTGACTTAATAATGACATTTTTCTTTATGTTGTTGGTTATGATTAATTAATACTTACTAATTTGATGCTAACCCATTAAACGGGAGGTATCAACACCCTCTTATATACATGCATATATACGTACATATATATACATATATATATATATATATATATATATATAATAAAATAAAAAAAATGATTTAGATATAAAAATCTGGCTTAATATCAATGACTTTAAGTGTAGATAAAAATTAATAAATTTTAAAAAATAATGCTCAATAATTTTATTAAAAAAAATTATACTGAATTTATACTATAAAAAAATTATTATTATTATTTATTTTATTTTATTTTTTTTTGAAGAAAACAGATTATTCCCTTGTTCAACCCATCGTCCTAAATTCTTTCTCAGACTCGCCTTCGTTACTCCGAAAGACCCATAGAGGGTTCCGTACAGAATCCTCCGAGATTTGCTTGATCCACGCAGGTAAAAGCCATGGCTGTTGATCTGAACTTTCTTTCGTTCTTTCTTTTTTTTTTGGTTTTTACTAAACTCTTCTGTTTCAATTTGAATCTATTTTCGGCGTAGCTGATTAGTTTTAATTAATATTGAAGAGATTATAGTAATTGGGTTGTGCTAAAAAATCAAGCTTGTGCAGATATGGGGCGTTTAAAGTTGCAATCTGGGTTAGAGGCAGTGAAGGAGGAGTGTGGTACGTCCTGTTCCAAAGAGAATTCCTTGGCCTGCATGATTAATGCGGAAATTGGCGCAGTACTGGCAGTTATGAGGAGAAATGTGAGATGGGGTGGCCGTTACGGCGATGATCAGCTGGACCACTCATTGATTCATTCTTTCAAGTTGTTGCGCAAGCAGCTGTTCTCATGGCGGAACCCCTGGCATACTATTGACCCTTCATTGTATCTGCAGCCATTTTTGGATGTGATTCGATCGCATGAAACGGGTGCACCAATCACTGGTGTTGCTCTATCGTCCGTTTATAAGATTTTGACTCTTGATGTGATCGATCAGAATACTGTTAATGTTAAAGATGCTATGAATTTGGTAGTTGATGCTGTGACTGGTTGCCGATTTGAGGTCACGGACCCTGCATCAGAAGAAGTGGTGCTTATGAAAATACTTCAGGTTCTTCTAGCTTGTGTCAAAAGTAAAGCATTGGTCCTGCTAAGTAACCAGCATGTTTGTACCATAGTGAATGCTTGTTTTCGTATAGTTCATCAAGCTGGAACTAAAGGTGAATTATTGCAACGGATAGCTCGCCACACCATGCATGAACTTGTTAGGTGCATTTTTTCCCACCTTGCAGACATTGGCCATCACGAATGTGCTTTGGTCAATGGACTCGATGCTGTCAAAGGCAAGGTATAATACAGCAATATGCTTCATTCTTCTTGATAATTTCAATGCTCTTTTTTGCCCTTTCCTATCATTGAGTAGGTGGGATAGGAGAAGTTGGAGGGAGAAAAAAGGCAAATAGATTTTTTTATTTTTTGTGTGTTTGCTGGATTAATCATGATGGAGAGCTTGATTGAAAAATTGAAGCTGGCTGTCATTCAAGGCTGGTTATCTGCTGTGACATATTATACAGACTTATAAATGATTGCCTGTGATGACCTATCATCCAACTTTGTGGGAGGGAGTGGAACAATTATGTGATCTTTTAGGATTATTTGTAATTGTTGGAGATCAAGTGAATTCATGCTAGTTGTGTGTAGCTTGAAATGAGAATTTTCTGTATTTTACTGCTTTAAGAATATTCAAAACCTCTTTCAACAGATCAGTGCAACAAACAATGATTATGCTTTCGGAAGTAAAAAACTAGAGAATGGAAACAATGGTTCTGAAGTTGATGGTAAGCCATTCCCTGCAACCTTAGGTCCCAGTGTTTCTACAGTTCAGGTGGCAAGTGTGGTGGAAGAGAATATGATTGGGGCTGATAGCAGTTGTGACGATTTTGCATATGATGTGCATCTCATGACAGAGCCATTTGGTCTTCCTTGCATGGTGGAGATATTTCACTTCTTGTGTTCTTTATTGAATGTGGTTGAACATGTGGGAATGGATCCGAAATTAAATACTATAGCATTTGATGAAGATCTGCCCCTTTTTGCCTTAGGCTTAATTAATTCGGCTATAGAATTGGGTGGTTTGTCTATTCATCATCATCCTAGGCTATTGAGTCTGATTCAGGATGAGTTATTTCATAACCTCATGCAATTTGGCTTGTCAAGGAGCCCTCTTATTCTTTCAATGGTATGTAGTATTGTTCTCACTCTGTATGACAATCTGCGTACTGAACTCAAACTACAGCTTGAGGCTTTCTTCTGTTGTGTGATTTTGCGGCATGCTCAGAGCAGATATGGTGTTTCATATCAGCAGCAGGAAGTTGCCATGGAGGCTCTTGTGGACTTCTGCCGGCAGAGTACATTTATGGTGGAGATGTATGCTAACTTTGACTGTGACATTACTTGCAGCAATTTGTTTGAAGACATTGCTAATTTGTTGTCAAAGAGTGCATTTCCAGTGAACTCTCAGTTATCTGCAATCCATATTCTTGCTTTGGATGGTTTGATTGCTGTTATTCAGAGGATATCTGAAAGGATAGGGAAGGGATCGGCCAGTTCAGAACAGGCTTCTCTGAATATTGAGGAGTATACCCCCTTCTGGACAATGAAGTGTGACAATTATGGGGATCCTAACAAATGGGTTCCATTTGTTCGCCGTAGGAAGTACATTAAGCGAAGGTTACTGATTGGAGCCGATCATTTCAACCATGACCCCAAGAAAGGCCTAGAGTTTCTCCAAGGAGCACACCTCTTGCCTGACAAACTTGACCCCAAAAGTGTGGCCTGCTTTTTCAGGTGCACTGCCGGGTTAGATAAGAATCTTATTGGGGATTTCCTGGGAAATCATGATGAGTTTTGTGTACAGGTTCTTCATGAATTTGCTGGGACCTTCGATTTCCAAGATATGAATTTGGATCATGCTTTGAGGTTGTTCTTGGAGACATTTAGACTACCTGGGGAATCACAGAAAATACAAAGGGTGCTGGAGGCATTCTCTGAGAGATACTATGAGCAGGTTCCGCATATCCTAGCTAACAAGGATGCTGTACTTTTGTTGTCTTATTCAATTATACTGCTCAACACAGATCAGCACAATGTCCAGGTAAAGAAAAAGATGACAGAGGAAGATTTCATTCGGAATAATAGATGCATCAATGGAGGTGATGACCTACCCAGAGATTTTTTATCTGAGCTATACCAGTCAATTTGCAGGAATGAGATCCGCACAACTCCTGAGAAAGGAGTTGGTTTCCCTGAAATGACCCCGAGCCGCTGGATTTATCTAATGCATAAATCCAAGAACACTGCTCCATTCATTGTATTAGATTCTAATGCCCATATTGACCATGACATGTTTGCTATAATGTCAGGTCCAACAGTTGCTGCTATCTCTGTTGTGTTTGATCATGCAGAACATGAAGATGTTTACCAGACCTGTATTGATGGATTCTTATCTGTTGCAAAAGTTTCAGCATGTCATCATCTTGAAGATGTTCTAGATGATCTAGTTGTTTCTCTTTGTAAGTTCACAAACCTCTTGAATCCATCTTTTGAGGAACTTGTGCTGGCCTTTGGTGAGGACACAAAGGCCAGGATGGCAACTGTGGCAGTTTTCACCATTGCAAATATGTACGGTGACTATATTCGCACAGGTTGGAAAAATATTTTGGATTGCATTTTACGGTTGCACAAAGTTGGTCTTCTGCCAGCCCATGTTGTCACTGATACGGTTGATGAATCTGAGCTTTTTGTGGATTCTGACCAGGGAAAACCTCCTATAAATCCTTTACCTTCAGTTAAAATGCAATCTGTAGGGACTATAAGGAAATCTGCTGGATTGATTGGACGAGTCAGTCAGCTCTTATCTCTTGACACTGAGGAGCCAATATCTCAACCCACTGAACAAGAACTCGCTGTTTATCAGTCCACACTGCAAACTGTCCAAAAGTGCCATATCCAAAGCATATTTACTGAGAGTAAATTCTTGCAAGCAGAATCTTTAGTAAATCTTGCAAAAGCACTTGTCCGTGCTGCAGGTCAATCTGAGAGAGGAAACAGCTCTCTGGAGGATGAAGATGCCACAGTTTTCTGCCTGGAATTGCTCATTGCAATTACACTGAACAACCGGGACAGGATTCTGTTACTGTGGCAGGGTGTTTACGAGCACATAGCTGCTGTTGTTCAATCAACTGTGTTGCCTTGTGCCTTAGTAGAGAAGGCAGTTTTTGGACTTATTCGAATTTGCCAGCGGCTGCTCCCCTATAAAGAGAACCTGGCTGACGAACTTTTAAGGTCACTGCAACTAGTTTTGAAGCTTGATGCCCGTGTTGCTGATGCATATTGCGAACAAATTACACAGGAAGTTAGTCGCCTTGTGAAAGCAAATGCCACACACATCAGATCTCTAACAGGATGGCGTATAGTTATATCCCTACTTTCCGTCACAGCTCGGCACCCAGAAGCTTCTGATGCAGGATTCGACGCTTTGTTCTTCATTATGTCCAATGGAGCTCACTTGTTGCCAGCCAATTATGTTCTTTGTGTTGATGCATCCAGGCAGTTTGCAGAGTCTCGTGTGGGACAGGCAGAAAGGTCTATGTGTGCACTAGATCTTATGGCAGATTCTGTTGATTGTTTGGTTAGGTGGTCTAATGAGGCAAAGGAGGCAATGAGGGAAGAGGAAGCTGTGAAGCTGTCTCAGAATATTGGGGATATGTGGCTGAGCTTGGTGCAAGGATTACGAAATACTTGTTTGGATCCAAGAGAGGAGGTCAGAAACCATTCTCTTTTATCATTGCAGAAATGCTTGATAGTGGTTGATGGGATCAAATTTCCACATGATTTGTGGTTGCAATGTTACGATTTAGTAATCTTTGCAACGCTTGATGACCTACTTGAGATTGCACAGGGGCGCTCACAAAAAGTGTACAAAAATATGGAAGGGACACTTGTCATTGCTATAAAGCTCCTCTCAAAGTTGTTCTTACAGTTACCCAATGAACTTGAACAGTCAACAACTTTTAGCAAATTGTGGTTTGGAGTTCTTGAACGCATGGAAAAATATATGAAGGTGAAAGTAAGAGGAAAGAAGAGTGACAAGCTCCAGGAAATCATACCAGAGCTGCTCAAGAACATCTTGCTTGTAATGAAGACTAGGGGCGTGCTAGTGCAAAGTAGTGCTGTGAGCAATAGCTTGTGGGAACCTACATGGGTACATGTCAATAACATTGCCCCATCCTTGCAATCGGAGGTGTTTCCTGCTCAAGAGTTGGAGCGGTCAGAGCACAAGCAGGGTGAAACAGGTTCTGTTCCTTTAATCAAATCAGTAGCTTCAGAAGGCATTGGCACTGGAAGTTAATATCAGTGTGTTGTCAACTCGAATAGGTTTGCTAGTACCTATACTGGAGACTGCACTATAACAGAGACAGTTGGTACTATTTCATGTTCAGTCACTACAACCAACTGGGGGATAATAGTACAGTTTCAGAAAGCTTTGTCATTGGTTCAGAACTGTTGGATCCAAATTGCATGGAAGAATGGAGCCAGCATGTCGAAATTCCTTGTTCAGCGATGTTTAAAGGCCGGTGGATGATGAAACCACATTCACATGATTCTCTTTGTGCACTGCATGATCTAATGCCTCTTGCCGAACGAGCATAAATCAATGTTATTGGATTTGTTATTTGTACTTTCAAGTCCTAGCGGGCTGGGGTTGTCTACATTCACTTACGATGGGCAGGAAGTTGCTAAGTGGGCCTGAAAGGGCCACATTGTTTTGTTGATATTGCACTATGGATTTCCTTTTCTTCTTGGCGCTAGATATATTTATTGGTCCTATTTGATACACTAGTACATCAGGAAGTACAAGACAGTACTGTGATGAGATGAATTTCTCTGTTGATTTACTGTATCTTCTTTGCATGGCTGCTATATGGACAAAGTATAGATCTTTTAGCTTTTTATGTTATGATATTGCTTATGCAGCTCAATATATAGAACTGCTATGATGATGTAAGCCTGCATATCTTGTTGGAACCAGAGGCATGGCTTATCTTCACAATGGGCCAAATATCATTATTCATAGACTTGAAACCGAGGTACATTGCATCAAATTCAGCTAGCAATGAATCATGCTTGTTTGTTTTGGTGTTGCTTTCCAATGTGTTGTATAATTACTATCATTAGGTACAGCTTTAGTCTTTTCCCAATAAAACAAATTTTCCTTTCATCTTTTTTGGCATTTATTCTGGCTGCCAGTGGTGAAGACAGGCAGCCCCCTTTGGCCTTATTACTCCATATTCCCTAATTCTCAGGAATGTTATCTTAGTCAACTCCAATGCAGACCGTTTGAAAGTTGTGGGATTTTGGACTAAGCAAGCTCATCAAGATTCAAAACTCTCATGATGTGTACAAAATGACTGGCAAGTTGTGAGTTTCTCTTGCAAAATACTCATAGAACCCAAACAAATCGTGGCATCATACTTATTTTCTCCTCTCTCATGCATTTCTCTTGTAAATTTCTCAGCTAGACAAAACCTGACATCACACATTTTTTTTTTGTACTTTATGACACAACAAAAGATTGATATGTGGCTCCTGAGGTTTTTGGAGCACCGGAATTACAATTGGAGGTTAATGTTTACTCTTTTATGATGATAATGTATGAGGTTGATGAAGTGTCTGAAACAGGTTGTAATGCATTATATTTTCCGTTGCATATGCTTGGAGGGATGCCAGCACTTGCAAATTGTGAACCTTACGAAGCTGCATAGTTTGTAGCAGGAGTGAGGAACAGAGGTTAACATTTTTTTCCAAAGGATTCATCCCTGAACTTATGGAGTAAGTCAAATTTATCTATTATCTATTCTCTGGTTCATCAGATTTTTCCTTTCCAATGTCCTCTTGACTTTGGTCATGAAGGCACTCATTCAATACTAGTTTACAGCATCATTTACCCACATGAATCCAGTCAATGATGTTACGTTCATTGACCGCCTGCTTGGTAGCTCATACACAATTATAATGCGAAAAGTCATTGAATGTTGCAATGGGGCATTAACAAATCTAGCTCTAGTAAAGCACTTTATTAAGTTTTTCTTTTTTGAATGGAAGAGAATTTTATTAGTAACTGATTGGAAAATGTCTGTGATGTGAGGGACAGAAAATGGGTTATCATTATACAGCTTCTAAAGCCAACAACCATACCGCACATCTGGGAAGAAGAATTCATTAAAATATGGGTATCCTTGCTGTTGCTCCTACTTCTATAGATATGAGCGATCCTTAGATTACTTATCATAGATTTCAGAAACAAATGGTGGTGTCGTTTTGAAGGTTGAAATCATTTTACGGTGACGAGACACAAGGATCAAAAATTAAAAAAATTATAAAAATAATAAAATTAAAAATTAATATTTTTAACAACATTAGTTTCCAATGATATTTTTTTAAGAGAATTGGTCTTCAATTTGTTAAAATTATAGTATATATAATAATTTACTAATTATTAATATAAAAATAATAAATTTATTCAAAATAAATTAAAAAATTTTATACAATAATAAAAATTAATAATAATAATTTTTTAATTAATAAAATTTTATCTTTTTTTAGATAATTTTGTGACGATAGTAATTTTATCATTGTGTCTTTGTCTATCCAATGAAAACTTTATTACTAGTTTGAAAAAATTTAAAATAATATCTCCTAAGATTTGTAACTACTCACGTTTTAAAATAAACTTATAATTTTTCAGATATAGTAAAAAAAAAATCAACGTAAATATCTTAAATTTCAATAAAAATTTCACCTATTCACACTTTTTTTAAGATATCAAAGTTCACTCATCTGTAATTTTGACGACAAATTTGTTGTAATTTTTTATTAAAAAAATAATTTTTTAGTATTATTTTATTTATAAAGTTGTTGATATTTTCTAAATTAACATAAATTTTCATATATTAAAATATCTTACCAAAATATGAAGTGCGATCTCATTCATAAATTTAACATGAATATCATCATAATGTGGAGACGTGTAATTATTATCAGTTTTATTAACTTCTTTAACTGTTTTAATTATTAAAAATTTTCTTTATTTACATTGATATTTTTATGCTAATTTTTACCGCAATACTATAGTCCCTTTATTATCTGTTCTTTCAACTTATTGGAAAAAAAATTAAAGAATATGAATTAATACTACCATCAATTAGATTTATTAACTTCTTTGAGGATTGAGTGAAGTGTCTAGTTTCTCTTTTTATAGGTGAGTAAAGAAGATAATTACTAACATTATTCGTGATTAATGAGTTTTAACTTCTCGTTAGGAATAAGTCCTTTAATAAAAATTTCAACTAATTATTTTTTTTGACTAATTTTTAATTCGATTAGCAAATCTTTGGAAATAACTCACATTCTAGAACAATTAATATCTGACAAATTTTTGTAAGTTCTTCATCAACATTGTGATATTTCAAAGAGGTCCAAAACGCACTAGAAGACTTTTGGTAAAATTAGTTTAAATTAGAATTCTAACACAAGTTTCAAACTAATAGTATGATTGGATAACATCATATTCTAACTAAATAAAATCAATTTCTACTTTAATTTAGAATGCTCTGGGTACAGTGAAAATAAAATTATTTTTCAGTCCTGAAAATTTATTCTATGGGACCACTTCTACCTTTAAATGTGATTGTGTATAGTCGCTGTAAACACTTCAAACGATTTTCCTAATAATTTTTATTTATTTGATTGTTTGTTGTGACAAAAACTATTTGTTTAATTCTTTTAAAAGATTTTTGCATAAGTGATAAATATTTTTTAATATGAGATATTTTAATTTTAAAATCTGATGAGTTGTATAAAGACACATGACTATAAATTGATAATAACAAGATTTTTCTTTTAATGTCGAGTAAGATATATGAAATAATTTTTTTTATATAGATTTGGAACAAGAAAATTTAGAATAAAAGAAAAATTTTAAAAAAAATTAAAAAATAATTATAGAAATAAGAAAATAAAAAATTAATCTTTTTGAATAAATCAGTTTCTTATTATGTTTTTGATAAATAAATAATTATTTTTTTTGAGAGAATTAACCTCCTATAATCTCTTTGAGTAAATCGAGTTACAATTTGTTAAAATAACTTTAATGGTTGATTATTTATTAATATAAAAATAATAAATTTATACAAAATTTGTAAATTAAAAAAATTTATCATTTCATTTAAATTAAAGAATATTATATTAAAACTTAATAATAATAATTTTTTAATTAAAAAATAATTATCACATGGTTCCTAAAATTTGCATCCCAAGCGGAGATGCAAAGAAATGGATATGCTGCAGTTTTTTAACATTGTTAATTTCCTCTTTTTATCTTTCGAAATCAGAATTGTATTTTGCATCTTCTCACCTTTGTAAAGCATCTTTCCGGTTCCAGTACAACAAAGTATTTAGGACCTGAAGTGTTTCTCCAAGCGGAAACGTTTATTGGTTATAAAGCAACCAAAACTTCAGTCTATTCATATTTTAGTTCTTTTATTGAAAAAATGAAACCAAAACTTTAGTCTCATACCCCTATCATCAGCATGAATCTCCAACGCATGGAAGATCAAATTGCCAATTTCTTGTAATATATTCAACGCACAAGGCTAAAAGCAATGATTTAGAAAGATATGCTGAGGTGTCGCCATTCTTGCTGGACATTAGCTGGTTTTTAGCGAAATGTCCTCTTGATTTATCAATGACTGCAATAGCTTATCTTTCCTCCTGTTTCTAGATTGATAAAATTCACTCAACTGGCATTCATGTAAAATGTTCAAGACATTCAATCTAAGTTTCCTGGTTTTCAAGCTGCCATTGTGGCCAAAGTGAAGGTTCCTGGCAGGTACCTGTGGTATGTGAATCATCTGGGTTCACATACTACCTGGAGGAGCTTATAATTAAAAGCATTGCATGGAAGATATTGCTTCTCTCTTCAACTCGAGTGCAGATGGTTGGCTACCCAATTCTCATCCCACAAAAGTGAAAGTTTTCAAAAGTGCAATTGTTCAAAGGTTACGGGTGCCGGTTAAGAAGCAATGAAAGTACATGAAAACATTGGTACCTATATAAATCAGCACCTATGTGGCAGGCAGGCAAATTGTTAAAGTTCCCATGTAATCTAACAATCCAAGAAAATTATTCTTTGACACAGCATACTCATAAATATGTATGATAGAAAACTATGGGAACAAAGAGAGTTCCACAAATTATCATAAAATAAGAAACCTAAATAAGCTTCTTTTTCTGGAAAAAAGTCTTCAAGTGCCATACTTGTAGGCCTGCCACTGATAAGCAAACAAGAAGTGATAGAAAACTTAACCAACCCATTCTTGAGTTAGTTGATCGGTTCAAGTCTTGCATTTCATCCTCTCTGAAACAAGTAACAACCCCATTAAAAAGAGTGTACTTAATAAAACCAAAATACATCTGCTTTTATAGGTGTCAAAGGAGAGAGATGGTTCTTACCTTTCACGTAGATAATACATCTCCTCCTGAATGGCCATGACATTATCATACATCTTCTTCAGCTCTAGCTCCATAACCTGAAATTTTAAGACAACTGTATCAGCTTATGTCCTCTTGACTCCTCAAAATTTTAAGAATAAAACTGATGCAGATGTTCTGGTATAAAGATAGAAATTTTGAGAAAATACATAATATATCAGAACCAAGTGAAGAATAATGTACAAAATAGAGTATCTTTCCCATTACTATGCCCAGTCCAAAATTCCACTGTGTGGGGAACCAAATATTGAACATCAAACCCAAGGCACAGTATTTAATATTTAATACCGAGCCACCGCAAAAAGCTTTAACTTGAACTTAATCCAGCAATGCATGGATAACTAGATTATAAATCTTGCAGGGTATTGGTTTATTGTAGTTCCTACTTCATAAGAAATCACATTCACACTCTCAACTCTTGAGAGATCTCTATTCCATAGCATGCAAATCAATAACTGGATGCTGTGAAAATCTTTGATTTTCCAGGAGATTTCCATTCTTTAGACACCAACTAATGGATGCCTGATTGCTAAATGTATTGGATGGAGGGGTAGACTGGGTGGTTTTGTCTATTTTCCCATGTGATAGAAATCTTGAATTCTCACTGTCCAAAATAAGAAAATGTACAGTTACGTGTCTTCCAAATACACACATGATGGTGTTGGATCTGATCAGTTTTGTAAAGCATGTAGTAACAACAGAACAGGGGAAAGTATCCATAAAAGGCAGATCTTTTCTATAATATTGGTGTAGTTTTTTTTGTTCTATTAGTATTAGAGTAGTTTTAGATAGTGTTCCTGGCTTGGTAAGTCCTTTATTCTGTGATGAATTGTCGAGACCAGACCTACTTTTTGTCTCTGTGGACCAAAGAGGAAGGCACTCAGCAAGAAGAGGATTGCACCATCCTTCTCCCTTCTGAGTCTCCGACCAATACAACCTTTCATCCCCATGACCTCTCTCTGCTCGGGCCTCTGGCCTACAACTATTATAAACGGATGAAACCAATTGGTATTAATGATAAAAGACTTCCCTTGATATCTCTAACAAAACTATCTAAAAGCAGTTTGCTGTAGATTCATCCTCTATGTTTATAATCCAAAACTCGATGCTTCTTATGAAGTATAACTACCACCACAAACTGAGGCACAAAATCTAACACACAAGCCTTAAAAAAGGAGGTCAAAGACAAAAAAAAAAATGAAAAATGAAAATAGAGAATTAAAGAGAAGAAGGCACACTCACTTCAATGGAGCCTTTCTTGGCAACATTGGACCAGTCCTTAGCAGCCACGCCACTTCTCCAATCAAACTCGACGGTCAACGTGGTCGGCGGCTTATGCTCCTCCGCAAAGAAACACGCCAAGTAGTCCCCCTTCTCCGGCGCTGTGAACGCAAAATTCCCCAACCCCACCTTCTCAGCTTCGTGGTAAACATTCCCATAGCTCGATGTCACCTACTCCAACCCACCAAAAAATAAACCCCACCCCCAACGAAAAATAAAAACCCCCCAAAATTTACAAAAACCATCCAAAAATCCAAGAAAATAAAAATAAAAAATTGGGGGGGGGGTTTCTTTTTCTTTTTCTTTGTTATTATTATTATTATTTACCTTGACGGTGAGCTTGTGGGAATCGGGCAAGGGCTGGCCTTCGTTCGGATTGACGACGTCGTACTTGCCAACAGTCAAGGCACCGCTTTTGATGTCTTCTGATATGCACTTGGTGTGTCCCGATTCCAGGTCGAACCGCAGTGATTCCGATGTAGACGACAATACCCACATCGTCGCCGTTATTACAACGACCGAAAGTTGTAATAATCTAGTGTCAATCATGGCTGGCTCTGGATGGGATTGTTATCAGTTTCGGTTTTGGGTTTTGGATCGATTGCAGACAGAGGAGACAGAGAAAAAAGCAAGAGTTTGCTGTCGGTCTCTCTTCAGTTCTCTTGTTCTTCTTTCTGCGACTCAGCTCCAAATGCGAAGTCAAAAGGGTTTTTGCCAAATGGTGGCTTTCGATTGGAGGGGACACGTAATCAGCGAACCCGTCATTCGCCCGGACCCGTTTATTCTCATTATTTTCCCCATCCACGGTTCACGGGTCATAAATTGAACCGATTAGACTACATACAATACATACATACATATGCATGTGCTTAAATATTGCAGATTCTTTGTTTCTTTGAAACGTGAGACATATGGTAGCGATGTCAGTCATTATTCTTAACATGATGGCAATGATTTCAAACGAGATTTTCATTACAATAATGTTCCTTGCCATATGTACTTCATTCATGACCTTTATGGGGTTGCTTTAAGCCATTAGCTAATGTTGCATGTGAATATGATATGCTCGTTACGTATAATATGCCCCCTATGGTCCTTTTGTCGAAATTGATTGATTGTATGCAAAGTAATTAAGTTCTTAAAAGCCTGCCAACAGGCAACTTAGATGTCGATGGACTGCCCAGAGCTTACTTGAAAGCATGCAGCCATGTGCCTGAAAATGGCATGTTGTTCTTCAATTTTTCTTCACCCTCCTGTTTATTGTATTCTGCATGCATTATGTGTCATGCAAATATA
This sequence comes from Kandelia obovata, assembly GCA_021464305.1. NCBI lineage: Eukaryota > Viridiplantae > Streptophyta > Magnoliopsida > Malpighiales > Rhizophoraceae > Kandelia > Kandelia obovata. The sequence goes on along the minus strand of CM038486.1, from coordinate 2,003,206 downwards.
TGCCATGACAGGTATTCCCACAGATCTCCACGGAGATCCATCTGTTGGAGATCCAAACTGTTTGGATTACTTGTCTGAAGAAATCTTTGATGGGAAGTGCAAAAAAAATAAAAATAAATAACATATATTTAAAATAAAATACATTATAAATTTAATGATACGGAAATTTTAAATTAAAAAATAATATTAAAATTATAAATCTCCTGTTTACTTTAACCTACTTAATTTTATTTTTTTCAGTTTTGTACTGGTGGTTACTAACACTAACACGCCATGAATCACTGACTGACTACTGAAAATTCTTTCAGCTCTGCAACCCCTCCACTTGAAAATCAAAATTTAAGTCTGCTGTTTACTTTAATCGTTCCGCCTGTTTATTATATTTAGTATTTATATTATAATGGATAAAATTGTTATTGTAATTTTATTTTATTTTTGGTCCTTCTACTTTCTATTCTATTGTAATAATTTTTTTTTGTCCTTTTTTTTTTTTTGAATTAAAATAACTCACCATAAAAAATATTAATTAATATTATTTTTAAAATTATTTTACTTTCTTGTATTGAATTATTTGGACTAATTCAAGAACATGAATAAAAATAGATTTTATTTTTTTTTGTCTCCTTATTTTCCTCTTTTTTTTTTTTATTTATTATCCAAACAAAGTATGGATGTAGATGTAGCAAAAATTGTCTTGATAGAAAAATTAATAATTCGTAATTTAATACACATATAACTAAAATAATTTGAAATTTAAATAACTTAAATTGATTAAAAATATAATTAATTTGAATTCAGATAAATTAAAAATTAAATAATATGAACTCTAACTTAAATTATATGAAATTTAATAAAATAAAATTGAAGTAATTTAAAATTAAAAAAAAAAAACTTGACTTAAATATGATCAAATCAGACCAACTCATTTCCTACCTCTAATTAAGGGTGCATAAAACGGTGGCTTAATAGAATAGCTTACAATCATACCCTTTTTTTTTTTTTTGGTGGTGTTGATGTATTAACGAGACACTTTCGTGGAATGAGCTTACAAAGGGTATTCGTTTATTCCAGATAAATCGAAGGAGGAAGATTACTTCTATGCTAATCCTCACAAATGGCTTCGTGAAGGGGTGAAGTGCAATGATTTGCTAGGCACTACTAACTCTAGTCCCCTGAGGTGACTACTGCGAATGATGGTCTTTAACTTATTCAGAGCAGTCTGGTGCAGAGACCATTTGGAATTGGCAATACAAAGTCATTAAATGAACGGTGTATACCCACATTTGAGCACTGTGAGTAATGGCAGAAGAGAACCTTGTTGCCTATAGGGGACTAAAGTTCATGCCAATCAATTTTTTCTGTCCAAATATTTGTTCATTTTCTTTCCCCGCTAAATGTTTGTGCAGATGATTTTGTATTGTATTATCTTACAAGTGCAATCACACATGCTAGCGTTCCTTTTGTTATATTCAAAAGTTCGCTGCTTTGAGCTTGAATGTTTGATCCACTGCAGAATTCAGTATAGACTGCCATAAAATTTTTGTCAGCTGGTGAATCAAGGGAGGAACTTAAATAGGACAGAGCATAGGGAGGGAGAATTCCAAGTCTCTTGAAGTTTCATCGAGATGTGACTGAAGTTATGAGGGTGGTACTTTCCTCTCTTGAGCTTCATTGCAATGTACCCGCCACGGTAATGGAAATGTTCATTGTTTTCTGTGGCATTGATGCAGTGCATTACTTTGATTCCCAGAAGATAATGTCACCTTGCTCCCCAACCAGACCGAGATCCTTGAGTCTTCTTTCTTGGTAATACTCCAATTCATCCAATTCGGACTCCCTCTTTTGAAAAGTATCGTCAATTTGATGTAGCACCTTCTTTTCCCCCAATCTTATTTCCACAGCAATCTCAAGCCTTGCATCAAGATCTGCTTCTTTTAGCTTCTCATCCTGCAATAAATAGTTGAATCAAGTTACCGCTGTGTTAAAGCTCTATTAAATCTTTGAAGAAACTGTATGCTTCAGATTCTGAAAAGTGCTCTTGTACCTTTCTACGTGCTAACCGCTGTCAGTTACAAGTGAGACGTTTCAAGATGCTAATTTGATTGTTTGGATATGCATATCATATATCCTTTACATAAGCTTAATTTATCACCTTCTTTTGGGTAGCATAGTACAAATATAGATACTGGATCTCTAAATTGAAGCCAATTAGATAAAACGGATCATAATAATTGCTAGCCTCACATGCTAAATTATTCTTGATATTGATATGCATGCTCGGAGGATAATTTTACCTCTTCAATGGTAGTTTTGTATCCAGAAAGAGCAGATTTACAGGCATCTCGGACTACTCGACAGATGAGCTCCTCATTAGCATGACTCACAGGCAATTCAAGGTGGCCCCAGACAGCGTTTCTGAAAAGAGCTTCCAAGAGGAATGCATCAGTACCTCCAAGTGCTACTAGCCGAAGATATGGAAGCATTGCTGGTGGAAGAGGATTGCCTAAGACAATATTGAATTCTGCAGTCTCACCCAAGCCATTTGTCTCAACAATGTCCAGCTTGTCATCAAAGAAGGGGTCTGACTCTGATATCTGCAGTGTCAAGGTATATGAATTGCGGACTGACTTCTTTTCTATGAACCCATAGTCCAGAGCCAACTCAGCATTGCTCTTACTTAGATCATATTGGATCAAAACCTGTTAAACTGTCATCCAATTTAGTCACCACAATCAACCATATCCACGGGATAAGAATTCAAAGCATACCATCCAATGGCATCACTATGTTTGTGTGATTTAGGCTCTAAAAGCTTAACCATCAAATATTTGCATGTTTCCATTGGGCCAGTAGCCCAGTAGTTTGGAATGTATCCCAAGTTGCAGATAGTCAGAGGTTTAAACAAAATAAATTGTACTTTTGTAAGCAGAGTTTCAATTTTTAGGAGTGAAATATTTCACCTGAAAACCAGCCTTCACTGAAATGGGGGACCTCAAAGAAAACTGAAGATCTCTGGAGAAAAACCCTGTTCCTTTAATCTCGTATGCGTAATCTTCTGTTGTTATGTCAGGGCTGTGGTTGATCTGATCCAAAGAGTGAAGTTGCAGAAATTAACATTTAGAAGAGCAAGGCAGTCATGAGAAATATGAGATGTCTTTGGCTGATATCACATTTAAAGAGCACAACAATATGTTGTAGTTCATTGTCACATTCTTTGAACATTTTCAAAACAAGGATATGCAAGCTTCTGACAAAAATTTACTTCATGCGGAAGCTCTAAGACCAACAAGCCTGATCCTTTTCCAGAAAATGGGAATGCTGGAAAATGATTCAAGGAAATGCAAAACCAGCAAAATAGGCCAATAATGTAGGTCATCACTATACTAGAACTTGCTGCAGACAACTCACTTGAAGAAAGAGAAGAGAGATCATACCAAGTCTGCAAGGGGGATCAAAACAAGATTCTGACCACGGAGACGTGAAAATGCCCTTGATCTCAGAATCCCAAATGCCCAAAAGAAGTCATCAAATGTTATGGTGGGAGGAAAGAGGTTCTTATGATTTGAAAGAATTTCTTCCTGTAGTTTTGCAAATTCACGCTGCAAATATTCCTTTACACTTAATGTCATGCTCAAAAGTTGGGTTCCTGGATCAATTCAAGAAGGGTATGGTGACATGTGGGAAAAAGAATAAGGAAATCCAAATTAAGTACAACATAAGGAAGCCACAAAACAAGCTACACACGATTAACAAAACTCAATCATCTCCTGGAAACATTTTAAATAGCACCAGAAAATGCATTTTATTGACATGGAATATCACATCCTTCCATTTCTGATACATATCTAGCATTCCATGACTCAAAAAGGTCACAGAAATACCCTAAAGTTTTCAGAACCAAAGTTTTTAATTTTCATTCTTTTCCAATTACTGAACAAAAAAATTGTGATTTTCATGCAAAACCTCATGCCCCTATATGCCCACTCCTTAAAACGTACTACAACGAAGTGCAGGCAGGGGTATGGACCTTGTTGTATCATGCACAACACATGGTATACTATGCACCAAAGCAAAGTTAAGGAAGATAAATATTCAACCTTTATTCACATACAACTCCCAAATCCCACATTTTTACAGCAAAAACATGCAGAAAAGAGCTCTAGTTATTACCTTGAAGCTCAACAAGCTCCTCTTCTGACCTGCACTGGAACCCATTAAAGACAATACTTTATCAACCCCCAAATCCAACATCCAAAATCATGAACAAGAAAATAACAACAACAACAATAATAAAGTCTTAATTCCAAATTTAATTGGAGTTGACTACATAAATTTTTCTTCTCTCTCCATTATACCATGAACTAAGTGAAAAAGTGATATCTAATTATTCTAAATCCTTCCTAACTAAAGATTCTCAAGTCAATTCAGGCTGTCCCCTCCCAACATGAACCAGAAAAGAGGGGGAGAAAAAAACAAAAACAGAAAACAAAAAAAGGGAAATGAATAACCCACCAATAAATAGTGGAATTAGTACTATGAGGAAGCACATCCAAATAAGGCCGCCAAGTAGAATGCTCATTTAACTTCTCGCTGATCAAGAAAAGAGCCACAGAGACCCAAGGCTTCAATCCACCACAAGCACTGCCAATCTCGGAAGCAGCAACAGCATCTGGGCTTATCCAGAGCTTCTTGGGGATCTCCAAAACCACTTCATTTCTCCCAATGTCTCGCTGTGCTATCAGCCCCAGGCCTTCCGGGACCGTTCCGGGCCTCACAGGGGACTTCTCCGAGACCACTCCTTGATCGCTAAGCCATTGCCAGAAAGTTAGCAGAGCTGCTGTTTGTTGCCGAGGTGTTGGTGAATGGAGAGAGGCTAATGACAGGCGTGTTTTGAGATGGAAAGTTGGAGTCTTGGTGAGGGAAGGAGTGTAAATGGCGGGTTGTGCAGCAGAGAGGAAAGCAGAGGAGTGAGTCACAAGTGTAACCATTTGTGTAATTGTGTGTGCTGAAGTTGGCTCAATGGAAGAAGATAAATGGCAAATCTACTAGTGATTTATAGTGTGTGGTTGAGGATTTTAAGGATTTTTGTTTTTTTCTTCTATTAAGAAATTCGTAATACATACGAACAGACTCATTCTATAAATTTCACACTGTTCTTGCTTAAAAATTTAAATTTTTACCTTTAAAATGTTCTTTAAAGTTTTTTCTTTTTAATTAACTTCAATTGTGAGGGTAAGTAAGATTCAGCAATTATTGCAACCCAAAAGAGAAAATAAAATTCAAAAATTTTAGGAGTATTGTGGAATAACTTTTTTTTTTTCTTTCATAAATATTATATTTTTAAGTTCAAAATATGAACATTTTTCTCACATTTTCATATCTTATAATTTTCTTGAATTTTCATTTAAAATAGATTAAAATATTTTAAACTAATTAAAATTTAAAAAATTTCAAGTTATTTAAAAATAATAATAATAACACCAAAACCTTTAATTCTAATTTAATTAAACTCGACCATATAAATACTTTCTTTATATTTTGTTATACGTTAAATTAAGATTTATATAAGATTTAAATATTATATTTATTTTTTTAATTAAAAATTCTAATATCAATTTAGTTCATTTTTTCTCTCCTTTCCTAGTAATTCATTCGGATTTATTTTCTACTTAATTAAAGTATAGTAAGTCTATATTAAACACATTTAAGTCAATAAAAATACTAATTTTTTAATTTAATTTTAATTGATATTATGCATATTTTATTATAAATATTATTATTTTTTATTTGAAATCTAACTTAACGTTGTCATCTTTGTTATCCTTTTTTTTTTTTTGGACATAGATGTTTTTTAATTGCCTAACACTCGTTATTATCAACATCACTTCATTTGTGTAATTATTGTTTATTTAATGAAAATTTTGTAATTATAACAAATTTTATCTATGTATATAAAAAAATAAAGAATTTTTTTAAAAAAAAAAAATCTCTGTGAATATATTTTTTCATGTTGTTTTTGAATAACTCTCTTTTTTTGAAATTTTTTTTTTAAAAAACCTTTTTCTTAAGAGAAAAAACTTAATTTTATTAATCTTTTTACTTAATAATGGTATTCGAAATAACTATATTTTTACTTAAAAATAAAAATAAATATCATTTTTGTCATTTTATTGTTAATAACGGTATTCAAAATGACCCCAAATCACTTTTTTCTTTTTTTCCAGTGAAATTCAAACGAATATGGATCTTTTGAACTAATATCTAAGTTATATAAAAAAAAAAAAAAAACCAAAACCAAAGCAACTAATGAATCATAGGATTTACACAATCAAAATAATAGTGGCATTGTACAAAGATGGAATGATGAGCATTAATCAAGCTATAAAAAATGATCATTTTATATGTGCATCAAACTGAGAGAAACAACTTGGAAAAACGGATGAAAATGAATAAACCCTGAACTTGGGAATGGTTATGGTGCTTCTTACATACAAGCCACAATTACGTTGTTTTTCCCTTTCCTGAAACTTTGAATTCAATATATTCTTGTAGTCTGTGAATATTGAAAAAACTACTGTTATAAACATTTATTAACCCAGAATATGGAGCATCTAACTGTTTGCAAACTTTGTTGGAGTGGGGTGCAAATTGGAACACCCCAGAGAAAAGCTATGAGAGGCTGCGAGGAAGTAAAAGAACGTTCAATGCCACTTTTATTCCATCCGCCCTCATATGGAATTGCAAAATTTAAATATATTCTTGTAGATTAAGGAATGAATTCATGATGGAAGAATTTCAATGGTTAAATTAGTTTTACACATATGGATAGAGAGACCTTCACAAAAGAGACAGAGAGAATTAAAGGAACAATGGGCAAAGAAGTATGAGAAGAATGCCATGTGACAGTCCCAAGTCATTTAATTAGATATATTATATAGATTCCATGGCGTTGCCCATGTTTTTAGCCATTAGGTTTTTATATATATATATATATATATATATATATAATATAATATAATATAATATAATATAATATATACACAGATTAAAAACGGGTACTTAAAGATCTATGGACAACACATTAGGTTTATAGGAAATTAATTTTTTTTTTTTCACGCTTAAAGATATGAAAGGGTTTTGCAACCAAAGTGAATATCAATGTACAAACTACACACACATTATTCTAGTAATTTATAGGACTTTTATTTTTTTTATTTTGTGTGTGTGTGTGTATTTTAGTCCAAATTAAAATAATAATAATAATAATTAATGTATGAACACAATTGTCCTAAAATTATATATCAATATTACCACATGACCATAATCTGAAGTAGTATGAAATTACATGTAATTTGATGTTAGGATGTTCTTATATTTCAAATGTCATAATGTATGTCACAAGACCTTATGGTTTGAAAAAAAAAAAAATCACTTGGAAGAGATCTAATACGAATATTTCAGAATTCATGGATTGAAAATTCACATAGGAAGAAGAAGAAGGAAAAAAAAATTGTTAAAATTGGGATTTTAATTAGCCAAATCATTAAAATTTGTATGATTTTCTTGTTGATTTGACTCTTTCGATTTCTTTTGTCATTCTAAAATTCAATTTGATAGCAGTTTGACCTACTTTATTGGTGACCAACTCATTTTTATGTAAAGGAGAAAGCTTTGGTGACCAAACTCAGTTGACCTTCTATGTAATGACCCTATTTATTTTGAATTGGTCGCCTGCTCTTCGATGCAAACTCATATTTTATTATTGTGATAATTAAATTTTATACTGGTGGACTTCCCAATTAGTTGTAATTATGCATTAAAAAATTAAAAATATATTATAATAATACAACATGTAAATTTATGTTTAAAAATAATCAATATATTTCTAATATTAAATCAGGATCAACTAGGACAAAAATAAAAATAAAAATAAAATAATAATAATAATAAAAGGGTCAAGCTCTTCTTAATTGTCAAGGTGATTGATAGCTATATGAATAGCCATCGACTCCGGGGAAAGGGTAGAAGAATGAGACTTTGTCATGGGACATACAATACATTACAGACATGTATGATCATGATGCTTCAACCAGGCTATTCTATTCCACATCTTATTAAAAAAAGAACTTAAATCAAAATACTTAATAGCATGACTTACTTTTATATATATATATATATATATATATATATATATATTTTAAGTTCCACGAGATAAATAGACAAACTCCATTCTTAAAAAATTAACAGTTAAGGGAGAATGAAAATTTTTTCTTCACTTTTATTTATTTTTTTCCTCCCTTGTTGTCCTAAACTCTGACTTCTCTCTCTTAACATTCTTACTCAAAACACAAACACAATACCAGGCTAAAAAGAAACATTTCCAGACTGTCTTCCATCTTGTTCTCGCCTGCAAATGTGGTCAACTGCTGCTTGGAAATGGAAACAAGACCTGGCCCACAACACAGCGTGTCACCCTTTTTTTTCTTTTTCTTTTTTCAAATTTTCCCTGGAAAAAATAGTCCTGGCCAGCCTGCCGATAGAGAAGCAGGAGAATCCAATCCATGCTTCATGTACATGTACATATATACATACACATGTTAAAGTTGTTTTCAATCGTCGCGATCTTAAATTTATTTCCTTTCTCTTCTTGTCGACGAAGAGCAATCCAAGGATATAGACAGACGTTGTAGACACTTATCAAAGGTTGTTCTTGCCTCATCACACTTGCACTTCATTCAACATATAGCCAGGCAAAGAAGGAAAAAAAATAAAAATAAATGAAGTTTGGAAAAGAATTTGCAGCACAAATGGTGCCGGAATGGCAAGAATCATACATGGACTATGATTTTCTCAAGACCCTTTTGAAGGAAATCCAGAGATTCAATCAAAGGAAGAGGCCAACAGCAGCCAGCCAACCAGGCCTCGGGAGAAAGCTGACATTATACAGAGCTTTCAGTGGCTTAACGCAAAGACAAGGTCGGTACAATCCCATAAGCCCTTCTTCTTCTTCTTCTTCTTCTTCTTCTTCTGCTGCTGCTGCTGATGACAACGAAAGCCAAGCCATTTTGGTGAATTCTGTGAACCGCAACGGCTCTCAAAGCTATGAGACCACATTTCTTATGTCTGCAGATGAAGGAGGAGAATATGAGCTGGTTTACTTTAGAAGACTGGACGATGAGTTCAACAAGGTTGAGAACTTTTATAGGTCCAAAGTGGGAGAGGTAATGAAGGAGGCTGCCATGTTAAACAAGCAAATGGATGCTCTGATCGCGTTTAGGATCAAAGTGGAGAATCCCACCGGCTGGTCTGACAGGGCTGGTGACATGATTCGTCTTGCTTCAGATGTTGCAGCTTCTACAGCTGCATTAGCAGCCACCACTCCCTCTGGGGCTAAAGCAACCAGTGAGTGTCTCTTGTTGAAGCAATATACAACAGTTTTACTATTTTATTTGATAATGAAGGTATCCAGACCTCATTTGATAAGGGTGATTTCAATTTTCGTAAAACTTAAGGTCCTTGATTGCTTTTGCTTAATGTGCAGGAAGTGTCCATGTTATGGATGCGATTGAAGAAAGGTCAAGTGCACATGAACGATCGGATGAATCAGGTGGTGATCATAAAGAGAAGCATAGTGATAACAGGACCAGCCAAGAGATGCAACCAGAGAAGCCAAAGAACAAAAAAGGGTTTAGACCAGCTCCACTGGAGATACTTCACCATGTGAAGATTAACAATACATGTGAAACTCCTCGATCAACCATTAAAGGCTTCCTCCAAGTTCCCCGTCAGGATGAACTGAAATTCACAAGGGAAAATCTTAGAAAAGTAGAAGAACAGCTCAAGCGTGCTTTTGTTGAGTTCTACCAAAAGCTTCGCCTTCTTAAGAGTTACAGCTTCTTGAACACCTTGGCATTTTCCAAAATTATGAAGAAGTATGATAAGGTAATATCTTCTTCAGAGTCACCCCCGCTGATTTGTTCTGACTGATGTGTTCTATGCTACAAGTCAATAGGTTTGTTGATTTCATGTCGCCAGTGATATTTACAGATAACTTCTAGAAAAGCATCAAGAGTGTACATGAAGATGGTGGATACTTCCTACCTTGGCAGCTCTGATGAGGTGAGCTTTGTGTTTCATGAATCATAAAGTTTTCAAACTATCATTATCTCAGCTCGAGGGTTCAAATTATGGCCCACACAAACCAAAATGAAAAATTATCTGTTGTCATATCTTTCGTAGGCTAAACTTTGCTAAATTGAGAAGCTTTTCTCGTGATTTTCGTGTTACATTTGTTACCTAATCACTCACAACTCTCACAGTTCACCAAGCTTATGGAAAGGGTGGAGGCTACTTTCATTAAGCATTTCTCAAACTCAAATCGCAGTAAAGGGATGAGCATATTAAGACCAAAAGCAAAAAGAGAGAGACATGGAATAACATTTTCTACTGGTAGGATTTATGTAGCAAAATTATTCAATCTTCTAATTACCAAAAAAGGAATTTCTTTTTAATTACATTTCTGATCCCATTTGAGCCTTGACATCGGCAAAATTTCAGGCTTCTTTTTTGGCTGCACAATTTCCCTGATAATAGCACTTATCATGATAATCCACGCCCGAAATATCATGGATCAACCAGGAAGGCTCAAGTACATGACAACCATGTTTCCACTTTACAGGTAACTTGGTTTTAACTCCTACACGCTCTCATTTTCTCAAATCTATCTGCATTCATGTTTGGCAATAATGTGCACGTTTTACAAGCTATTTTTCATCTCTGCAGCTTGTTTGGATTCATTGTTCTGCACATGCTTATGTATGCTGCCAATGTATACTTCTGGAGGTGCTACCGAGTGAACTATGCATTCATATTTGGTTTCAAACAAGGTACCGAATTGGGCTACCGGCAAGTAATGCTTTTGAGTTTTGGTCTTGCATCGGTAGCACTGGTGAGTGTGCTCTCAAATCTTGACATGGAAATGGATCCAATAACAAAAGATTATGAACAATTAACTGAACTTCTGCCACTCATGGTGATTATAGTAAGATTCTTCATCTCTCTGTATGATATTTTGAGTTTTAAACCAACCAAATACGAAAGTTTTGTGCATGAATTCACACTTTTCTTTCCCTGCAGCTTTTGCTTGTCATATTGTTATTGCCATTCAACATCCTTTATCGCTCATCTCGCTTCTTCTTCCTCACATGTATCTTGCACTGTATTGCTGCTCCTCTTTACAAGGTAAGTTCTTGCAGAGGCAGACTTGAAAATCGATAACTTAAGCCAGATTAGGAACCTACATTGCTGGATTATTTATCTTTTAAATTTCCTTTCATACAGGTCATACTCCCAGATTTCTTCTTGGCAGATCAACTAACTAGTCAGGTTGGTATGAAGAAAATGCTATTGTTTCCCACTTCCCCTCATTCAAACATCACCATATTCATGACTGTTAACATGATTTTGCCAATTTTACAATGATGCAGGTGCAAGCCTTCAGAAGTTTGGAGTTCTACATTTGCTACTATGGTTGGGGAGACTATAAGCACAGAGAAAACACTTGCAAAACGAGCAGCGTATACAACACTTTCTACTTCATAGTTGCTGTGATTCCATACTGGGTTCGCCTTCTTCAGGTTTGTTTCTTTACATCTCAACTGTTTTTGCTTTGCAGCTCATAGTTCCGAAAGCCAAAATGCGATCCTGGAGAAGCTGAAACCATTAAAGTTTAACATGTTTTCCTCTCTAATGCAGTGCCTTCGGCGACTGTTCGAAGATAACGATGCAACGCAGGGATTGAATGGACTAAAGTATTTCCTGACAATTGTTGCTGTTTGCACGAGGACTGCTTACAGCCTCAATAAAGGGATTAGTTGGAAAGTAATAGCATGGATTTTCTCAGCCATTGCAGCAATGTTTGGTACTTACTGGGACCTTGTCATGGATTGGGGGCTTCTTCAGCGCAACTCCAAGAACCGCTGGCTGAGAGATAAACTCCTTATCCCTCACAAGAGTGTATACTATGGAGCCATAGTAAGAAACCTGAAGTGTTACGACATTATTTACTAATGACAGAAAACTTTGATCCAAGTCAACTAATGAAATCCATTTGAGTTCTGATATGCAGGCCTCAAATGTGTTGCTGAGATTTGCTTGGTTGCAAACTGTGCTAAACTTCAAGTTCACTTTCTTGCATAAAGAGACCTTGATTGCCATTGTTGCCAGCCTTGAGATCATTCGACGCGGAATTTGGAATTTCTTTAGGTAGCCAAATCCAACCTTTTTCACATTGACTTACTCGCATCGTGCATTGCAAATTCTTACATTTTGGTGATTGATTTTGTCAGGCTGGAGAACGAGCATCTGAACAACGTAGGAAAGTATCGGGCATTCAAGTCAGTACCACTACCTTTCAACTATGATGAAGACGATGACAAAGATGACTAGGCCGCTAGTCTTCGTAGAAATTTTTGTAAAGGATGAAGAAAAGTATAATAAAATGTATATTTTTTAGGACGAAGATGAGAACATTCTGTGTTCGTAGGAACTTAGTAAACGTGAGGACAGGCAAAGAAAGGCCCATGTTTTATTTCACTTTTATGTAGCAATATTGATCTTCTTAGAAAGATCAATGATTTGCAAATACCATGAGCTCTGCAGTTTAAGAGTCATTAACATAGCTTTAGAATTCAAATCCCAATCCAGAGTTAAAAAAAAAAAAAATTGATTTGTAATGTCATATCCTTGATTTTTTATAAGAAAAAAAAAATCAAGAAATGCTGTAATGTTGCTTGTTGCGCGTTGGTTCTCAACCATTTGTTTCCTTTTTCCTTCTCTCAAATAACAAGTAATGAAAAGAAAAATTCTTGTGTAGATCTTAGTCCACCGAACATGATATTAGACATCCTATGAAGAGCTAGGGTGGGTGGCATGCAACGGGGTGACATGCACGTATCTAATGGTGAATTGGATGCATCCAATGCAAGAAATATGTTGAATGCATCCAATTCACCATTACTTGCATGCATTCATACCACAAGTCTCGTATCACCAACCTTTTCCCTCGTATGAAATATCAACAAAACTGACCTGGTAAAGGGTTTATGAGAATCAAAATATACTTTTTACAATTGTGACTGCTGGATTCCTGACAAGGTCAGTAAAAAATTTTCCATTGACCATAAAATGACAATGATGTACAAAAAAGGCATTGAATTATAAGCAGCACAAGCTTGATATAGACCACGAGGGCTCCCAAACAAATCCTGCCGAAACTGGCAGATCACCTTCAGAATGGTTCTATAATAAGCAACCATAATTAGACACTTTCTCAGGTTAGAGATTTGCCAACACTGACTTCACTAAACACAAGCAATAGAAACTTCAGACTGGCACTGTATAAAATAAGATACTGGATCAATGTTACATAGTGTGACTTCAAACATTATGTAGTATTAGTTTTTGTTCATTTAACATGTTTTGTTTCTCTTTTGTTTTGCTCCCATTTGCTACTTCTTTGTTCTGCATTATATCCTATACAGTATCTGAAATTATGAGCAGCAAGAGAGGTGATGAGGTCTGCTTCAGGATACAAAGCCAGCCCCAGCTTTTTTTAGCTCCAACACACAATGTATTGTATGACAACAAAAAGTTCAGATTGTACCTTTGAAATTGATTTTCTCCATTCTAATCCCTTATGCTGTGTATGTAGCACAGTAACCACAAACACATTATTGGAGAGCATCACCACTCAAGTTACTGGACATACCAAACAAGGAAAAGAAAATCTACTCATATTCTATCATGCTGAAAAAAGCAAATGTTGCAACTTAATCAAGTCTATTGTGTTATGTTATACACCAAATTGACTTCCCATATGGGTTCAAAAGTGTTTATCTCTCCTAATGTTGATTCCGCATCAAGTCTGAGAAAAAAGGCATACTACATTAAATAATAAGCTCTAGTTTCTTGGTAGCTAACATGAAGATCAACACCCCAGCAGGAACTACAAATAGCGTGGAGGCATGTGATATGTGACTACAAACAAGATGACAGATTTTGCTTTATTTTATTCTATTTTCTTTACATTTTTATCCTTTCCCAATAATGACATCATATATTAAGAGACACCAAAATGCAAACCCAGTAAACATAAAACATCCAGCAGGGTTTTCGATTGGTTCATCATAAATCCTAGACCTAGTGATACATAAATGAAACATGCAATTATTATTGTGTCTTCTCCTTGAAATAGACCACAAGGAACTACACGTGATCTGCCCCCCACGTTATTGTTCTTGCAGAGATTGACAATTAAGACTCACATAGAAAAAAATCCAGGATCTTCCTATCCACATCAAAAACCTGTTTTGTCAATAGTAAGAACCAAAGATGCCAACGAAATGAACTTACTTTGAATGATGTCAGACATCGAACCCAATATACTGTAAGCAGCTAAACCACTAAAAATGAGACTTCTCATGGATTTCTCTCATTGCTATAAAATAATTACTTTTTTTTAAAAGAAAGAACAAAAATAATCGTTAATATCTACCAACACCCTCCATTCCCTTCATCCTCTCCCATAAATTTAAAAAATAATGACCCCTGACATTGCCCCTCTTCCAGAAAACATAGTTTTTTTGACAAATGGACATCAATTGTGCATAGATCTCCATCTTCCATATTGCTGATTTTCTACATTTCATCATGACAGAAAATTTACATAGGGTTGAATAGTCCTCCACCAGTCAGCTTACACCCATTTTGTAATGACTATCAAGGGAAATAATACTACATGATACATACTCAACAACCAAACATTAGTTCCCTGTGAAGCCCTGCAACTGCATTTCACAATACAAAAAGTTCCTGACCATTTATTTCTAACCAAAGAAATCAAAAGATCATTCTCATCTAAGCAAACTTTTATTGCCAGACCACATAAACCAGCTAGCCTGAATTGGTGAAAATCCCCAGCAGCACAAACTTTGGTGATGATAAGGTCAGATAAAACTAGAAAATAAAAAAGATAACAAGACAAATAATTGTTAAGTGACAAGCAAATTCAAGTAAAAATATCATCGTTAACAGGGGCCTTTTCACTTCCCACGTTCTCATAGCTACATTTACTCTGGTTTCGCATGTCAACGAACAAAAGTAAAACAATTAGCTTTCTCGATTGAATTTATTTCCCGTAGATTAGAACACAGCGAAAATGCAAGCAAGCATCAATTTTCCTTTCTCAAAAAGAGTAAAAATGGACAATCACCTAACATCTCACATTACTTGTTAACTAGTAACTTTCTCATCAACAATTGACCCAGATTCTTTGGCTACCTTTTCCTTCTCCAATTCCTTGGCAGCCACTTCCTCCGCCGCCTTCTCCGCCCGAAAAATGGGGTCGTAGTAATCTGAGTGAACCTCCATACACTTCTTCAATGCAGCAGTGACTTCAAGGCACTTCTCCACAATATCTCCACCTTCTTTCTCACCTTCTTGTACGCAGTCCTCCCAAGATATAAAGGCTTCTCTGCACCCACCCCCTTTCATGAACAAGCAAAACCCACACTCCCCCTCTTGTTCTTCTTCTTCTTCTGGCTGTTCGTGTACTCCTTGATCATTGACTCCATTGGATTCAATGGGTCTCTTTGAATCATCTGGACCTGATTTTTCACCAGGAACTTGGGTTTCTGAATCTGGGGTTTTGGGAGATGAAGCGGACATGGCCACGGTTTAATGGGTCCTTATTTATTTTTATTTTTTTTAGGGGGGGAGAAATGAGGAATCTTGTGAAGAATGTAGCCATGGATGGACGCTTTAAACCTCCTTTAAACCTCTTTGACAAGTCTTCCTTGTATTTTTTTTTTCATTTTTTCCTTTTCCTTTAATTATTCTTCCTTTTCTTAATTCGAGAAAAAAAAAACCCAATAAATTCCTTAACTCTTAAATTTAATTAAATTTTTTATAATTATTTTTTGAAAAATTTAAATCCCAACATTCATTATATATTGGAAAAAGTCAAATTTAAATAATTTGAAGTGAAATAACTTATTTTTAAATTATTGAAAGAGACAATAACATTATTTTTATTAGGTTAAATTAATAGAAAAACGTAAAGAATGTTGAAATTAAAATGTTAAATGTGAAATCTGTGAAAATAAACAATATATATTTATAATATTATGTTTATAAATTCTTTTTACATATATTATTATTATTATTATTATTATTATTATATACTTTCTTTATAACATGAAATTCTACTTCAAATTCCAAAGTCTTTTTGGTCGGGTGCTTTGTCAAGTAGCTGCCTGCTAGAAGATGTCAAGTTGCTCCCAGTACTTCCACGCACATGTTGCCCCGGGCCACGTAATGATTGGCACTGCATTGTGAACCATTAACAAGCTATATTTCCAGCATGGTGGTAATGCTGAAAGGATGGTAACATTTTGATGCTTAGTCATCCTCGTCAGAATCAGCGTCGCTATCATTATCGGTCTCATAGTAATTGATCGGTTGAGGGACTGACTTGAATGCTTGAAACTTCTAGTGTTCGTTCTCCAACCTAGTGGAACCAACTCATCATCAGAGCAAGCAATACAACAACAATGTTCATCATTCATGCCAAACATGGTGGATAAGATCTACTCTAAGTCACTGGATAATATTTTTCAGTATAAGACAATTGCGAGAATCTCTACTGCTGTGGGGTTCAATACATGGTAGTGGGTGCAATGGTTGTCGAAGGACAAATTGCTGAAAAGTTTGAAAAGGATGAGAGAATCCACCGACAGATGTCGGATCTCGTTCAGTTTCTTATAGATAATTGTGGAATCTCCTGAACTTGACAGACTCTTGTACTAATCTTTGGACAATGAATAACAGGTACCTGAAGAAGTTCCAAATGCCATGGCAAATGATCTCTAGTCTGTCAAATGCTATGATCTCGCCATTTTTATGATGGCTCGGCCAACCAAATGCTATGATCATTTAAAAACCAGTGATTCTCGAAAATATATCTATGCTCTGCAATGAAACCACCAGGACTTGTTGAGTGAAAGAAAATCAACAGCAGTAAAGCTGCACACGGCATCTCATCTTGGGAACTCATTACCATAGCTACAAAGTGCAAGCTGAAATCACAAGTTTGTCTCTCAGAAAAGGATTCTTTGATGTCCTCCACGAAACTTCCGTCTACCACAATACCCTAATATGTGTTCATTATTACTGCAACAGCCGAGCTGATAAAAGCCAAGGCCATCCAGGTTCATCCCTTGTTTAACTGAAAAGCTGTTCCAAGTATAACAGCAACAATTGTCAAGAAGTATTCTAAACGATTGTATCCATGCTCTACATCTTTGTCCTCCCACAATCGACAAAGATGCCACAAAATGAAATTAAAGCATGTTAATGCATATCACATGGCAAGCAATTCATTTAAAATGTTTCCTCATTTTTATTCTTAATAACACTCTAATGCCTGCAATGGAACTGATGTAAAAAGAAAAACAAGCAGAACTGTCTCTAGCTTTGCTTCGCCCACCTATTTTGCCTCAGCACATGGGAATAGATGTTCATCCTGCACGCTTCAATTAAGTATGAATTTTCAGATAATTGAATTTCAGTAGATAAGGGGATTGAACCCCCAACCTCTTCCCTCAAACCACTTTAAGGGCTTCAGGTGGTCATCAGGCTAAATCCTGTTGCTTCAATTAGGTGTTTTTGAGAATGCAGATACAATGCATTTCCATGAACAATGGCCGAGTCACTTCCTGTGCAAGTGGAGGACCACAGCTTCCTAAAGAAATTTTAGAGCTATTGGGTGCCAACCACACCTGCTGCCACTGGATTTGCAACATATCTGGCATTTTAATGAAGCTATCACAGTTTGCTAGCACTGATGGCATTTGATTGCCACCCTACTCATGGTTCTTCCCATCACTCATGTTATCTTAAGATGTCAAGCTGGTTCATTTGTCAGAAAAGTGAAGAAAATTAAATAAACCCAAGCAGTAATAAACTGCAAAATAACACCAACATCTCAACCTCAAGCAAGGGAATAATCATGTTTCAAGCTCAAAGGTGAAGATTACTTTTTTGAAATTATCAACAATAGACCTAATAATGGGTCTTTTCCCAATGCAAAGGTTAATGTAGTCAGCTGTCTTTCCCAGTGGTCAAACTGCAATAGACACTTCTTTATGATGCATGCATTACATAGCATACACAAAAAATGTGGTTCCAATAAAATCCATGCACCATATAACCAAAAATAGAACAGTTTCTAACATTTTTGAAGAAATGAAACATGTACATCTGATAAGCAATATGTCCCATAACAAAGGAAACCATTATCAACAGATTTAATGGTGGCAAATAAACAAACAGAAGATACATTACCTGCAGAAAGCATAGCCAGTATGGTACAACAGCAACACTGACAAAGAAAGCATTGTAAATGCCATTATTCTGGCATTTAGTTTGCCTACTAGAGGTTTCTCCCAGACTATTGTAGCAAATGTAAAACTGAATACATCTATGGCCTGGACCTGGGTTAAAGAGAACAAGTACAAAGATCATTGCTTCGAACATCTTGCATTCAACAAAATGAGTGTGGCATCAACATGGCTAGCAAAGTTGTTCCCCAAGAAAAATAAGTTTCACCTGCAAATATTTACCGTCAGGAAACTATTTCTTCCAAGTTTTTCATGTTATCACTAATTGTTTGGCCATCACTTTATTCATTACCTTGCACAGAGGTGCGAAGATACAGCAAAACAAACATCCAAGAAAACTTCTCCATGACATAGCTCAGTTACTTGCTTGAAACCTGTAAATGCTGTTGGGTTGGATCAGCCTGTCCATGATGGGTTGAACCAATCCATTAAAGAGAAGTTGGAGGGAGTTAAAACTCTCCCTACTACAGATACTAGTTACAGAGAACATATTGAAAACTGTAGTATATGTATTAACAAAAATAATTTTTCAAATGCTTTTAAAAGCAATAGAAAAGAGAAATTGGTCATTTTCACACACTCTAAAACAAGATAATACATATTCTTCATTGATTCTTATAGTAAAAGGTTCTTGAGCTGTTAACAAAGTGTTATCCAATATAGTGATAAAATCTCAATTGCGAGAAATGTTCGATTTGCCAGTGATAAAATCTCAATTGCAAGAAATGTTCGATTTACTGGTGATCCTAAGCTTTTGAAGGTTTTCAAGGGTAATTAGGAGGTCTTTAAGAGTAACTACAATCCGAACCTTTGATTCTAACAAAACTGAATATAAATGGGTAATTGACCCAGTATTGCCTCCAGAAATATATGCCTGCTGCATTAGCATATGGATGCAAATAAACTGCAAGGAGACTAATGGTTGTCAGAGAAAACAGACTGTATAGTGTTTCTGTAAGATTAGAAACCAAATAGATTGGAAACTTCTGAGGTATCCATATTTTTCTCTTTCCTCTAAAGTGGGAAATTGTTGACTACATATGATGTACCTTCTGGTTCACCTTGTAATTTATGAGCCTTTAATTTCAAAGTAACAGCAACCAGTAGGGTCATAGAGCAACCAGGAAAAAAAAACCCAGCAATTAACAAAATAAGAATCCAATGCAATGGAGACCATAAACTCTTGAAACATTTTGTCAACCTGGAAAATGTGTTCAAAATCACCACCTCAAGATTTGAAGCAGTATCTGCACTTACCAATACTACTTGCCTGAAAAGAATTTTATGCTGTGTTTTTCTATCTTAACTTTTGACTTCAGTGACTTCTGGACTACTGTTGGACTCTTCTCTGTTACAATTATTGCCTGTATTCAACCCAATTGTCAATTAAGCCTCAAAGAATGTGTTTTTCTTCCCCTTTTTATCCTTAGTCTCAATTCCTGCAAACACTTTAAAGGCAAAATTACGTATGACAAAGTTTCAAAACAAACATAAGATAAGCTTCACTTCTTCTGTAAACGGATCTTTCCTAGAGTTGATTGCTAATATCCTATCACAACAATTTCATTCAAACAGATAATTAATAGTAAATTAGGACCCAGCACTATAAGTTATTCAAAGTAACTAGTTGTTTCCGAAATCATTCTAAACATAGGTTGTCTGTTTCTCCTGGTTTTATTGTATCGTTTTGAATGTACAACCAGCCACATCAAATACTTTGCAAGCCGACTTCCAACTTAAACTGATTGTTCAGACTCAGATCTTACCAGAATTCTGAGTTCTGTTTGAATTGATGCTCCTAAAGGTATTTTCTGCAACAACAGCATCAGGACTCATGTTTGTTGCAGATGCAAAATTCTCAGGTTTCTGTACCATGATCCACAATGTGATGGTGACATCAGCTTCGCCAGCAAAGATGCTTCATGCATCATCTCATACACCTTGTCCTTATAGAAGGTGTTAACCTGGTTGAGCTCTCCATCTAGTTTCTCAAAGAACTTGGCCTCAATGACTCCTCCATCTTTGGATTGGCCTAGGAATTCACTTTTGTAACATTTTCTCAAATCGTCTCGCTCTGATGTATTCACATCAATCACTTGGTCCTCAGTATCCCCCTTCACCGGAACATTGCTAGATTGTAAGCTTCGTCTATTGAGGGCTGTCTACAATGTAAATATGTGCTGCAAGGCTTTCAAGGGCACAGAGGGTTGCCTCCTGTTCTTGTACTGCAAGAATTCTTGTAGTATCCTTTTCAGTCCATTGTAATCCATGTGGGTGTCTACCCACTCAAGCACCATTTGCCTCTTGAATTCTTTGCCAAATTTCATCTGTCCTCCATTTCTAGTAGATCTCATAGGTGCAATGAATCAATCCTAATCATCCAGGAAACAATTAGCCATAGCGACTAGGCTGTATTTTGGATAAATCCATGATTTTAACAGTAACTTAGAAAATTTCTTTTTCTTTCACTTGAAACTTCAACTTGGAGTTTGAATATACACCATTCCCATGGTAACAATGCATTGCCTAACATAAAGGTGTTGATGCCCCCATAGTGTGCAAGTCTCATGCAATGAGAATGCACTTTTAGCGTACATAATTTGCATAAAAATTGCTAAACGAAGAAAATGAAGCCATTATCAGCAAATTAAACAAGCAAGCAAGCTGCATGCTGTTCTCTCCAAAAATTTAAGAACACAAAAAAACATAACAATACATTGATCATCACTCAACTAAAATGTATTACAACATTATACATTAATTACCAATAAAAAATGGGGAAAATGAGAGAAAAGAGTGTATTTACCAGAAAACAACAACTAGATTTAAGAGGCTATGCTATGTGGCCTCTGTAGCATGTGTTTTTGGCAGTAAGCTTCATGAGATCCACAATTGATATCAGCTTGGATTATTCCCAACATTTAGAAACATCACAAATTTCTTTATTATTTTTCAGCACTAAGTTTATTTTTTCTTCTTCTTTTACATTCATTATAGAAAAACAATTTATTTTTATCACCAAAACTTACCTGCAAATAATATTCCAGAACAGAAAAAAATGGGAGGACAAAAAACAAAAGATTAACAGATCACTGTTCTATTTGATGAAATTACTTCTTTTTTTTTTTTTTGAGACAATGAAATTACACAAGTCAAATCAATTAAAACTTTATCACTTACAAAAACATAATGCAATTACTTTATAGATTGAAATTTTTTTTTTTTTATGAAAACCTTGATTACTAAACAAATTCCAATTTCTTGCACTTGCTTATTCCTGCATGCTTATTATTATTATTTTGCATAATAATTTTTACAAGCATATATTAATATAGTCCATTTTGTTATTTGAGAAAATTACCCTGAAAATCCACATAAAAGAAAAAAAATAAATAAGACTGTATTTAACAAATTTGGAATTCTAATAACTCAATAAGCCGAAAAGGTGCATAAAATACAAATTTAGGTGAAATAATAATAAATGTTGACTTGTTATATTTGTGACCAAGTCAAGAGCTCCTTTTGCAACATGTGAAACAAATTATTATCTTTTTTTTTTTTTTTTGGGTACATTGCAAAATAAATATGAAACCAAAATTGAACAGAGACTTTTGAGCAAACTCAGATTTTAGAGCCAGAGCACTCAAATTGATCAGGCTTAGTTTACAGCCTTAATGACTCTAATGGATGAGTAACTCGTACGAGGAATGGAAAATGATGCAGGTCGCATCATGCACTCCTGCTGTGCAGCTGCTAGTTCATACTGGAAAAAGTATGCATACTTGATGAAGGATAAAGATAAAGGCAAATCAACATAACGCAATCTGGATTACCACAAGGAAAGTGTAACTAAGCTACTAGCTCTAGCAATGAAGTTCTAATCATATTGATGGAAACCTAGACATTAAGCTCAATCTTCTACAAATTGATGCATATTTTTGCCTCCACTGGCAGGTATTTCAATTGGCTTGCTTAGTTACATTGCTCACCGTTCTTCCCCTTGTCGCCACAGCAACAATAGAAATGTGGCAGCTTAACTTTGCGACAAATCCTGCAATCAAACAGAAAAATACAGAACACAATCACACAATAGGTGTGGACATACTTTCATAGCTTGAAAGAAAGTATTTTAAAGAGTTGGAATCAAATGCATCAGGAAATCATGAATTTACAAATGACTTCAAACAGAGATCAGGAAAAACACACTCAGTTTACTTTTAGAGAACAAAAGCAATCGAAATGAATGCATTAAGTGCTATTTTGGATCCAGTTTGCTAAACTACAGCACAAAAGAAGGAAAAATGGTGCTGTTCCTCAGTTACAAAATTTGTCCACTTGGAGAAGCCAACTCAAAACTAATTTTACTGCAGAAATAATTCAAAAATCATCTGGGTGCTTGAACCAGATTTCCTAACACAGAAAAAAGTGAGGAAATTAGGGATACATCCCATCACACCATATTCCTTCAATTGTGAAAATCCTTACTTGCAACGAATAATCACTGGGGTTGGTTTCAAAGCCTTTGGCCCATTTCTAATGCCTCTCTTATTGGGAGAAACCTGCATGATTCACAAGCGACTTATAAAAAATTAGTATCAACTTGAATCATGCTCTCTCAAATCTTGCAATATATAATCTTGGGCTCAACATAAGAGTAACACAAATATACAAAAAGTGCAATCAGAATCTTCGATCACACCAAGATCAAAGATGATATCACAAACTGCACTTTCTGTGGGGCTCACGTCAATCTGAGTCAAAGATCCGTGTCCAGCCAACATTTTCCGATTAGCTTATAAAAACGAACAAACAAACATCCAAATAGCCATAATAATCAGTAAGCCAGTAAATCAACCATCAGTTCATCCTCTAAAAACCCTATAAACCCTATTTAACTCCAACCAATCAAAACCCACAAATACCCTAAACCTTATAATGCGATTCCATGATTTGTGCTGATTTTCATAATTTATATCTGATATAATTATTTTTTTATTTAATAATTATCTTTTATTATTTTCAAATTAATAGATAAAATTATATTTTAATACTGTTAATTTTATATAATTATAATAATTTACCATTTTTAGAATTCAACTAACTAATAATATTATCAAAATATTTAACTTATTGAAAGTTATCCCCCTCAAAGTGATCATTAGAGGTTGATCCTCTCGAAGCGATCAATTCTATCTTTTTATTTCTTATTTTTAATCCTCAATTTCTCAATTCATATTTCAAATCCACAATGCCAAAACCCTAAATTCTCAACATTTGGTATCAGTTGTTCTTAAAGATCTATTCCGCCTTTCCTACCAAAAAAAAAAAAGTTTATGCCCCTTACATGACAACAAAAGAAAATTTAAAATATCACTAATTTGCAATTTTACAATATGTTTTCACGTAACTCTTCTGATTTAAATGTCAGAATATATCGAGTTGAAGAATTATTATCTCTAATGTAAAAATTTTTTAAAAAATTCGAACAAATACAAAAACAGATACAAGAATCTTTTAAAAAGTTAAAGCATATAATTTTTTCTGAATCACAAAGTTGATTAAGAGACAATACTTTCGGATCGACTAATAAGCAAGGAGAACCTATGAAGTCATATGGAGGCACCAATCGCAACTATATCCAACCTCACACAAGAGTAGAATTTCCTCGCTAGCACGAGAGTGATCCTGTAGATTAGATCTCTCGGGCGGAAAAATATTTTTGCTTTCATCGTACGTCATAACTCTCTAAAGTGGAAATTACTTCTATTCAATTAGAAAACAATGCAATCCATTGGTATAATTAGGTCGAAACATGTGACGGAGTTTCAATATAGGCTGAATTCACTAGAGGTTTGCAATTTGAGCCCTCAGAATACCACAATGTTGATGGAGAACTCGCAAAAATTTTTCAGACATCCACCATCCTCAAATATCAAAGTCGATTCGAGTGACTTGCCAATCGAGCTAAAAATTGATCCGAAAGGCAATTGGTGGGAATATTCATTGAAGGGCTTATTACTGATATCCAACAGGAAGTCAAGGCTCGCGAACCACGAAAAATAGTAACAGCTATCTCCTTTGCTCCCCTACAGGAGGAGAATCTAGCTGCTGAAATTCGTCGGTCATCTGCTAAAGTGGTCATCAAACCTATTGAAGGTAACACCAACTCATCCTTTTTTACTCGTCCTTCTAACACTAGACATTTAACCCAAGAACAATTAAAAGAGTGGATGACAAAAGGGTTATATTGGCACTGTGATGAGAAGTGGCACAAGGAGCACCATTGTAAGTAAGGGAAGCTTTTAATGATTGAGCCAGTTGAGGAGACTAAAGAAATAAGTGATAGTCACACGGGCCCAAATGGTGATAACACCTTTGTTGAATACATAGATGAGCTTGCAATGCATACTTTAGCTAACTATTCTAACCTACAAACTATGAAGATTGATGGATTCCTCAAGGGATGACCAGTAGTGGTACTAGTTGACTCGAGTAGTACCAATAACTTTATGAATGAGAAGATCACCAAAAGGCTTGCTTTTTCAATTGAGGATTGCGACAAGTTTGCGGTGAAGGTTGTAGAAGGGAGAAATTTGACATGTCAAGGGAAGTGCACAAAGGTAAAACTCATGTTACAAGGTCAGATCGTTTATGTTGATCTCTTCTTACTACCCCTAGAAGATTATGAAATTGTCCTTGACATTAATTAGTTGCGGACCTTAGAGATATTACTTGGAATTTCTCTAGGTTAAGAATGAAATTTCTATTAAATAGACATCCAGTGGAATTACACGGAAAATATGAGAGCAAAATTACCACAGTTAGCAGTCATCGAATGGAGAAGGTCCTACAGAAGGCAGGACAAGGGTTTTTGATACAGTTGACAAGGGCAGAGGTGGCCAAATCACATTCCATACAAGGGAAGGAGGTTACGACACTATTGACTAAATTCTCTCACTTGTTTGTTGAGCCCACAGGTTTACCCCCGTAAAGGACACACGACCAATTGGTAGCCGACGCACTATCTCGTTTTCCGGAGTAGGCTGAAGTGGTGGCACTCTCTATCCCTACCTGCACTACAATTGTGCAAATTAAGAGGAAGTGGTAAGATGATCATGAAACGAAAGATCATTAAGAAGCTACAGACAAGTCATAATTCTGTTACTCATTACACTTGGGATTCTCAAGATTTACGCTATAAAGGGAGATTGGTACTTGTTCCTCATTCTCACTAATAGGACACAATCATGTAAAAATATCATGCATCCTTGATTGTCAGCCATTCAGAATTTCTTCGTACCTACAAGCGTATTGGTAAGAAATTTTATTGGAAAAGCATGAACAAGGAAATCAGGAGGTTTGTAATTGAATTAGTTGTATGCCAACGTCACAAGAGTGAATTTGTGACATCTTTAGGACTTCTTCAACCTTTACTTATCTCAGAAGAAATTTGGACAGACATTTCTATGGATTTTATTGAGGGACTTCCACTGTCCCAAGGTAAATCCATTATTTTTGTTGTTATTGATCTCTTGACCAAGTATGCTCATTTTTGTGCAGTTAGTTACCCTTATACTGGTGCTAGTATTACTTGAGTTTTTGTTGATAATATTATAAGGCTTCACGATATTCCTAAATCAATTGTCACTGACCGAGATAAAACCTTCACCAGTAATTTTTGGAAGGAACTATTCTACTTACAAGGGACGCAATTGAATATGAGCACTGCTTATCACCCACAAATAGTTGGATAAACTGAGGTAGTCAACCAAAGCTTAGAAAACTACCTTCATTGCTTTACAAGTGACAAGCCAAAAAATTGGGTAAAATGGCTCCTTTATACCGAATAGTGGTATAATACCACTTATCATTCATCTACAAATATGTCCCTATTTCAAGCAATTTATGGGTAAGTTTCACCTACTCTTACAAGGTATACAGCTGGATCATCTTACGTGGATCAAGTTGATAAGAACTTACAAGACAGGGATAGGTTGCTCCAACTCCTGAAGGATAACCTTATTGCAGCCCAAACTCATATAAAACAACACATGGATATGCATCGCACGGAGTGAGAATTTTTAGTGGGAGATTGGGTCTATCTTAGACTCCAACTATATCGGCATTTATCCATTACTTCCGCTTTTCAATGAAATTATGTCCTCATTTCTTTGGGTCATACCAAATTTTGGAACGCATTGGTCTGGTTGCCTATTTTCTTAATTTACTAATAAGATCAAAAATACATCATATTTTTTGTGTCTCTTGCTTAAAAAAGAAGGTAGAAGATGGTATGGTGATACAAAACCAACTGTCTGATATTATTAGCATAGAAGATATTAACCTTTAGTCACAAGTTATCTTAGATTGACGTATTATCAAACATGAAAATTGTCTAAAATTGGGAGTTCTATCATTTTTTTGTAAATTAATTTTCAGATTTTATTGACAATCAATCTTAAAAACAAAACTTATTTTTTAAGGTGGAGTAATGATGCAATCCTTATAATTTGGGATGCAATCTTCTGATAAGTGTTCTGTTAAGTCTTTAAAGATTCAACTAAATAATAATTTAATCAAAGCATTTAACTTATTGGAGATGTTCCCGGAACCCAAATCCAAAGTTCTGGAAGTGGTTGTTACCGCTATACGGGTCTGGATCGAACCCCGGCCAGCGCAACGGTGGAGATTTGACCGGCAGGTTGATGGACGCGTCCAACGGCGAAAAAATGGCTGCCGCTACATGGTCCCATCTCCTCAAACCCGACGTCAGCACACTGTTAGCGCCTCCGCAGCTTTTTAGCATCCCAGTAGAATCGCCATTGATTGAGATCGCTCTCTTCTGGTTCTCTTTACTCTCTGAGGTCTTGCAGAGGAAACTGCTGTTTACAGTACGACGTAGTATCAAAATTAATAAATAAATTATATATATATAAATTAATTTTTTTATATTTTTTAAATATATATAATATAATATAATAATTTTTAAAATTTTAGGATTTTTTAATAAAAATTATTTTAATTTAATAGTACGGTTAGTAATAAAATTTTATTATCGAATTTTTATATATGGGGAAAGTAGAAACAGGCTAAATAATAATGGAGATGGATGAGATGGATGCACATTTAAGCAGTCCAGAGGCTAGGGGAGGCTTGTAAATGAGTCTAAACGAAGTCCTGGCAGCGCTGGAATCAAACAGAGTTTGAAGGTTCGCGGGAATGCGGAAGTGGTTGGATCTGGAATCGCTGCTGAGGAAGCGATCGTCACCGTCGAAGCGCGCAGAGCAACGGCTTGCTGCCCAGCGGTCTCCGGCCGAGGCGGTCAAGAGATTCGGATTCAGTGCCATGAGTCTCGCCAAGATCTTGGTGGCTTCTCTAGTGGCTCTGCCTGTCCTGTTCGCGCTTTCCATAATGCTTCGTCCCTCGCCGTCGGATCGGACCTTGGGATTCGCCGACGCCAGAGTTCTCCATGACACAGCCTCCGCCACCGGCGCCCGGAACACTCCTCCGCCGTCATCACCAGGTCAGTTCGGTTTGGTTCGGTTCGTTCGCCCCCCATTGTCTTTACAACGCTCGCTTTTATTTATTTTATTTATTTTTTCTGTAATATGTAGACTTTTCTTTTTCCTTTTGCATTTAATTCAAAAAAAAAAATTCGAGTACAGTTTTTCGATTATTGCTGTTTGTAGTGCGCGCTGCGCGTGGCACTGTCTTGACTCGATTGGTAAAGTTTTAGCTGATACTTAGATTGCTGTCTTGTCTCGGAGTAGCATTTGGTAGAACAAAGCTTCTTTTATGTTGTAGTTTGGTGGCCGTAAATTTTTCATACATGCTATTATGTCTCAATTTTAGAAAAGAGCATACTTGATGTAATAAATTCGTATAGAAATACGATGACTCGACATAGCAGATTCTTATTGTCATCTGTCTGGCTAAAGATGAATTGGTCTTAATTCTGTTTTTAACAGGATTGGAAGCAGTTTTCTCGAAACATGCTGAGAATCTCAATGATAAACTGCTTGATGGACTTCTTGTTTCTGGGTTTGATGAAGCTACTTGTGCCAGTAGGTACCAGTCCTTTCTATATGGCAAGAGTTCGCACCATAAGCCTTCCTCATATCTTGTATCCAAACTCAGAAGTTATGAGGATCTCCATAAACGTTGTGGCCCGGGAACTCAATCATACAACTTAGCTCTTGAACAACTCAAATCAGGCCACAAGTTTGGTTCCACTGATTGTAATTACATTGTGTGGATATCGTTTAGTGGCTTGGGCAATAGGATGTTAGCCCTAGCATCAACGTTTCTTTATGCCCTTCTCACAAACAGAGTCCTTCTTGTTGACCGGGGAAAGGATATGGTGGACCTCTTTTGTGAGCCGTTTCCAGAGAAATCTTGGTTACTGCCCCTAGATTTCCCCCTCATTGATCAGTTTAATGGGTTTGATCAGAACTCCACTCATTGTTATGGGAACATGCTGAAGAGCAATGTCATAAGTACTTCAGCAGAGTCAATACCATCATTTTTATACCTGCATCTAGTTCATGATTATGGTGACCATGACAAGCTTTTCTTTTGTGATGGTGATCAAGCTCTTCTGGCAAAGGTTCCTTGGTTGATTATGAAAACAGACAACTACTTTGTTCCATCTCTTTTCTTGATGACATCTTTTGATGAAGAACTGAGCAAATTGTTCCCTGAAAAAGGAACAGTTTTCAACCACCTGGGTCGGTACCTTTTCCACCCCACAAATCATGTGTGGGGGCTAATTGTAAGATATTATCAAGCTTACTTGTCCAAGGCAGATGAGAAAATTGGCCTTCAGATAAGAGTGTTTGATACAAGACCTGGTCCCTTAAAACATGTGATGGATCAAATTTTAGCTTGTACTCTGAAGGAGAAATTACTGCCAGACGTAGATTTGCAAGATTCCATTGTCAATCCATCTGAAAACCCAAAATTGACGGCTGTTCTGGTGACATCGCTAAATTCAGGTTACTCTGAGAATCTAAGGAACATGTATTGGGACCACCCAACGGTGACTGGAGATCTCATTGGGGTTTACCAGCCAAGCCATGAGGAGTACCAACAATCGGATAAACAAATGCACAACAGAAAAGCATGGGCCGAAATGTACCTCCTTAGTTTGACTGATGTGTTGGTCACAAGCTCATGGTCAACTTTTGGCTATGTGGCTCAAGGTCTGGGAGGATTGAAGCCATGGATCCTTAGCAAGCCAGAAAATGACACAACCCCAGATCCACCATGCCGACAAGCCATGTCAGTGGAGCCTTGTTTTCATGCTCCCCCCTTTTATGACTGCAAGGCTAGGAGAGGAACTGATACAGGTGCACTTGTTCCTCACGTGAGACATTGTGAGGACATGAGCTGGGGTCTGAAGGTGGTTGACAGTCAGCATGCTCTGTAGTTGCACATCATTTTCCTCGGCTTACCAGTTTTGCATACGGTTAGAGAGATTTACTGTATAATCGCTTGTTACTGAGAACTGCAAGGCAGCAAGTCTTCAGGGAGCAGCAATTTGAGGACCTTCTCTTTCACGTAGCTTTGGGTAAGAATGTACTACTCTAGAGTAGCCTGTAATTATGTGCCAACTCATTGAGTCAACTGCAACAAATGCGTGAGAATTGTACTAATTTTCGTCAGCTGAATGAATTATATTTGCTTGTGTTACCATGTTGGCGTGCCGCCAGCTTACTTTAGTTTACCATTTACTTTGCAGTTAAGTCAATTTGAAGTATGCTACTGATCAAATCACGCATCCAGGTTTTGACGACGAAACTCATCAAAAGAATCCTCATAGAAATGGATGAAAGGAGGCTGAACTTTAATACCGTGGGGATGGTAGTTTTGACTGGTTCAAACACTGGACGATTGACGATTTGTGTTGATCCCCAGTGCAGAGCCATGCGTGTAGACAAGAGCTCACTCGGTGCCTAGCCAGTGAACTTAACAATTCTTCAAAACAAAGCGTCTCTTTCTTTCATTTGCTGAAACCTAACATTGTTGGATGACACTAGCGGACTCGTTGATTTGAAATCTGAACAAATTACAAATTTTCTTACTTTAACTAAAATTTACAATCAATAGAGGAATGAGAGCAACGTGACTTGAATTCACAAAATATAAACCTCTCTTACTTAACAAAAATTCAAAAAATTATTAACTGACAACATTATCAATTACAGTCTCATACCATCAGAAAGAGAATAGTGGGATACAGAGTCTGCCACTGTATCTTACCAACTGGATTGTTTTTTCATCTCCTAAAAGAACTAACATCATTCCCTTGGGAAACTGCCATGCCAATCCCAGTCTTTCCCTCTTTGTCAATTCCTGTATAATGCGATCTCCATTCATCAACACCTCCATCCATTTGCCCCAAACAAGGAGACCCAACTCCTTTGCTGTCCCATCCATCTTGCAGAGATGGCTTTAGCACTGGCACATTTTGATGCCTACTCCACTCCTTCAATCCATCGGGAGCGACTGCCAAACCAATGCTTCTCTTTCCACCAGCAGCAATACCGTCATATGCCATTACATAGTGCCCATCTTTCCTGTTTTCTGACCACACATGGATTGATTGCTCCAATCTCATCAAAACAGCCAATCTTGCCCAACCCATCAAACTGATTTATTAACTTCAAGTTTTTTGTGATTGATTTGAATTAGACTCTGCTGATCAATTGCTGAAGAGGATTGAGAATTTTTACTCAATTGCGCAACACATGAAATAACCAATGAGGATTACCTGAATAGTATTGTAGTCGTTTCTGAAATTGAAAATCTCAATGTTCGAGTGTCATATCCTATTGATTTTACTAACTAGCAAGAAGAAGAAGTAGAAAAAAAAAAAACTTGGTTCAGGCCTGTTTATTTGTGGATCAAGCTATGATAGTTCATGACCTAATGTAAGATTCAGTTGTCTTTTTGTTTTATTCATGCTCTTAAAAGATATCACACTTTGGTTGAAATTTTCTAAAATTCTCTCTCTCTCTTTTTTTTTTTTAAGAAAATACTTTTAATTATATACTAATAAATCTGACTATGTAATGGTAAATTGTATAAATGCATTTTAACGTAGTCACTATTGTATGAACTGTATTTGATACTTGTATTATTAATTTGTTGGTAAATTTTATTAGTATAAAAATACCATTATTATACCTTCTTCTTTTTTAATTTAAGTTTGAGCTCGTGTAACATAGTCCTTTCAAAATTTTTATGCATTTAATTTGCATAAAAAATTTGGGTTTATGTAACATTTTTATATTTTTTAATTAGACAATGACAAGTTATACAGATTATACTGAATCTATTTTATTAATTTTATAAAAAATTTAAAAATATCATTGATATTAAAATTATATATAAATTCATTTCTTATAATATAATCATAAATTCAAATTTTATTCAAGAAAATAAGAATTCTAAGTATAACGGATCATTTAACCCTTTTTTTTAAAAAAAAAGATAATTTATTAAAAATATATAATATTCGTATTTATAAAAATATTAGAATTTAGTAAACTTGGATGTTATTATCTTGTTTATATATATATAATTATAAAAATATATATATAAAAAAGTAATTTATAGAAATGTGCAATGCCTTTCTTTTCTATCTAATCTTATCTCACCTAAAATTTCGTCCCAAAAGACATATATTTTGACACATATGTGCAGATCAGAATCAAACCAATAAAACACAATACCATCGATTTTAGATAGAGTAGTTAAATTTTGACACCAACCAACTAGAAGAAAATAAAATGAACCGTCAATGATCCTCTCAAAGCTCTTAGTTTGAATTGAAGTGAGAAACATTAGGAACTCAAAGTACATCACTTTACGTACCCAAAAAACCAAAAAAAAAAAAAAAAGGTGGCTGGTGGGGAATAGCATGCACAGTTGCATTGTTTCTCGTTTTTGTTGTGATTTATCAGACTCTTTCATGGAATAAATAATGTAAGCAAATAGGAAAACCGAACCAGACAAAGCATAAATCCATCATTCCACCACCTGGGGACCAATGCAATTAGGACTACTTATTAATGTTCTTCCACCTTTTCATGTTCTACTTTTTCTTTTTTATTTTTCTTTGTTTATTTCTTTTTGTCTTTGCTTCAATTATACATATGGGATCTAAGCAGGTAATTCTTTTGTTCGATCAAAGGGAAAATAAAAGAAAAATAAATAAATAAATAAGACATGCATGTATATATAACCATAAAAAAAAAAGAAAATTTTCTTAATTTTATAATTTTTAATTTATACATTATATCAGTTAAGTAACAAGTACACAAGTACTTGGATCGAATTCTAAGATTTCGTACGCCTGGCCTGCCCAATAGAGCCATCCACACTTCAAACATGGCGGTTGGAGTTACACAGTCTAGTCCACGCAATTTGATGCACATAGTTCGGCCACCAACCTCCATTTTCCTTCTAATGCTTGAGTATTCGTTTGCTAGGTGAAAAAAAATGCGAGGATATTAAAATATATTATTTAAATAAATAAGACCATGTTGAGGTTGGTATGATGTCAGTCTTGTTCGTTCATACTTCATCAAGATTCTTCATTTGGTGTAATGAAATCCTGAGAAGAAATAGAGCAAAAGACAAAAAAAAAAAAAAACACAAGAAGAAACTAATCAATCACTCAAAAGGGATCACACCACCGGTCATGCCACTCGAAGCAAAGGATCTGTTCGCGGTGGAGAGGAACGTCTATTGAAATGGTAGATGAAACAATCATATGTAATTTAAAGCTAAAATGTTAAATATCTCGATTGACTTTGGTCGATGTACCCATCACACCATAACTCCATTATACCTAATGGTACAAGTGATCCTCAGATGAATAATGATGTATAGATTGAACATTTTCTTTTGCATATTTATGTGTTGAGAACTTTGAAGCTGAACTAATTTGGATAACCTCTTCGTTACTTATTCAAAAGGGATTAGCCTTGTTACAAAGACATAATTATTTTACAATCTAAAAATTATAAATTCAAATAGTAAAAATAGTTCTTAAGAAAGGTATGTAAAACCCTTCATTTGATTGATGATGCATCTGATAAAATACTAAATTGATTGATACTACTTGGTACTAGCAAAAATTTGAGAGGTAACCATTAGAAGATAAAATAAAATAAAAAAGATACAGAAGAAAAAAAAATTCAGGAAGGTGGCCAAGCCGGCTTTTGAAACGGACGGATCCAACGTTGGCTCCGAAGATGGTTTAAGTGAGGAAGGGGTGTGATGTTGACAGTTGATACGCATTTGGAAGTGCACACATTAATGAAGTCCATATTTGAACACTTTTTATTTTTTTCCCACACTGTTAATTGGATATCAGTTCTCAGAAGATGTGGAAACCGAAAGGTGAAGATTGAACATCAAGCGTAGAAGTTGAGTTCTTGTGGGGTGCAACGGCTGGGATGGCCAATGCATTATCTGAGAAATTGAATGGGGTTGTTGGGGACTCGAGGAGGTCGCCGGTGGCGGCGGCGGAGAACATGCCGGCTACCATTCCATGCCATTTTTTGAGCACGTCAAGGCACCTCGTTCTCGCCTGTGGAGCTGTGGCTTTGAGGGTTAGCTGGGAAAGAGATGACGGGGTTGTCCTGTGCTGGTTTTGGAGAGGATTGGACATTAGCTTAGCCTCACGGACCAGTCTGGCCTCTGCTTCAAGCCGAGCTCTCTCCCACCGAGCCATGTGGCTCAAGTTGGCAGCATCCTTGGAGTGACCACTGCCGGAGCCAAAGGCATCAACTTTTGGCATTTGGGTCACGGGATCGATGCCCATTTTGTCCAATCTTTTCTTAAGATGAGTATTCCAGTGGTTTTTTGATCTCATTATCAGTTCTTTTGGGCAAGTGAGTTGCTATGGCCGACCACCTCAAACCCCCCAAAGAGAAAAAAAAAAAAAAAAAGACAGAAGAGAAGAGACCATCAGCATAACTTGTATACTTTCTGAAACTGCGATAGTATTAGGCTATTAGCTAGTTATTATACATCGTGGCTTCTTGTTGCACTTAACAAAGAAGAAGCTTTATTTATGGTTAAAATGACTTTCAAATGTCAAATTTGGCCACAAGTTCTGGTAACAGAAACGATCTCATTGTGAAAAATAAGGATAAAGTTAAGCATACTTTAGCCATTTTCAAACTCCACGTTACGAAAATGTTTTTACATTATCACTTTTTTTTTTTTCATGTAAAGTTTGATGCACAAAAAGGAAGGTGAGTCACGAATATAAGTGATAGTTTATTACAAAGGTATCCTGATGGCATTGAATTAAACTCGTTTTTCTTCTAAATAAGTGTGCTCCTACCCGTTAGGGATCAAAGGAAAGGGAGCCCCACCCGCCAAATTCGGAGAAGAAATAAGCATATCCCTATCTAAGGCATTACCGGGAGGAGCTATTTGCCTGACCTGTTTCCAAGAAGAGCATGGAGCTGAATAATGGTTCGCTCTTCCTGCAAACTGAACTTTCCTCTCTTGATATCTGGTCTGAGGTAGTTAGTCCACCTAAGTCTACAGCTCTTCCCACATCTTTGGAGGCCTATAAGTACAAAGACAACAAAAAAATGTCGTCCCATGATAGAAAGTATAGCAAGTTTCCTGTGTCATAACATGATGATTATAGGAGGGGCTTAGCTGCTAGCAACTCACCAGCTTTGGCCGGCAGGGCTCGCCAGCTTCCATGGCCATGCTCCTTAGTGTAAGCCAGGAGCTTCTCGTCTTCTTCAGGAGTCCAAGGCCCTTTCTTCAAGCCTACTTTCTCACAGCATGGGGAGCGAACCATGGTTATTACTTTTTTTCACTCTCTTTTATTGAACACTTCTGGAGCCTATCAAACCACTATAGCTTCTTACAAGTACAAGAGACAAATGTCGGGAAAGATTAGGTGATATGGAAATTCAAGGAAGACAAAGATGATGTAAGGCGAGATGGATGAACTAGAAAGCGCATCCACTTTATATATAGGCAAGGAGATTTGCTCTAAACATTAATGGCAGTGTACCAATCAACATTTCCATGCATGTCCAACTTACCCCTTTGTGAACTTTACCCTTGCTAGAGTAGACTATGAACTAAAGAGTAAATGTTATAACCAAGGGGTAAGAGTGAACTTAGAATTGTATTAATTGTAGGGCCTTAGATTTGAATTCTAAATATATTTATTTAAATTGTAAGTGGGAACCCAAAAAAAAAAAAATTATTTTTTAAAAAACATAAAATTAAAAAAGCACTTAGGGACAATTAAAAAAAAAAAGAAGAAGATGAAGAATAATAAATACTATGAGGTGTTTATAATTTCCGCTAATTGATATTCAGACAATTTTTAATTAAATATCTATGTAAAATTCATCTCTTGAGTCTTATGGATGAGATCTTAACATAATGCATAACATTAAAAAAAGCACTTAGGGAAAATTAATACAATTATCTCCACCTATTATATTATTCCTATTTTCGTCCTCATTGTTCCTTTTCTTTTTTCTTTTTTCTTTCTTTTTTCTTTTCAACTAAATTGAGACTCAAATTTAAGTTACTAGAAAAGTTGCAAATTTGTGATTTTTTTTTTTTTGTAAAATGAAATTTTCATTTTAATTTACCAAAATTTAACAAGTTTAACATTTCTTAAGTTGGGAAAAGCAGTGACATCCTTATTCTTCCTATATTAATTTTTTAATATATATATATATATATATATATATATATAATCTAATAATTAAAGAGAGTTAAAAATAAACCTGACTGCGAGGCTGTTATAATTTAGAACCAATAATTTCAAGTTCAAGAAATCTGATAACTATAACCAAATCATTCAAAGGGTGGTTCGATTAATCAGTGGTTTGCCTTTCAGCTAATTCCAATTCAATCGGTGGTTTCAGGCTTGTTTTTGTCCTGTTCGGTCTAGTTCAAGTTGGTGCCAATTGGTTTCTGTTTTCTTTCTTTTCTTTTCTTTTCTTTTCTGTAAAAATCAAATTAAAAGTTTAAAATTTTCAATTTAATAAGCCTTACTAGTTCATTACATTTACAGTGTGCCATTATTTTACATAAATAAAAGCTTCAAAGAAAAAGGAAAAAAAAAAAGGGGTTAATTATATTCACAGTAGGCAACAACTACTCGTTGCAACAGAAGGGCTGGAACAGTACTCTTTTGCACACCAACGATCATCTTTTTTGGAAATTGTCGCGATCAGGTGACTAATTACGGTCGGGAAGCTTCACAGCAAGGGAAGAACAATGAACAACGTTAGTATGTGCTTTTCGTGTTCTACTTACTTGTGTATGTATGCACGCGTGTCTAAAGAGTTACAGCGAAGAAGGGTGGTTTGGGGGGGGGGGGTGTCATTCATATTTAATTCCCCAATTACTGGAACTGTTAAAGAAGTACAAAAATTAATGAATTTATGGTAAGGAAGAGCATATGACTTTATACTATATATAATTTTATTATATTTAAAAATAATTGAGCCCTCCCCCACCTAATATTTTGTCGGGTTCTGATTTGGCTGCCATTCTTTAAAATGGGGCGTTGCGGAGCCACCTAGAGGGCTGCAAAGATAGTTATTGACCCCATGAAGAAAGTTGCCAAATAAAGATGTTTATATGCATAATATATATATATATATATATATATATATTAATAACATGGATGGATTGACATTTGATATTCATGTCCAAAAAAAGAAGGTTTCTCAAAGTAGCTACACGCTACACCTCCCAACAGTGTATGACACCACAAACCAAGAGAATAAAATGAATTCAAATCCAAGTGACAAATGGATAGAAACATGTAGCTTTTCACTGACGATCTAACAATGCTTTTAGGTGATGGCTTTTCTGCACTTAGACAAATGAGGCAAACAGTGTATCAGAGCAATGCTATGCTGAGCAAGTAATTTAGAAAAGTGGGGTAGACGAGTATTCAAAACGTAGTCTATGAATTAAAAACGATCATTTTTTCCATTTATATTTCCACGCATTACCCACAAATAAAACCATCATAGAGAAAAATTTTAGAGGGCCTTTGTGATAAATTAAAAGTGGATCCCATTTCTTGCTACTTCATCACAATGAGAAACAATCAAAGATCAACTGACCAAGAATAATTATTCGTTGGACTATCTCTGTTATCTTTTTTAGGATGCACGCTGATAATTGTATCCTGAGGGGGAAATCATTGCGCAGCTGTCTTTAAAACAGGAACTAGTAGCACAATGGCTACTGGATTGCAAAGAGAACCACGGAAGATCAATTATCAGAAGGAAGAGAGCCCTGCAATTTGTCGAAACTTCTCATAAGAAACCCAGAACACAAATTGCCAAGGACCAAGCCTCGCCCATGTAGGAAAGAACCCTTTCCATAGTGCACTTAATCCCTCAATTCTAATCGTCTTCACCAGACAATCATAAGTACTCTTATAAATAACCTTGACATCCCTGCTTGCTGCTTGATTCATCATTCTTGTCTTCACTACATCAGCGGGACAACTCAAGGCTGTTGCAGAAAGGCCTGACATGATAGAAGATAAGGTGTGGGCATAGATATTATCAGCAGATATCTGTTTTTGGATGATGATTTGTTTAGCATGATCATAACAGGCTAATTCTCCCATGTTCACCAAAAATGCTCTTTGGATATTTGGAAAAACCCCTTTCCAGAGTCCTCCAAAACCTTCTGCGTGGACAATCTT
This sequence comes from Kandelia obovata, assembly GCA_021464305.1. Lineage (NCBI taxonomy): Eukaryota > Viridiplantae > Streptophyta > Magnoliopsida > Malpighiales > Rhizophoraceae > Kandelia > Kandelia obovata. The sequence goes on along the minus strand of CM038486.1, from coordinate 1,965,010 downwards.
CTTCAAAGCATCAAAAGGCCCTGAATACCTGGGTTGAAGACCTTGGCTCAGCAGTCGACCATCTGCTTGCATCCGCACCTTAAGAAGATCAGCGGGGCTAGCAACTACCTGTTACTACTAATTGCAAACAAAAACTTGTAGTTACTTTCCAAGGTTATGAAATGACCAGAAAAGAAAGAAAAAATTTTATATACAAGCACATGCACTCGTGCACATATTTCAAACTCTTTTAGCAGAATAAAACAGTTGGTTTCTGAATGAATATGATATTTCCATTTGACTTTGACCACCTGTGTCTATTGCTGACCAGATTGTTGCTTAAAAAAAAAGTGTGTTTTTGGAGGACTAGATGAATAGTCATTGATAATGAAACAAACTAAAGAATGCAGTCATCTCCCCCAAAAAGTTTAACTAGAAGCCATCCATCAAAGCAGTAGAGCATTAGAACTCACTCTCCTATTAATGTGCTTGACACCTGAAGAAAGGAAAATATAAATCTTCCACAGTCAACAAAAACCTCGATCACTGCTTGAGTCATGAAGTTAGAAATAGATTAAAGGGCTGGGGTCTCAATTGTAAACAATTCTTCGGCATACAATTTGATAAATCCAGTATTCACTCACAAACTCCAAATATTTTAACTTTGGCATTTACTTCTTTCCAAGGATGGGAAAGAGACCTCCAAGAGCAAGGACTGTGATTTGTATATATTATTTGTCAAGTTATTTGATTACTTGAGTCTTAACAGGCTGCCCTTCAAACAAGCAAACCATCAGTTTAATCTGCCAATTTCTGTCAATTAACTTTTACTCTTTCGAAGAGCAGGCATCAATGCCCCTGTCGGCTGTCCCCTATCCTAATCTAACAAGGACAAAAAGAAGATAGAAGACATTGAACATGGAATTGCACTGACGCCATGACTTCTCAAATTCTCATGTGTGACTATTAAACTCTGTTTATGGCTGCTAAGGATACAGCCTTAAGATGCAACCACTAAAGCCTTTTTGTTCTTCAATTGAAGTGAACAAGATATGCAACAACAAAAATAAAGCCTTAATCTCAAATTTAATTGAGGTCACTACATAATTTTCTCTTGCCATTTAGTTGTGCTATAAATCAAGTTTGGCGTAAAATCTAATTGTTCTAAATCCTTCCAAATCACTTGGATTTGATCACCCCCCCCTTAACTGAAGCATTTGTATGTTCATGTTGGACAGGTCCAAATTAAAGCAAACACCTCTCTTTCACCTTATCACCAAAAACTGTACTCTCTCTCTCTCTCTCTCTCTCTCTATATATATATATATATAGGCAAACCATTTTCCATCACAACACTGTCAACATTTCACTATCTTTGGTGCAAAATAAGTGTAAGAGAATAAAATCAGCTCATGTAACACCGAATGCCAGATTCCTTCTTTGGCCTGGAAGATTGCCACCACTTTAAGTTTTGAGGATTGAATTGCTTTGATTTCTCCAAAAAAAGAATACTAATGAAAACAGAAGGAAAGAAAGTAGTTGGGAAACTTATTCTATCATACGGTGCCAATTATTTCTTATCCTGCTCCTAGGATTCCTTCATCGTTGTTTTTAAACAATGCAAAAGGCACCAAAGCTTTAGCTCAGGCCATTTTTATTGAGTTCAGGCATTTTGTGATTATCACAAGTCATGCAAAAGACCCCACACATAAACTTAAGGAGACAGAACCCACATAGAAGATCAAAATCACGTGCCATGTCGTTCAGTTTAGTACATTATTCTTAAGAACACTGGCAATACTTTTTAGTTTTAGCTTTCTCTCTTCCTCTCATCCTAAATCCTGTCAAAAAGGGTGTCAGACAAGGAATAACATGATTGATTCTCTCCATTAATAAGTTTATGGAAAAGTTAAATGTACTTAGTGATTTGAAATGGTTGTAGACATTAAGCCACACATTCCATTATCATTAGTGTTAGTTGCATATTTTGTCTTTCGATGCATGCATTCAAAGATCATGATAGTATAATATAGTGCACTCGAAAGCATTCATGTCAGGAAACTCATAAGTTTATTGAGCTAAGGACAATAGCGACAAAGTTTACGCAGCATCTTCAAAGGACGAAATTTATTTTTATTTTTTGGTAAAATTTACAATCATCCACAGAATACAAACAGCAATTTCTAAAGCTTTGAACTTTGTCAACATAGAAAAATTTTATAATGCTTGAAAAGAAGCTCTTACTTACCTGAGCGATGACACCAGATAACCCACCAATGAGTGCTTTGCCTGGAAGAGAAATGGACCCGCCGCCGCCGCCGCCATCATTGACCAGCACCAAATTGCGCAAATTCTCGTAACCCACGATCCGGATGGGAGTGTAGAAGAGGTGTCTGATAACGGCCGGAGAAAGGCCACGGTAGAGTCCGAGAACGCCTTGTTCACGGATGATCTCCAAGGCGACCCGGAACGCATTGGTGGAGCGATAAGAGGAAAGACACTCGCCGTGTAGCTGGAGCCGTGTCTTCGTCAGGTCTAATGGGAATGTCGCAGTCTCCGCCGCCATGGCCGAGAGCGATGTCAGCAGGACCTTAGTGTTGGATCGGGTTCGGGTTCGGTCGCGCCCATCACTCTGGTCTGGTTTCATAACAACACCGCCTGTCAGTGTGGTTATAGAGAGAAGTGTTTTTAGATGTCAGATAGCAAGGCTGCCAAAAACCTTTTGGATACTTATTCTCTACATACGAGACTATAACAAGACCGAGAACCAGATCATGAGATCTAACGGTCGTGGTCTCGTTATGGGACCCACAAATGTTTTTCTCCTACAGAGAAAGAGACTCGAATTCTTACTTTTTAATTAGTAAATTATTCACTAAAAAAGCATGGTTTTAATAATAATAAATCATTTTATTTGGTTTATTCAAGTGTGTGTTAAAAAAGAGAAGTGTAGATTCACTAAAAAGCATAGTTTTTTTTTTTTATTTATGGTTGCTAAGGTGGAGACAAAGATCTGAAAAGTCTTTGTTGTCTCTGCTTAGCTTCTTCCTAAAGGAGATCTTGTTTTCCTGTGGAAATTCATAATGGGGATGCCCACAAACTTCAACAACAGCATGCCATTGGACAGAATTCATAAGACCCTCAAGCTGATAATGGTTTTAGCCTGTTTTTAATATTTCTTAGATGCTGATCTCTGCTTAACCAAATGGACTCAAATACTCTTGTTTCAGATGTTCTGTGTGGTTCATCCTCCCTATGATAAGTCACTTCAACAGCTACAAAGCCTTCTTATCAGAGGTTTAGTCCCTGAAGAGAAGTTAGAATTGAGAGATGGAATGTGCATCTTGAAGAAGTAATTAACCAAAATGACCACAATTTGCCTTTCTTCTCTGAAACAAAGCAAAGAACTGGTGATATCTTCTTTCATGATCTTATTATTAGATCATTGACTATGCCTTTCATTTCTAGTCATCACATCTTAAGCATCTCTGCATAAAAAATGGGGAAGTCCTAGCCATCGACATTGAGGGTCTTTTTTATTATCTTTAGTAGGATTCAATTAGCTGGCTTTCGAAAATGATTTTCCCTTTCAATACATGGGGCTTTGGTTTGTCTGGAGATGAAGTGAAATTCATTTAGGAAAAGCAAACTACAATAAGCAGGGCTTCAAAATTGATTGAGTGCCATCAACAGCTGTAGTACTCCTAAAGCCAACAACACAGGATGTGAGTGAGAAAATATAGACATACATGCATTGTAATATACCATGAACCTCTATTCGCTTTCCTCCAAGCTAGACCATGGGTGGGGAAAAGCCGTGCTGATCTTTAAACTACTGGATTGTGTAATGTCCTGCAATCCACAAAAATGATATCGTGCAACATTGTGTTGCAAATCTGCTTGATAATGTCGTAATAGTCCCCCGGAGGTACTTTTGAATTTTCAAAGTTGAGACTTGAGACGTGTTTGTTCAAGATCTCTGCATTTAGCACCGGCAATAATTCACAGTGCCTATGGGAAGATTATTGCATCATTGCCTATAGTACTCGAATGAAGGCCCCTCATGCACTTTGTACTGTACAATTTTGTAGGATATTTTAGAGGGGTCGAGCTATATCTAATGCAATGTAGTTTCATCACACAGCCTCAAGAGAAATGTTCATTCGTTAACATCCTCGGAGTTGCCTCTCATTCCCTGCGTTAGTAATAAAAAGCACTTGATTATCTCTTTATTCACCTCTCAAAGCTCCGTCAGGCAGTCAACAAAAGAAGGCTGAGATCACTAAACCATTTTCTTAACAAGTTAAGATGGCACCCAGTTGTTCATACAAGTGGATGGATTCAACAGCAGGTCTTCATATTCATGTGAATAACCTTACCTGTTTTAAGGTACATGTCATAAACCTTTAAATATCTCGGCAAAGAAGGGAACCGAATTCTAGCTTTTAAGTCTTGAAAAATCAGTTGTCACAGAATGCCATTAGGAGAGACGAATAAGATGTCAAGTTTATCTGATATCCTTGACAACTCAACTCCAACGATCAAATTCATTTTTACTCTAACGAAGGATATGGATTAAATGTTGCCAAGCTTCTATTTTATCAATCACTATATGGTACATACAATGCAAATCTTTCTTTTTGAATTACTCTATAACCTCAAAATGTATATCTCATAGTTACAAAATCATGTCGTTTTAATAAATATATTTAAAAATTAATTAGATATAGTAGAGTGAATTGATTTTTGATTGTTTCTATCCAATATCCATCCAAATGATAGAGCAATCTTTAAGAAAAAGATAAAATTTGAATGCGATCATTTCAGTGATGCAGAATCCTTACTCTACAGGGTGGCGATGTTGGCAAAAGGCCATATATAACTCGCAATAAACATTGAAGACAGCACTAGAGAAGCCGAGCAAACACATCACATAGATTTTGGGAAGAGATATTGACTGATGGGGTTTCGAGGGTTTAACATAAAAACCAGAATTATGAATTAGATGTGTGGGAGAGTGATTGTAGTGCTATTGCTAGTGACTTTTTTTTTTTTTCTTGAACGAAAAGCATGCTGAGAGTCTCTATTATTGAGGTGAACCATAAAAAACTAACAGGCATGAATACAAGACCCTGCGGATGATATTGTTACTCGGAAGCAATGTTGAAAACAAGAGAATCAAGGAGTTTAGAATTGTTTTTCCTGAACAGAACTAAAGTTCTAATGACTCTGTCTATGTCAATTTTAACGGCTGCAAACATAGAATTGATGCTTTTTGCATTACACTGAAGACAATCAATCCTTCAATTCGGTGTCAATCAAAAAATGAAAGAACACAAGAGCAAGTCATACAAGTGCAGCTAAAGTCAGCAAGAGACCCAGTTCTTATGGGTTCTGATAAGGGCAGATAAAAAGTCCCGCACAAGAGACTAAGATCGGCCCAGAGAGCCGTCCTTTCCCATCTCGAACATCTGCAATTGCCATTAAGCCGTCGGCGAAGTCCTGCACAGCCAAGAGCCTTTTCATCAACTTCTTCTCCTTCCCCCAGCTTCATCAGTCTCCCATCCTCCTCTTCTGTAATTGCATTCCCACTCGAAGCCGCGACCTCAATGCTTGATAGCAAGCACGCCTCGTCCTCAGTCAGCTTCTTCAAATCCCTATATTTCAGGGAAATACTGCCCATGTGCCCAACAAACTCCCGCCCACGATCTGTTCTTCCCCAAACTTGGGTGCGTGCTTGCCTTGCCAAACGAATTGCTCGACGAAGTAGTAAAAACCCTCTCCTCCGTACGCGAGAACGGATAGGAAAATCCCTTCCTTGGAATCGAAATGCGAGTTCCGGAGAGCGTTGACGTCCTGAACGAATTTCCCGAGCCGAAAGGACTCCAAGCTCTCGAGCTGTTTATTTAGCGTCAAGGCTACGGGAACAGACGAGGAGGCTAAGATGATCTCGGCGGCGCGACGTGAGATCTTGAGCAGCTTGTCCACGCCGTCTCGCCAGGCTAGGTAGGCTTCCAGGTGGTTCAACAAGTCTCTGTTTTCCATTGCCGGCCCTGCAAAGGAGTTTCGGGGTCGCTGCTGATGATGGGTTGGCAATCGATTTTCCTGCTGATTGGGTGAGACTCGTTGCAGTCTTTGGAATCCATGGAGATGAAATGGGAGCGTTCTTGTGTTGCTCACAGACCGACCGGATGACTGACGGGGAAAAAGGCTTCGTTTTGTTTTGTTTGGTAAATTTAATTTTTCAAACGAGAAATATAACGTTTTTTTATATTATTTATTTATTTATTTATATTTATTAAATAAAATAAAACCAAAAGGTTTATACAAATCAATCTAAAAGCAAGTTTAAGGGTTTATTTGAAAAACTGATTGATAAGATACTGAGAAGAATGAATGACAATAATAAACAACCGTTGATACGGCGGCAGCATCGCCGCAGCATCCGTTACAAAAAAAAAATGTAACCGTTACAGAACTTCCAATTTGAATGAAAAAAATAAAATAAAATAATAAAAACAGAGAGACTACAGAGCCAGAAAGCTCGTCAGTCAGTCAAAACACAAAGAGACAAATCTCCCGTTACACCCAAAAGAAAGAAAAGAAAAAAAAAAAAAAAAAAGGAAAATGAGAGAAGAAGAGCAACAGCTAGCAGCTGCAGAAGGGATCGTGATGCAAGAACTCAGAATCAAAGCCACGGAGCTGTTCATCAGAGAAGAATGGCTGGAGTCCGTACAAGCCTACACTCGGGTCATCAATCTCTGCCAACAGCACATCTCAAAGGCCCACCAAAACGGATCGGGTCAGGATCCCAGCCCGGATACAGATCAGCTGACCAAGCTCCAGAAAGCCCTCTGCTTGGCACTCTCCAACCGAGCTGAGGCAAAGTTCAGGATGAGAGATTTGGATGATGCGCTCAATGATTGTGAGAAAGCATTGGAATTGGACAGCACCCATTTCAAGTCTCTTCTCTGTAAAGGCAAGATCTTGCTCAGTTTGAATAGGTACTCCATGGCCTTGGATTGCTTCAGGACTGCTCTTCTTTATTCACAGGATAGCGGGAATCTTGAATCTATAAACGGGTATGTGGAGAAATGCAAGAAACTTGAGTTTCAATCAAGAACTGGTGCTTTTGATCTCTCTGATTGGGCACTCGGCTGTTTTCGTGGCAAGCCGCCGGAGCTCTCTGAGTACTTTGGTGCTGTGCAGGTTAAGAGGTCTGAGCTCAGTGGCAGAGGCTTATTTGCAACAAAGAATATTGATGCAGGGACTTTGGTGTTAGTGACCAAGGCAATTGCCTCAGAGAGAGGTATATTGTCAGGTGAAGATTCCAATGACAATGCACAATTGGTCATGTGGAAAAATCTCGTTGAAAAAGTTGTGGAATCAGCCACTAAGTGTCAAAGAATTCATTGTCAGATTAGTACGTTGTCGAGCGGAGAAGAAGAGGGCATGCTTGAGGTTCCTGAAATAAGTCTATTTAGGCCTGAGGCAGAGGAGGATTTTCAGTTAACAGAGAAGCCTGATATGGCCAAGATTTTGAGCATATTGGATGTGAACTCTCTTGTTGAGGATTCAGTTTCGGCTAAAGCCTTGGGGAAGAACAGTGGTTATTATGGTGTTGGATTATGGATATTGGCTTCATTCATCAACCATTCCTGTAATCCTAACGCAAGGCGACTTCACGTGGGGGATTATGTGCTAGTTCATGCTTCTAGGGATGTTAAGGCAGGTGAAGAGATCACCTCTGCATATTTTGATGTGCTTTCGCCATTGGACAAGCGAAAGGAGATGTCAAAGACATGGGGTTTCAATTGTAATTGCAAGAGATGCAAGTTTGAAGAGGAATTGTGTTCTAAGCAAGAGATTAAAGAGATGGAGTTGGGGCTTGAAAGAGGGATTGATATGGGTGGTGCAATTTTTAGGCTAGAGGAGAATATTAGAAGATGTACTGTAAGAGGGAAAGAAAAGGGTTATTTGAGGGCGTCTTTCTGGACTGCTTATGGTGAAGCATATGGCTCAGACAAGTGGTTAAAAAGGTGGGGAAGACGGATTCCGGCTGTGGATGTAGTTGTGGATAGTGTTGCAGATGCTGTTGGAAGTGATGAGAGATTATTGAAGGTTTTAATGGAGGAAATAAAGAGAAATGGTGCGGCTGTGGTGGCGATGGAGAGAGCTATGCAGTTGGGCAAAGGAATATATGGTAAGGTGGTGAAGAAACAAGCAATGAGATCCCTCCTTGAGCTTGGCAGTCATGAAACAAAGTACTAGAGCTACCTCAGCTATTAATTGTTCCATCTTTTGTTTCCTTGATTTTTTATTTTTTATTTTTTATTTTTGTCTTTTTTTATTCTCTTTCAAATATGAATGTTACATCCTTGGGATTGCTTTGGATAAACAGGTCAAGCAGAAATCTAGTTTTAATCAATCAAACTTGCACAACCTGTACTCCATGTTTAACAAGGATTATAACATATTTATTTATTTCATGGGAACAAATGATGTACATTTCTGCTTCCTTTCTAATTTGCTTATTCAGCAAGTCATTACAATTTTTCTGCTCCATCAGGATTTGTATAAAGTATTCTATTTTTGAGGAACGAGAATACACTTAGCAAGTATATATACATCATAATAGAGTAATCTGCTGTGTAAATTTGTAGGAGAAGCACTATAGAATTGATATTTCTCTCTATCCGTCGTGACTTGGTTCCATAAGCACTGACTCCAGTAGATTATACACGATAGTTACAATTGAACAAATACAAATTAATCAAGGTCAAGAAAAGAATTACAAGGAAGATGATGACTGGTATGATGAAACCCAGTCGGATAGGCAGCCTATGTTCAGAGAATCTTCAGAAGAGAACAATGTGTACAAAACCCAATCGGCATCTAGAAGAAGCTACCTTCCTATCAAGTATATGCATCTGTGAAAAGAGAAAGAGGCGGGACTACTAGCATTACGAATGAGGGTGGCAACGAAAGTGGCTTCTCATTTGTTTCAGAGTTAGAGTCCATTACCTGACAGTTATGTTGAAAGGAAAAAATATCTTAGGAGCTACAGATTTTCCAGGCAAGAAGAGATGAACACGAAAGCTGTGCGGGGAATGAAGGTGTGGAAAAAAAAGTATGCAGAAGATGAAAGGGAGGGTCAAATTGGCTGCAGGAAAGGTGAAAGCAATGTACTACTTTTGTGTGGAAACTTGTTTAAGCTTTTGTTGTGCCTTCGGTGCCAAACTTGATCATCAAATTGAAAGACAGGTTCCCTTTGTCTATGAGAGAAGTTATCCTACCAGCAATTAGATGATTTCCAGCAGGTACAATGGGTTCCAGTTATAGTAATATAGTAAACTATATATAACCATGACTTTAATGGAGAATCTTTTGTATATCTACTAGATCAAGTGTTGTTTAATAGTATTGCTAAGATAAAAAAATATTTTTTCCTTTTTCCCTTTTAGGGTCAATAAAAGTTGCAGTAGTTTTCAAACACCTCAATATTTTCTGCCGTATACACCATCAGTGCATATAAGATTAGAACCATATGTACTTCATCGGTTTAGATTGCAGCAGGCGGCAAGCAATTATTAATCATCATTTAGCACAAGTTGTACAGCATGTTTTTCATCTCTAGATCCATAGACAACATAGTTACTATCTTTATTCTAGTCGCTGTCAGTTGTCACAAGATTATCATCTGGCTTTGTTTTTCCCTTGACTTCCCCCCTCCTGATAAAAATCTAAATAGTATTTCATTGTTATCCAAACTTATTTTTTGTCTTTAACAAAAATGGAGCCTGATACTATGCATTATAATATGAATTTTAGCAGAAAGATTTGCCTTTTAAGATTTAGAGTCAGTTGGATGGGTTAGTGCAAAAGTTGTGGAGCAAGGATCCAATAGAAATATCCATTTTATTAGTATATGCATAAGGAATGAAGAAGAATTCCAAAATCTGTTTTATGACTTTTATCTGGACAATCTCTTTTTTTTTTTTCTTTTTTGTTGCACAGTTAACAAATTCCTTTGTATATATGCTTGGATGCAGTGTCTTGATTTAGAGGAATCTTGATCGCTTGCATTCAGTAGGTAGACCCTGAGGGAACCTCTTGAGGTCAGTGCAGTAGTTGTAGATAATGTAATTTTTTTGCATCCATCAAAGTCCATTCCTGCCAGAGGCATCAAGTGGGTGGACTTGTAATGCACTATATGCTGCAAGGAGTATGTGGAGATTGCATTACAAGAAGATGACCCTGATGACTTAATGCAAGCATTAGCTTTCAAGTTTCTGTAAGAGGCAGTGAAGGGAGCCTCTGCCCTGTCAGTCTTCACCAGCCTCCCTCTGGTAGCCCAGTCATCTGCATTCCAAAGACTGGAATAAACTCTCATGGGTTGCTCATTGGGGAATGGCACTCCGATTACTTCCAAGTTGTTGAATACTTTTATAGCAATGTTGTCCACTAGGAACCTGAAAGCACATAGACAATCACTGTTTTGATGGAGGTTACTTACGAAGAAATTGAAATGAAGATATGAATGGAGCTTACACGATCCTCTGAGAATTCCAGACAATTGAGTGGAAAAAACTGCTATTCCCTGTTCCCTTTTCCTTAGCTGTACACGTTGGTATGGATTATGAATTCACCTACAAGTTTCCCAAGAACTCGAACTCAATTTCCCCATGATTCGACCCTTGAGAAGACAACTGCATCAAATTGCAATCAAGAAAAGTTTTTAGGCAAATGGCAAGACAAAGTGAATTGTGAATTGACAACAGATATGATGATGTAACATGATGACTCGCCTAAAAGCTGGTGACAATGCCAGCCAAGTTGCCTGGTACTAGCTTGATTTGCACATCTATTCTGCCAAAGAGGTACTCATTCATGGACTGGAAGCTGGAGCCGGAAAATTTGTCAAGAAATAGTAGTGGGAGAAGTTGGCCACCGTCGTGTACCTGAGCGGGCCGACTTCCCCCAAGTAATGTCACCGTCCTGGTAGAAATTGCCTTCTGAGATGTTCATCAGACAAGCAAACGATCATAAAAAGGAAAAGCAAGACAATATTGTTGGATGAATAGGATGCCATTTTTGGCTTCTCTTCTTGTGCTCTAGAGCTATAGAGACCAGAGTTGTCTTTTGCTTAAACTAGACTCCGAGTGAGTCTATGTGATGATGGAATCCTCTATTATTTTTCTTTCTTTTCGTTCACTCAGTCATTTGTATTATTGTAACGATATTACACTTATTGGACATAGAAACTATAAATAAGGTTAGAGATAATCAATAAAATAATAATAATAATAAAAAAAAAAGTTTATAATTTTTTCAATTATATTCAGTTCTGTCGATCAATTCTGCTGACTTAATAGTTAATTTCTTCTTCTTTAGGAACCCCCACCTGGCATTATGGTAGAGAAGTGAAGCAGCCATGCCGCCTAGCACAAAGATATTATTTTCTTACCCATTAGAGTTTTCTTGAAAATAAAATGCTTCCCGTATAGCAAACTCACAACGAAAGAACCCATAATAGGGTCACCAACTTTGTGAATTTTTTCACTTTTGGGTCTCCGCCAACTCTCAATTTAACCAATTTTGGGTTATCGACTTTTAAATATAGCTGAAATATGGCTTCTTCTTCTTTTTTTTTTTTCTTTTTTTTTTTTTTTTTTTTTTTTTTTTTTTTTTTTTTTTTTTTTTTTTTTTTTTTTTTTTTTTTTTTTTTTTTTTTTTTTTTTTTTTTTTTTTTTTTTTTTTTTTTTTTTTTTTTTTTTTTTTTTTTTTTTTTTTTTTTTTTTTTTTTTTTTTTTTTTTTTTTTTTTTTTTTTTTTTTTTTTTTTTTTTTTTTTTTTTTTTTTTTTTTTTTTTTTTTTTTTTTTTTTTTTTTTTGTCAAAAACCATCAATAGTGGTTCACTAGTGCCCACAACGCATAAGTATAACCTTTAATACATATCATTATTAAAAAAAATAAAAAAAAACTTGGATATTTTTTTATTTTTTTCAATTTGATTCTACTATAGATAAAAGGACAATGATAATGTCATTCCTTTTAAATTTATTGCACAAGGGATGGCCGCTAAAAACTGATAAGCACGTATACCATAATAAGTATCAGTAAAGAAAAATCTTACCGGTACATGATGCCTTGCTAATCATGATAGACCAAAGCTGCCACATAGATGCACAATAAACTTAGATCCAGCCACTCAAAGAATGGCTAGGAACATGGAGATGCAACAAAAGAGCCTACCCTTTGAGACGATCCTAGCCATCACCACCAAGCTGATGACTCGTGATCGGGGGTGGGGTCGGGGGAATGTACAAGTGCATCCCAAGGAAATTAGAGCTGCAATTGTGATCTTCCCACAGCTTACATACGAAGCTGTGTAGAGATGCGAGAACCAACAGATAGGTCTTTAAAGCAATTTGTGGTTTTGGAGGATTCTCACACCTTGAATTCCAACAAATATTCATGTGTCCCTAACCAAAAGAGGGATCAACCCATCAAAGAAGAAACTGTGGAAAATTCATTGGTTCCCTCCCAGACACAGAAGTAGAGACAATCCATGGTCACAAAGTTCACAATAGAAATGGGTAAGAGAATCAAAAATGCCTGCACCCAATGCATTATATGAAAGTTGCACGCCATCACATTACACCTACAGACAGCTATCCAAAATTCTCAAGAATGATTCCCAATCCCATCTCACACATGGATAGACAACCGAAACAAGCAGACACTATGAGAATTCGGCTACATAATTTTCCCCCTCGTAAACAAAGGAGTGAAAAGTCATGGTTTCTAATCTCACTACTTCTCCAGACAATTACACATTATTGCTGGCATATCGCTCAATAGCATGTTGCCCACATAGACACTTGGGGCACCCAAGATACAGCTGGATTATTATAGGTGTTGATGTCCACAAATGTTTGAATGGTGAGTTCCATCATCAGGTCATGTTGGTCCATCCAAAAGAAAGCATCAAGAATGGGCCAGAGTGAAGCAATATTTTTCCAAATTCTGGTCATCTGATCTTTCTGACCTAGGCTGAAGGCTTCATCAAAGGGGCAAAGGTTGGCTTCAGTGTTTCATAGGCCACCGCTGTTTAGATTGTAGAGGAAAGGCAGCAAGGACAAAAGGTTAATTAGAATTCTTTATCTAGGAAGGCTGGTCTAGTTATCATACACAAATTGTAAGCCCTTGACATCACCAGAAAATGTCAAAAACAATATGCCCATTCACTTAACAGAATGGAAATTAAGCGGAGGAAAGAGTCTACCTGTTGACTAATATCCATGATGTTTTCTCTGCGATGTTGGATTCTGAACTGATAACCTGGCGATGAATTTGCTTATAACTCAGGGTCACAAAGAGATTATGAATAATTACAATAGTTTACTGTTAGGAAGTACTTGAAGGTTTACACAAAAAATTGAAAAATCAACAGTACCCAGTAGATTGGAGAAGCATTAAATTGAGAAAAGACAATATAGATAATAATAATAATTAAAATAAAAAAAAACATAACTTACCCGGTACTACCATGACGCCCAGAAGAGAAGCCACCATATGCTCCATAACCACTTTCACTTGCATTCTTAATAAGAACATGATGTTTCATTAGTGGGAAAAACAATGCAATATTGCACACAATTTGAACCACTGCTTCATTAAAGACAAACTAAATAGTCCGTGTAAAACACAATGTGTTTCAAATAGTGCACATCCCAACAATTGTCCATTAAAGGAAAATATTCAAACCAACTTACCAGTGAACTACCATTACTCCCATAATTGTCACTTGGAGGCAAATCACGAGAACCATATCCACCAGATGATGAAGAATATCCCCGTCCACATGATTGACTTCCGTGTTTTGGACCGTCTAAAATGTCCCCTGACATGGAAACGTATGGAAATGCTGAGGGAAATGCAGTTAACGCTCCATCCCTTCCAAATAAATTGGCTTTTAACCTCAAAATCACTTGTAAAAGGGCATTACTAGCAACATCAAGACTCCCTGTTATCTGATCAACATAACAGATGCAACTTGACACTGTTAAATTGGAGGGAAATTCAGACATCCAGACATTTGCAAATGCACATGTGTAAAGCAACAACAGTACTAAGATCATTCACCTGCACCATCTCATCATCTTCAAAAGCAACTTTGGGAAGATTCTCATCCGAGAGGATCCGGATGCTTGCCCTAGTTGTATTCCTCATCTCAGTAATAATAGACCCACCTTTACCCATAAGGCATCCAATCTGGGACCTTGGCACAAGTAGACGAGTTGTTATTACGGAATCACCTGATTCCCTTTCAGTTTTCTCACTGCATCGCGGTTGCAGTCGCAGTGCTGCATTCATGGTTGGAGATTGATCTTCCAAAAGCTGTAAGAGCAAATGCTTAGCTCCTTCAAACTACATAGCTATGGCTGGGTTTGTTCAGAGTAATCCAGATGGAGAGAAGTAGCTAAAGTATAATGCATGCTCACCTCTTTTGATGATATGAATATAATGCAATCATCTCCTTCAGCACCAGAGCTATCAACTTTGATGGAAGCCCTAGATTCTTGTCTTATTTGTTTGATAATGCCACCACCTTTTCCAATGACCCCTCCAATGTTTCCAATAGGACACACAAATCGAAGAGAGAATTCTTTTGAAGATGCATCATCTCGCTGGTCAGAGTACCAGCCACCCTTGTAATTGCCATAAAGACTCATTATAGGAGCGCCAGAATTTTGAGTCACAAATATGCCACCAGACTGATTCATGTTGGATGAAGAAGACAAAATGAGATGCTGGAATCGAGATGGATTATCATGAAGACGAGATGCCACATGATAAAGAGCCTTTCTCACAACTGCAGGTTCCCCAATAATCTGAAAATCCACCAAAAAATTTAGAAGTTCATATATGACCAAATACATTGCAATATCCAACCTATACTAATCCCAAGAAGCATACTGAGCTCAACAAGCAAATTGAAAACTAGAGATACCCATAGTTTTGACTAAATTTTATGCTTGCTTTTATCAATAATTAGGCATGAAATTGAAACAGCCAAGCATTAGCAGCCACATGAATATCACAAAAAGGAAATTCTATTCATTATTCCATATTTGATACCTGTAGTTTTGACTTAATTTTATTTTTGCTTTTATCAATAATTAGGCATGAAATTGAATAGCCAAGCATAAGTAGCCACATGAAGATCACAAAAGGAAATTCTCTCTGCTATGCCATTATTCGGAAATTCACAAGGGCGGGGAGAATTCAATCATACAAGAATACAATTTCTGCCCATAAAACGTATTAAAACCACATATCGTTTTAAAATCCTTACCAGAAGAAGCTCATCAATATTCAAAGCCAAAGGTGGCAAGTGCTCATCCTTTAGAACTCGAATCTGAGCACCCGTTTCGCTACGTATACTCTGAATCACTTGTCCACCTTTCCCTATAATACATCCAATCTGATCAGAAGGCACAAGCATCCTCACAGTTACTTGTTGAGCAGCAGCCGCACCGGCCTCTCCAAAATCATCAATCTCATCAAAATCAGCAGCAGGAGAAGGAGAAGGAGGCATCTCCTCCGCTACAATCCTATCATGAACCATGAAAAGCGCATCGAGCGCAGGGCAAACAAGTTGTCCAGTGTCCCCAAACACATTGCTCTCCTCGCACGAACTATACATAGTTACAACTCTCTCTTCAAAACCTGGAATCGCTTCGCTAATCCTAATGTTAGATTTGCTCTCAGCCCTCAATTGCTTCGCAATCTCCCCACCTCTACCAATGATGCTACCAATCTTTCTCAATGGACAAAGGTAGCGATACACGGTGTCGTCCCCACCAATGGCGTGTTGGTCGCTTTCCTCACCTGGGTTTCTACGCTTCCCTCCCCCGTAGTCAGATTGAGAATGGGATCGCTTGCCATAGTCATTTCTCTGGCCAGCCATTGTCCCTGTACTACAACCAAACTGTAAAGCTAGCCGCCTTTATCTGTAAACAAAAGTACCCAATTCAAATCAAAACCTTAAAAAAAAAAACACTCAAAACCTACGAGAAGAAACGGACACAGATCTCAATAACAAACGAATTGAGAGCTCATGAAATTAAAAGGGCTGAAAATTCAAGAACAGATCTCACATGGGTCGAAGTCAATTCTTCTTCTTGTTACTCCTCGTCGTCTGGGGAATGGAAATATCAAAGATCTAATCCAAGAAAAATAGTTTCTTTGTGTCTAATTTCTAGGGTTGTTATCCTTTTGTTTACCGTGACAGAATACGTCAGATTTGACTGAAATATCCTCAAATGTCACAAAATTACTATATTAGCCCTCTACCCGTTGGTGGCTTCTGATTCAGGGCATGCGATTCACTAATTGTACTTGTAATGGTGTATTATGTCCTTTTGTTTTGTTTTGTTTTGTTTTTTCTCTTTTCTCTTCCTGCTTAAAGCAGCTAGTTAGTGTAGCATGATAGTAAAAATGTATCACATGAAATCCTTAATGGTAGACTACATGAAAAATGGTGTGTGATTCTAAAAATTTGATCATGTAACACAATTTTATGAAGTGGAGGTTAATTATCTTTACAGAATAATATTGTTTGATTGAGTTCTTCCTTATTCTTTTTTTTTTTAAGCTACCTTTGATTCTATCCATATTCTCCACTTTTGTAAGATTGCAGCTTACGAGTCCCAGTTAAGCTCTTTAGCAATTTGATAAGAAAAGTCCAAGAAAGTGTTGGAGGTCGGCATTGATGCGAAGCTGTGTAGTGGACTGTTAACAGAAAATTGGAAAACTTCGTTGATTCAGGACAAGATGGGTGCTAGACGACAAGCAGTGATCTGAGTACGTAAGAGATGATTTAATATTTGGATGATTAGGAGGTTTAATGATGTCATACTCTTTCATTAGCTGGTAACCATTTGGTCTCAAGTTTCATCCTGGCAATGTATAGACTGAGGGGCACAAGAGACAAAAGTCACCTCGCATAAGAATTTCATGTCGTTGCCTAACTGCTTGATTGAATTTACAATTGAAAGTAAGTACTAATTCAATGTTTATTTGCAGAAAATAAGTTCACATTTGGTTTAAATGTTAGAAAATTACCTGTTCTGTCGCTAGACTGCTGCTTAAAAACTGCTGGTGAGCAGATATTAAAACTTCTGCTAAGCAAGCTTTTTTTGTCTTTTTTGGCCAAAGTTACAACATAGAGGAAAATTCTATCATGGATATATTTCATAATGGATGCCTCTTACACTGAGGGTCTCCATATTAAAGGGACCTATCTAATTTCTAAATGTGGCAGTGGTAGATGTCAAATTACAGGCTCAATTCAACCATGGGATAAGCTCTTATGAAGTTTTAAATTTTTAGAATTTCTTATAATTAAGTTTTAAATTTTTTAAATCAATCTTAAATTTTTATTTTTCATTTCATATAAATCATTTTTTAAATAAAAATTCGTCGAATTGTTTGATATATAATTTAATTATATGGATATCATATAAAAAAATGTATCTTGAAAATATAAAAATGTGTTTGTATATGTATTTTGCTAAATTTTTTTTCCTTTTTCTGACATATAAGATGCAAAGATCTTAAATTCTTTGCTTATAAATTGAAGAAAAAAAAATTATATGTATAAAAAAGGAAAAATTTTTGATAAAATATGCAAGTAAATGTAATTTTAAGTTTTAAAACTTAATTACAAAAAAAAAAAAAAAAAAAACTAAAAAAAGTTAGTACTCCCTGAAAACTTCTCTCATTCAACAATTGTTCTCACAAAGTTGGTGTGGTTGCAATTCAAAAATTTCTAAATGAAAACCCCAAGACAACATGTTCAGATTTAGTTCGGCTTCCCACGGGGTGAAAAAGATGGGAGGGAGACATTATTGCAACTTGCAAGATGACATATCTAATAGACCTTACCCAGGTTCCGGTTGGGATCGAAACTGGACTGAGATTGTGAATGAGCCTAGTTGACTCTTCGGTTGCAATTTGAGTTGTTGGTGAAGAGTGGTCCAGTTCAGTTTGAGTTCAGGATTGTTAGGGACCAACCCAACTTAACAGAACTGGGCCTGTGTAACATTTGAAACCTCAAAATTGAAGTAGATCCAAACGGTGTAAAAGTTTCAGTTTCATGAGCTTCATTGCAATAGTGCTGTGCTTTTCCCACAATTGGTCGAAACACTCTTCATTGAAAATATTTTTTTTAATCTTGTATTCGAGTTCTAGTGATTGCATTTTCTTTTTCTAATTTTTCGACCCCTCTTGGAATTGGGAAAAAGCCCCCCCCCCCCCACCTCCTTAAATCCAATTTTCTCGGCCACAAAAATTAGCTGAACTGGGGAGGAACACTACTGGACTGGACTGTTGGAAGTGGTACAAAAGGGGACGGACCCATCCTGCATCCTCCTTTCAACAGTCACGTGCCATGCCATCACTACACTTGACAATACGTGGTGATGGTAGGCACAACACGACAACTCGACAATGGCAACGGTTAAAATTGATGGGGTGAGTAAATTTTGTTCAATCATTTCTCTTTTTTTTTTTTGGATCAATCCCAGCACTTGCCAAAATGGTTCTCTACAATGGTCTTTGGTTTTATTTTTATCTATGAAAATGTGACCTCCTCCAAGCTCCTAAACTGATTTTCTTCTGGTGTGAGTTTGGTTCAAGTGTCAAAAACACCTCAACTCGTCATGAGAAGTGCTTTATTTGCTTTTTGAATTACATGCAGCTCAGGGCTACTTAATGGTTCAGTTTTGATTTAAACATGTAATCCAAGGTCCATGGAAATTGGTTTGTCAGGAACACTCCAAGCAAGTCAATATAACTGCATAAAATGGTCTTTAATAAGTCTATATTTCTATTTCATTTTTTGACGCTGCTCCTTATTACTACCAACTTTATTGTACAGTGCAAAGTTGTCAACGCTAAGATTCAATACATATTCCGACAAGCAAAAACAAAACTTACAAAAATATCAAACGAAGAATGTTAGCATTGTAGATAGGTGATAAAAAATAACTGAATGAGCATGGTTTGAGAGAGGGAAAATCCCCCAATTACCTCATTAAAAGGAAACATCATCTCAAAATGGAGGGATAAAGAGTGGTGGTTAGCCATATTAATAATGCAGAAGAGGAACAATCTGGTTTAATTTTTAGTAGCTGGGGCAGGACAGGGCTTCAATTAAGGGTGACACGTTCGTGCTCCCAAATGAACAAATTGCCCACTCTACTTGAAGTTTTCGTTGAATTTTTTATCTCACTAAAAGCTCTAACAAAGCTCCAAAGAGAGCAGTAGGCTTGGTACATTTGCAATGCACCAGAGTGGAAACTCCATTCTAGGCATGTGGAATCCATGTGATGGGAAGGGCCCATATACCCCACAAGTTGCTTTATGTCAAATTGTACATAACAAGGTAAGTCTTATTCATTATCTTGAGCAGCTCTAACGTGTTGTCCCTGCATGTGAATGTTCTTGGGCTAGCAAAAGCAATAAAAACTGTTCCCTCCCTCTCTCTCTCTCTCTCGCAGAGTAGCCGTTTTTTTTTTTTTTAAGAAAAAGAAAAGAAAAACAGTAAAAAAGAGGCATACTTTGATTCAATTTTTTGAATCTCACGCATGGAGGGCAGATTCAATTTATTCTTTTTCCAATTCTTGCGGAGGGAGGATATGCTACAATCAATTAAAAAAACAAAAACCCTTAAGACACTAGTACTTTAGCATGCTAGATAGAAAATTTGCATCACTTTTGCTTTCAATAGAAATCGCATGGAAACAGCAACACTCCCAGCAATATATATATATATAGTTGACGGCCAATAATGGTCTCAAATAACCAAAAGCACTAGAATGTTGATTAATATCAATGTAATTAAAACCCTTTTGATAGAGCAATAAGATGCTACTCCTAGTATATACCAGATCTCAACGTGATTTTGTTGATGATTACTGACACTGTCAGAGCCCGGTAGGAGAAAAGGCAAAATATTCCCACTGAAAATTAAAATTTGACCCCATTTTATTGTTGTTTTCTATGTTTGTTCTTGTTAAGATTTTTATTTTTCCTCCACTCAATTCTTTTTTTTTTTTTCCCCAAATCACGATCAGTTGGATTGGTTGTTGAAGGAAATAAGCTCCTAATTGTGCCAAATACTACCTTAATTGTGTAGCTCAAAAGCAAAATCTCATGGTGGAAAGAAACACCTCATTAATAAGAATTATATGATATTTGTGCCGTCATATATGCATGAGCTTATAGCAATTGTGCACATCTAATTGTGTAATGAATTCCTCGTTCCCAACATTTATATCGATATTAAGCTTTTTTTTTTTTTTTTTTTTGAGTGTTTCAATGGCTTCTACCGACTTCTACAAGACATGTTGCTACGAACAAATTGGTTGAACTTTTTTGCCGCCATGAAAAAAAAAAAAGGCAAGCCTCCTTGCATCTGAGCCAACATACGTTGGCCCTGCTAACGAATTCTACTAAACAAATCGTGGAACTTTATTCTCTCTGTCCATCAATTTGAACAGCCAAAAAAAAAGAATGGCTGCCAGAGAAAACACTTGTCTTATTATGAATGACAAAATGCCTTTCGTTATATATAATAGTCATCAATTTGGTGCAATTTAACTGGCAAGACTTTATCTTGGCTTAAAAGTCACAACAACATATGATTAGGGTGCATGATAGCCACTTTATAACAACATTTGCACATGGGGGGGGGTGTGTGGGGGGCTGGACAGGGAAAGAGAGTGACAAGTCAAAAAAGAGAGTCGATGGGAGCATCTAGGAAGATTTGACATTGAATTAAGGTCTTAATAAAATCATGATTAAGCTCACAGCAGCACTAATAAGCTTGTAACATCATCAACATATAATTTTCCATTTAGATATTTAATATTTACAAGTCTTGGGCACAATGAGTGCTTGTGAGGGACAGATTGGGAAGGTGGGGGTTGGTCGTCTGAGGCTTAATTGACTCAGGCTAGGCAACAATGAAAGTTGTGCTCTATGTTTGATTTATTGATTAATGACTCACGGATGTCCTATGCCAAAATGGCTCTAATTGCCTAACAAATTATTGTGGTAGCTAGATGTAATTGTGGAATTTCCATGATTGAAAACAATTAAATGACTGGCAGAAGCAGACAGCATATCTTAGCTGGAAGGTAACAACTAAACCAAAGTTGGAAGAGTGGGAAAATTTTCAAACGAATAAACTTTAAATTAATTTTAAATTTCAACCAGCACGAATAAAAAGGACCGTTCATACTATCTTTTTTTTTTTTTTTTGGGGGGGGGGGGTTGGGTTATTATCAAAATAATTAGATACAATATAACGCAACATGAAAAATAAAGAAAGTTATTATATAATGGAGTTGACAAACAAGAAAATAATTAAAATAAAGGGTACAAAAAAGAATGGTAAAAAATGCTTATAACTATTAAAGAAGTTTTAGATAAGGATTTTTGGTATTTATTTACACAAATTATTTTAATTATGCGAACATAATATATTTTTGAAAAAAAAATAAAAATAAAAAAGAGAGAATCCCATAAAAACATGTGTGGATCCCACGTTCCACATTATCCGGGACCCACCATGTAATAACGCCAAAACTAAATAGATTGTGTCAAGATACGATAAGAAAAAGTTAGGATAATAATTAAGATTAAAAAAAAAAAAAAAAAACAGAGAGAGAGTACACGACAGAGTCTATATACAATCGCCACAATTTTGTTTTTCCAATTGACTTTTAGTTGCCAGCGGTATCAAAATCTTTTTCGGGTCGGACAGAACAAAACAGCGAATCCTTAGCAACAGTGAGGGTTGTGACCAAACACGCTGTTGAATCAAGAAAAAAAAAATAAAAATAAATAAATATATATATATATATATAAAAAGTGTCGATCCACCGTCAGAACGATGGACGGTCCAGAAGTAATCGTTTTGTCAGTTAAAGGAGGAAGGAATACTGTTAATAGTTGTCAAAGCGAGATTGCAGCCGTTGGGGACTATTCAAACGGGACGCTGGTACAAACGAACTTTAATTTCATGATGTTAAAATTATTTTTAAGATTAAAATATTTTAATCTAAGTCTCTTTTAATGCGATAATAAATAATAATAATAATAATTAAAAAAAGTAGAAGTTTATTATTGACACTTAAAAGTTCAACTTAAGAAATGATCTGTTGTTATCCTTATACATTGCTTTTTTCATTTGATTTAAAATTTTTATAAATGATAATTTTTCAATCCAATATTTTTATTTATGCGTGTTAAAATTTTAAGCATAAATTTATAAATTATATAATTAAAAATTTTAATTTCAAAATAAATAAATTAATATATAAATAAAATGATTGATAAATTAATATTTAAAATTAAAATATACTATCAAATTTATAAATATATTTAAATTCTATTCAAATAAAATGAGAAAAAAATTATTCTTTTCATAATTTTTTATTTACTCAAATCTTTCTCACAACAAACTGTAGTTTTCTCTCTTTATATCTTTCATGTGAGATGTCTCCTTTTCTTCTCTTCTGGGTTTTATTGCTATTAGGGTTAGAGGAATATTGCTCATTCAATAAACAAAACTACTCAAAAATGCTGTAGGAAACTCAAAAATAAAAATGAAAATTATTAGATAACAAAAGGCCAAATGGGATTTGAATACATGCATGCAAAAGGAGCCAAATCACTCGCATGTGCAACCACTACAGGGCGATGTTTAAAGTTAAAGCAAATCAATCGCTTTCAACTGGCAATTTGAATAGCTAATCCCTCCAACCTTAATAATACCTTCTCCAATTATCACAATTTTTTCTTTTTTCTTTTTTTTCTTTTTGGTCCCGTGGAGACTTATTGTGAAGTTAAAGTTATTTTCTTTTGATTCAGTTGTCATGCTTCGTCAAAAATAAAATAAAAAATATATAATAATAATAATAATAATAATAATAATAATAATAATAATTTCCTTTAAAATAATAAGGATTAAGGGTGTAAAAATACCTGACTTTTGCATTTATAGTTTTTGTTTTTTTGAAACGCATTCCTAAGACATTTTTACTCCCGCGAGGCAGATGGATGAAAAAGCTGTATGAGTAGACTGAAAACGATGACCTGACGATCGTTAATTTTGGGTTTGACTCTCTAGGGAGTGGTGCCCCTCGGGAGTCAGCTCGGCACGAGCTGTGCTAACTGTATCTCGTTAGGTTCACGAGACATTTTAATCTTTATTTTTAATATTTTGACTTCATGATACTTAATATATAAGACATATAAAAATAGACTCTTTGTGATGCAATTTTTAGCCGTGTTTCAAACTCAAAATAACATCACACACTGATGTTATTATCTGTATAGATTTTATATTATTATTATTATTTTTAAAAAAAATTATATATTTTTTATAAAATTGCACGATATATATAATAATTAACAAAATATGTATAAGGCAATATCATTTTTCTATTATTTATATATATATATACACACACACACACACTACGATGAATATGCTATCCTGTCATTTTTCAAATATCAAGTGCATCCTGAAGTTGGACTGGCAAGCCCCACGCCTGTTTTCTGCACTCAAGTGGACGCAGACTGCCTCGAGAAAATGTTTTCCAGTCTATTTATATTTATATTTACATTCCAAATGCAGATAGGACAATATTATTATTTTTTTTATTTTTTATTTTTGGGCACAAAAGGTATGGGTACTTGGTTAGATAAGCTATTTGCAGTAAATTAACTAAAGTTCTATTAAATTAATGAGTGATGAAAAATAATGAGTGCTCGTGAAATTGAACTAAATTAACTAAACCAAAAAGATATATATATATATATATATATATAATTTTTTTTTTGATGATATACTCACAATTAAATTAATCCTAATTTTTTAACTTTTGTGCTTGCCCTTTGATTGTTACACTAATCTCTTTGGAAGAAAATACAAAACAATAAAAGACAACAAGTAAACCCATGAAACGCAAGATGAAAGTGCAAAATCGAATACGAGTCAGTAAGTAAGTAAGTTGATTTGATTCTGTAATTCCGAGAATCTCGGTCCTATGGTTTCGCCGATCAATACCAGAATCCAGGTCACGGCTGTCCAAATATCATTGAGCATCACCCCTCGTTAAGGTAGGCTGACGATAATTCGATGTGAATTTTTGATCATGAGTTCTTCATTGTTGCATATTTTCTAAATAAAAGAGAAATTTATCATTAAAATATACTATTAAAATTATAATTTTATGAATATTAATATTAATTATAAACAAATTTATTTAAATTTAAGAATATTAAAATTTAAAAAATTTTTCACGCAAGAGTTGAAGAATTAAGGGAAGACGTAAACTAATAAGTCTTAATGTGAATTTATGTATATAATAATTGATAATGATTACTTTGATTATAATGTCACTTCACTTATATGTATTTATAATTTTTTTATATTTATTTTTTAAAAAATATTATACTACGAACTAAATAATAAAAATAATTTTATTAATTCTTATAAATATCGTGTTACTCTTCCCAAAATTAAAAATCAATATTTTTTTTACGACAAAAGTCTAAATTCATGTCTAAATTCAGGAAGAAATTAAAGTTGCACCGAAAAAAAAAAGAGGTACGGAATTAATAGAGGGAGGAAATGGAAGAGAGGAAGAGAGAAAAAGAGAAAAAGGTCGTTGCTTGCTTTGCACCTTTGTTTTATGTATGGAGGGAGGTTTCCTTCGCTACACCCAACTTGGACACAGGCAATTTCCCACAAGGAAAGCTACAAAGCCACGCGTTTCTGAGCCACAAAACAGCCATTCCAGCCCCCATGTGCTCTCGTTTGTTTTTCACTACTACATAACTGCCTTTTTTTGCCCCGCCGTTTAAGGGTCCCAATAGTCTCTAGCTTAGAGCAGGCTTCTGTTGTCTTTGTTTGTGCGTGTAGGGGTAGGTGGTTGGGGGGGGGGGGGGGGGGGGGGGGGGGGGGGGGGGGGGGGGGGGGGAGGAGAGAGAGGGAGAGAGAGAGAGAGAGAGAGAGAGGTTGTTGTAATGACTTTTGACTGTGGCCAAATAGTCCCCTAGGGCCCCACTACTGAGCCTCTATAAATTTCATCCAACCCCTCCCTCTATACTTCACTCAACTGGCTCACATATTTCTCCATCTCGCTTTACGTTGTCAAAATTCCGTCTAATTGTAATGTCTCTTCTTTTCTATATCTTCAAAATTGATGTGTTATGTTAGAAAATTTAACCTAACATCTTAAAATGGCTTACTTCTTAGTGCAGGAAAAAATGGCTCTTGCTGCAATTTTCATGGTGGGTTTTATAGCAATGTTCTCATGTGTGAATGCTCGTGGTGGAGGAGGAGGTTGGATTGATGCTCATGCAACCTTCTATGGAGGTGGAGATGCTTCTGGCACAATGGGTATGGTTACAAATAGACATTAATTGAAAAATGCATTTTAAAAAAAATGCAGCTTTAATGTGGCACCCATTTAAGTTTTATCTTTTTCTTTTCTTTTCTTTTTTGTTGGATTTGCAGGTGGAGCTTGTGGGTATGGAAACCTGTACAGCCAGGGGTATGGGACAAACACTGCAGCATTGAGCACAGCTTTGTTCAACAATGGGCTGAGCTGTGGGGCTTGCTTTGAAATAAAATGTGTGAATGACAGGCGATGGTGCCTGCCTGGCTCAATTGTGGTCACGGCCACCAATTTCTGCCCACCAAACAATGCCCTTTCCAGCAGTGATGGGGGCTGGTGCAACCCTCCGATGCACCATTTTGATCTTTCTCAGCCAGTGTTCCAGCATATTGCCCAATACAAGGCTGGAATTGTGCCTGTGGCTTACAGAAGGTATCTACTTCTCTGGTTCTTTCAGCTAAAGATTTGAATTTTTTTTTTCAAGAGGAAAATTTGGTTAATTACAACATTTTGAAACTAATCTCCCTTCTTTGGTTATCTGGGTCCCTCTAGATATACTTTTTTGGTTAATTACAACAATTCCTATAAGTACTTCTCAGCAAATGTTTGACTTTTTAACTGCAAACAATCCTGTCCAATCCCTTACGTTTTGTCAGCTCTTTCCTCCCCCTCCCCCCAGCAAGTCTAACTAGGTAGACTTACCCTTTTTATTTTTGTCTTCTAATTTATTGTTAAGTGGATCATTTTAAAGTGATTGCTTTTTAGTTTCCAAATTTTATTTAAATGAATTGTGTGTGTGCGTGTGTGGTGAGTTGACTTCAATTGTTGTGCTGTGTTGCAGGGTACCCTGCGGGAGAAGGGGAGGGATAAGGTTCACAATCAATGGTCACTCGTACTTCAACCTAGTACTAATCACCAACGTCGGTGGTGCTGGCGATGTGCACGCTGTGTCCGTCAAAGGGTCGAGAACTGGCTGGCAAGCAATGTCAAGGAACTGGGGCCAAAACTGGCAGAGCAACACCTATCTCAACGGGCAAAGCCTCTCATTTAAGGTCACCACCAGCGACGGCCGTAGCTTGGTCTCCCACAATGCTGTCTCCTCGGGTTGGTCCTTCGGACAGACTTTCACTGGTGTTCAATTCCACTAACCAGCCAACCAAGCCCATCCATGTGTCCCTTCCGTACTATTATACTTAGTGGTCGTAGTGGTATTTTGATTAGTGTGACTGGCTAAATATATAATATTATAATCTGAAATGGGTCAGTCTTAATTAGGCTTGTTGGGTCAAAGCAAAAAGGGCTCATTTTAAATGGTCCTTTTTCTCGTTTTGAGGTGTGTGTTCATTTTTACTTCTGCTATAAGAGGGCAGAAGATGGCAGAGGTGGACTTTTACCACCCGCCTGGAGTGTTTGAATAGGCAATGTTAATTATATGATGTTTCTTTTTAGTTTTTGGGTGATTTGGAACCTTTTTTTTTTTTTTTTTCCTAATTAAGGTTATTGTAATCGGTTTAGTGGCCGAATTATGTCCTTTGGTTCTCATTTGAATTTCCTATTTCTACCAGTTGTGTAAAGTAGAGTGCTATTCTATATCTAGCATCACTATGGCCCATAGTTTGTTGTCATTTTGCTTCAAAAATGCCAATGACACATGAATGCATAAAATAAAATCTTCCGTTGTCAGTTATTCTGAACAAGGGATTCAAGAAAAAACAAAAAACTCAAGCCAAGCTTGTCCAAAATTTGATCAAACCTAGGCTCCATTTGCCCCAATTTGGGCTGGCATCTGGTCTATAGAAGGACCACATGATCACTTTATATAGTTTGTGTTCATATTGCCTTCTTTTCAATCCAATTTATCTATTCCAAAAAAGAAAATCCTCTCAGGCTCTGGGAACAAAGTTACATTAAAAGATGCCGAAAATAGAATTAAAAAAAGGCTCTTTAAATCTCTTGGCATGACCCTTCCATACTACATTTTACAAAGTATATGTATTAGAGAGAGAGAGAGAGAGAGAGAGAGGGAGATGTTTGAAAAATGTCTAAAATTAATTGCCAGAGGTTTCTTTATTCATTTGTTGACAATGAGAATCTCCCAAGTTTTGTAAGTTATACCACACCATGCCCTTGTTAAGGACGTTCCTGCTTGTGAAGATTGTGTTTTGGGGTTATAAGCGAAGATTGTGCTTTCCATACAACAAAGGGAATTGATCCATAAACTAAATATGTTTTATAATAAAGACTTAGAACTCATATAATTTGAATGGAATGAACTATGAAAAAAATTATAATTAATAACTAAATTACTTAGATTATAACAATTGATATTATTTTTAATAATTTTTAGTACAACAATTAGATGTGAATCCATGCAGTTCAGCCCAACATTTTTTAAAATACTAGCAAAAAGCTTCATGAAACCTTGTTGAAATATTTAATAAATGAAAACTTTACTAAGCCCAAAAGGTAACCATAAAAAAGCTGTTCAGTAATTTAACAAATTGTATCTGCTAGAAATTTGGGATGCACTGACATAAACATAACATTAGGCAATGTTGTTAACAATGATAATCAATAAGGCATAATAATAGCTAGAAGATATGCAATACTATCAATTCTAAACATCCCTGGTTGATACTAAAAATAAAAAAAATAATAATAATGTATAGTTTTTTATTGTTTATAATAACTTTTTTTTTTCCAAAAAAAAAATCCAAAAATTCTGTTGTTGAATAATCTTAAAAATAATTCTTTTATTTTTTTCAAATGTTTTTCTTTAATTGTACTGTACAATATTGGCAGTGTGGCTGGCCCTGTTGACCTGGATTCAAATAAAAATTTTAAGACATCTCATGTCGATGTCCATCTCTGCTTGTCATCTGGCTTTCCAGTCTATTTAGTTGCAGATTGCACGAAGATTCACTTCTGTTTAGTGACATGAATACTACCATCCAGAACCATTTTCTGCCTTTTTTTCATTTAAATTTTTTTTTTTTTTTGGTCTTGAGAAAGTCATAAAGTATTATAGCATAGTAGTTTTTTTTTTTCAAAAAAAGTATAATAAATTACAAAAAAAAAAATTAAAATATCAAAAAATTTTATTTTAACTTCTAGTTCATCAAATTTTATTCTCAATAACATTTCAAAATTTCTTGGGCCAAGCTGTTATGAAACAAAGTTTTAAAATGTAATTCAGGAAAAATTCAACTCTACATACATACATACATACATAACGCAGCCGCTAAAAAGGAGAGGCCACGTGAGTCGGTTAATCGGCGATTTTCTCGGTCTCCAAGACAAAACTGTGCCACGTGGTGGAAGGTTAGTCGCACGTTGCAGCTCTTTGAACTCGGTGAATCCTACCAGACGGCTGCTAGAGATTGAGCTGCCCATGTGCTCTGCCGCTTTTTCCGCTGAGCCATCTGTCCTTCTAGCTGCTGCTTCCTGACAACCCTTGTAGGTCCCACAAAAAACAAGAGAACAAAAAAACACAAAACTAAAAATATCTTCTTCGCCTTCTTTTTGTTGTCTTTTCACTTCATTCTTCTAAACCCAAAAAGCTCACTTGGAAAATTAAAGATTTCTTTATTTTTATTTTTCTCTCCTGAATTAAATTCACCTTTACTTTATTGTTTGTGGGGGACAGCCAATTTTTATAAATTCTCGTAAAAGCATCACCTACTTTTCAATGTAAAAAAAAATATATATATATATATATTTTTATTCAAAATTTATCACATCACATATGTAATTATGATAAATATTTGTAGAGACTCGGTCATATTTTAAAATTATTATAATTTTTTTTTTTATCAAAAACTTAATATTAGAGTATTAAACATTTAGAACTGCTAATAATATTAAAATGGTTGCATGGGCTGTAAAATTCAACAATCATATGAGGAAAAAAAAGTTAAGCAATGCTAAGATGAACTTTGCTTAGAATTGTTGAGTACATCTAGTAAGATGTTTGTAGTTGAGGGTATGCGGCTGCAATTGAAGGGTTGGTACCAGATACTGCTTTAATTAACTTAAAGAGAATAACGCCTTATGCAGTAAATGCTTCATTACAAGTTAGTTAAAAGGGCTCGAACTTGGGGGGGGTCAAATTCGAGTCTTTTTTGTCATTTTTATTTTGCTAAGTTGACATGAGCAGCCAGCCGGTGGTTTGGACCATCCCATAATGAAAATGGAGCAGTTTACAGAAGCTCAATTCGTACAATGTTATTTCGAGTTACAGCCATTCATATGTGGTTTTCAGTACACAGGCAAAGAATCAAGTTGTGAAGCCTATGGTCTGCCTGCCATCAGTGAGACTTTTAACACCCAAAAAAAAGAAAAAGAAAACAAAAAATGGCCGAGTAAAACTAAGGGCAAGCTATCAACTGTATATGGTTTCTATACATTAGGTATGTAATGTCACAGAAGGGGTGCTTCATTAGGTTGGGATTCCTCCAAAGAAGCGACCAGCGTTACGGCATTCCCGGCTTTTCTCAGGCTGTATAACATACAATCCTACTTCTTGCTGGCTGGCTGCTCCTGGCATTTTTCATGCCTTGGCGCAAATTCAGCAGCTTCTATTGATGGTGGCTGTGTTATCTGTCATGAATGTGGCCAAGCTCCCCAGCAACTTCGATATCAGTCGTTCAGTGGTAGTATCACTCCTGAACCTCAGTTTGGCTGTCGCAATAAAACAGTCAAAAGACATTTTTTATGGATGCCATGGGGTTTCAATCACCAAAGAGCAAAACTGGCATAGAGCAGGTTAGGTCATTTTTTCCCTTTGAAAAAGGAAAAAGGATAGTATGGTGTACAACAAGGAACAAAGACACACAAGCAACACACAGTATTGCAGGATAATCATTTCAGATGGAGCAATCGATAGGCCTCCTTTCTGTTACGCGGTCGAGTTGATCAATGCTAACAAAAACGTGTTACTTTAGAATAACGCAGCAATAGATAGACAGCAGATGGTTCTTGAGGAGTGCAAACAATGATAAATTACTGAAAAGATTTAGTCTGTATTCAAGGCCGGCAATGTTGACATGCAGGACAAATGATGGATGAAAACAATAACATCAAAATAAGCAATCAAATGCAAAACTTAAAATCCATGTTCATTCAGACAATCATATACAAGCTGTGTCATGGTTTTGCCTGGCTGAACTGCAGGCTCACATTCTATTCTAGTTCACCACAAAATCACATTTTTGGTAAGGCCGTGAGGTTAATCATATATTACCAAATTTGTCCATGGAAGAAGAGGCCCTAATAAATATTATTCTTGGACAATGAGAAATGCTAAAATGAACCAATGCATTGGAATGAACATAAAATTGTATTCAAATAAATTCTGACAAAAGTTAGGGGTATAGTTCACATGCCCTTGAGACAAAAATTGCAATTTACAGGCAACTCTAAGTCAACAAAGAGGTCATAAATACATATTTTTAATTGAATATTGAATGATATTAGACAATAGAAATTTTTACAAATTTTGCAACCAAAAAAAGATCTCTGAATGTTTTTCTTCACTGACACAGAGAATCAATAGTTTCTCAATAGATTCCTCCTACAATGTTTTACATCTAGAATCATCAGCCCAGTAGTTTTTGGGTCAACTACACTAATTATGCCACCACTACTTTGTCAGCAAAATGTCTCCTGCTAGTTCATAGGTGTCCCAATACCTAAGATAAACATACCAGAAAAAGCTGCATGACACATGTAGACAACTTACCCGGGAATAGAGATGCTCATCAAACATGGCAACATTGCATGGTTCTGACGTAGATGCCCAACTACCAGGGGCTGTGTCATACTCAGATTTGGAGGTTTCAAAGCTTGCATTGATATGAAAATCCACATTGCTTCCTTGTAGGTTCATCTCTGCTGCAGGCTGGAATTTTGTATCATTAAGCAAATTATAATTGTATGGAAAGTATGGATACTGTCCAGGCAACTGCAGCCTCAATGATCCGGTTCCATTTAATTTGTTAAGAAGACCATTTTCTTGACCAGAACCAGATAACTCAGAACATCTTCCTGTGCTGAAATAACCAGAATAACTCCCAAAGGAGGAACTCACAGAGCACTCAACATCCCTGAAGAGGAAAGGGCAATCAATGGGTCTAAAAGCAGATGCTGACATTAAGTATAAAATCATGTCTATGCACAAGTGCTGCATATATGACTTAAGGGTTCTATACATTCTATGAAATGTGGTGCTATGTTTCATGCCAAAGCACACCACTCACATATGAGAATGATTCCTACAAACATTAATTCCAACCCATAGTAGCTAATGCCCTCCCTCTATTCCATTCACTAGGGTTGTATGCATGTGCGCCTTTGCGCATGTGGTTGTTTCATGCCAAGAGCTCCCATACAAATATGCGTAGGTTTGGACTAGAAGGATAAAATTTGAGCAATGGAATCAGAAGCAACCTATAGAACATTTCGTACCTTTGCGAAAGTAGATTTGGGTCCTCTGACAACATGATATGTTGACTACTGTTATTTGAAATCCATGGCATAGGTGCTAGCTGCTGCTCGGTACCCATTCTGAGAGGTGCATGCATTCCATTTTGGAACTGCAAGCAACATTAATTCAGATAGCATCTTCCAATGAAGACAAAAAGCAAGTCATTGAGGAAAGCTTTCGTAGACAAAAATAATTATAATAATAATAACTGGTGTCTTACCTGATTGTTGCATTCTAATGGCATGAGTTGCTGCTTTCCTAGATTCTCCTGGTAGAAGGAACTAAGAATTAGCATAGAGAGCAATTTTTCATATTTGGGTCCAGGGCACACCCCAGTCATTCTGAAATTCAATAGTATACTCACCCTCACAAAAGAAAAAAAAAGGAAGAAGAAGAAGAAGAAAAAGAAAAGATAATTCAATTGTATACAGACTGGGTGAGCCAAGAAGAGACAAATAAATGGAAAGCCCCAGAGGCATTAAGAATACCTTGGAGAAAAAATAATCATTTATAACAGCCCAAAGGACACCTACAAAAGAATTGATAGCAATACCTTATATACTCGAATGCAGTTAAGAGACTCCCTAAGTGAACTTTCCAACTGCTCCAAATGTTCTATGCTGTTTATCTTATCAGGGTTAGTCCAATAGCTATAGAAACACAAAATCACCTTTATATTAGTAAAGGTCTTCAACAACCACATAGCAGATTAAGAGATATGCAGGTGCTCACTTCAGTCTCTTATGCACTTCAGAAAGTTGATTCTGCAGTAATTTTGATTGGTTACTAAGGTCCTGCTCAATGCAGTTTCAAACATATCAAACTGTTGCCATCATGAGCGTACAAGAAAATGAAGTTTTAATGTGTTGTAGTTATGACAAGGCTATTACTGCAGTTTCATACCTCTATTTTTTGAGACCTGAAACAAAACAACAGAGGTTAAGAACTTATAGTACAGGCAGGCTGGAAAATATCATGCTGGACAAAGCAAGCCAGAGATTGCATACCCTGTACCCAGGAATTCTGGTATGTTAACGTCATGGTCCAACTTCTTAAAAGTTTTTTTCAGTGCCTAGACTCTCAAAGAGAAACAGAAGAGATTATGTAATCAGTGAGAACAATGAAATAACATCAGTGAAACCAAACAGTATTTGTAACAAATTAACATTGGTAATGGCATGTAAGGAAGGACTTACTTCAAGGCTTTCTAACTTCCTGCTCCAATGAAATGAAACGAAAATGTAATCAGATTCCAACTCCAGTAATATTCAGCTCAAATGCAAGCTTGAAAATAATAATAACCAAAATGAGGTGAAAATTTTGATTGTACCTTTTTGCCCTCTCTTGAGGTGTTAACTGAGCAAATTTTGTGATAACTTCTTCAATGCTGTACCACATAACCAAAAGAAAGGAAATTTCAATATTTTTTTTGTCAGTTACAATGAGGAAAACTAATGATGAATGGTTCTACAACAACAACAATTGTGAAGAAAGGTGCATGAATACAGAAATCAAGCCATAGACAGTCAAGAAATCAAAGAAAGAATTTCCCACCCAACCCTGGCCTCCTCTTGACACCCCCATTGGGGAAAAAAAAAAACAAAAACAATAACAAGAAGAAGAAGAGCATGCATCTGCACTAAAGCTTATATTGCTGAGCAAAGAAGTTCATGTAACTATCTAAAGGCACAAGTTGAACTTCAGTTTCATAAGCTTATTGTTTACCAGCCAGACTTTCGTAAATAAGTAAGATCATAATGATTGTACCTCCGCTTGCCTTTGCATAAGGAAGGCTTGCCAGTTGGTGAGAACATGAGAAGGATAATGTCTATGTCGCACAATATGGATAATTCATTAGCCTTCTTCACGATGCCATGCTTCCTTTTAGCATAGGTTGCTTGACGGCCATTTGTGTTCTCCAATCTCTTGATCTTTAGCTTAACCCTACCCATCCTGCACATTACAAGCCAAAATTTTCAGCCTTGTAGGTGTCCTGCAATTCAAAAGCCTGGAATATTTCCAATTTTGAGCTTGTGCAAAATTCCCATCAACGCATTTTACAATTTCTAATGATCAAGTACATGGTGCGAATAGGTACAATCATTTGCGCCAAGTCTAATTCCCCATTGATCAATCAGCATCAACAACTCTCACCAAAAGTTCAAAACTTTTCATAGAAAACAGGTAGAATTCAAATACCAATGCCACATATATTATGAACTGCTAAAATAAAATAAAAAGTTTCTTTTTCTTCCACATACGTCAAAACAAGACTGAATTCACTAAACCCATGTAGCCAAAATAACTAAAAATGACAATGAAGAGGAGATTTAAACTACCCAATTTTTAATATTCAAGGGTTCATTAGTCTCTCTCTCCTTTTCTCTTATTTGAGAGAAACGATCAGACATCCATCGACCACCATGTGAAGAGTAGTAAAAAATGGGAACGCATGTTCAAAAAAAAAAAAAAAAAGAAACAGAGAAAAGCTCCAAAAAAAAAAAAAACGAAGGATACCCAAATGAGGAAATCAAACGACAAGCTCAAAATGCATGATTCGAAGGTTATTAACTTTGGGGCAGGCAGCTTGAACGTTCAGCCAACAAACGTATAGAGAGAGGGAGGGAGAGAGGTGAGCTTACAAATAGGATTGTCCAACACGACCGGGTGAGCGGCAAAAGCGGTCATTGGGAGGGGAGCTGGAGAATCGGGATCGTCCGAAAAGCCCAAAACCAACCAACCCAAAACTAAAAAGAGTAAAAAAAAAAAAAAACCAAATATTTATAATCCAATTTTTTCTTTCTTTGGCTTGTTTTTTGGCCTTCCAAAAACCCCATTTTGAGGTTTATCAATTCCCCCCACCCCCCAAGTTCAAAAAGCCTCGTTCATATTTCTGTTAGTGGCCGTTGGGTTTTGACCTGTCACACCAGTCCATATCTACACCGTGTTTGGATTTGAGAGAAAAAAGAGAAGCAAGGGAAAATCAAAGCATTGTTTTTTTTTTACCATTAAATTATTTTAAGCTAAATTTAACCATGGTTTTCAATGCCCAATAAAATAAAATAAAAAAGAGTTTCTTTACTTTGGTATTAGTGACAAGTTCAAGAACATTACCAAGTATTTTGATATGGCTAAACTGAGTCATAACTTTTACTTTGCCCAAATAAGATTTAATAATGTTTTTAAGATTGTCCGTATAAGTTTTCACTAGTTTGTTGCATTCTCCATTTTCCATGCCCATGTAATCATGGCCTACATACACACTATTTCTCATACCCTGGAAATCTTGTTCAGTTTTTATCTATCTTGATTCTTTCAGGAGAATCTCGTTTTGTTTTGTGGAGGCCTATGTAAATTCAATGATGTTTGAGAAGGGACTTTGAATTAAAGAGAGAGAGTAACCTATTCCACCGGTTGGATTGTAAGCCACCATTTGCATTTCTCTTAGCGTTAATGCTTGTATTGTTGCTGGGCTTGGCAAAGTTGTTCAGGCCCTGATCAGAACTTTAATACTTGCCTGCCCTTCTTGTCCAAACAATTGTTCAACAATGTTTGCATAAATTTTGTGATAAGATACAAAATAGAAATTCAAATGTTATCTCCTTCCTCCTACTCTTTATATATATATATATATATATATATATATATGTGAGTTACATGATCATCCCTTCAAATTGAAAAAGTTTCAGACAGCACAAAGATATAATCACTACAAGTCGTGGATATCCTTTTTTTTTTCTTCTGTTTTTTAATTATTTATTTGTTGTTTTATAGCAGACACAGTTTTATGTTTCATAGTTTGTTTAACATTTTTTTAAAATAATAAAATTAAAAGGGTACTCTTTTTTTTTTTTCTTTTACTCGTATAAGTATTAAATGAACTTGGTTTTCAGAGAGTAAAATTAGAAAATCTCTAAAATTCTATGTAGGATTTCAATTTGGTGTACTTCCACAGCTATTAGATTGGTTCATTTTATTGTGTCGATCTAAACATAATTCTCACCAAATCTAGCATTGACCTAAGCTAAGTCAAAATCCTTTTCATTTGATGCATCCCGTAATTTACAATTGTTAAGATTATGAAAATTTCATGTCAATAAAATACAAAAATCTTATAACTTATAATACAAATATCTGTAGCCTTTTTAACCCATTAACTTGAACTTTAAGGAGGATTTTAAAGTTTCCAAATGTTATTTGGTAGCTCCAAATCCTTTCCATTCTATGCTTAAGTTGGGGTTTGATAAAGTAAATGGTGAGCAAGAAAATAAGGAAAAAATTAGCCTGGTTGGGTAAGCTATTATTTTTAGTATTGAGATGAGACATGATGTGGGTTATTTTTCCTTCTTTTTTTTTTTTAATTTCAAAAAATTGAAAAAATATCAATAATATCTTACATTTTTAGACTATCTGCTGGAAATGAGTGGAGGGGGGGGTGGAGTCAAGCAGGGCATTTCCAATTTCATTGAAGTGGGCAGTGCTAGCTGGGCCTCATATATTGGGCTACAAATAGGAGTTGCCAGCCTTAAGGCCCAACAACTGGGGTCCTTTTCAACCACAGACAAAGCAACATCAATTGACCAAGCCCACTAACATGTAATAGAACTTTGATTCACGAATTTATCTAATAAAATTGTTTCGTTAGCTTGGTAAAATATTAAACCATAATGGAGAGAAAAGTATGTAGCTTCACTTGAATAAGTCTCATTCTTTTCCACAACAGCAACAAGAAGAAGAATAAAAAGACAGCTGCCGAGACTCTGCATGGTGAGACCATATTTTAGGTCAATGAGCGGAGGCAGAGTTTGCATCTTCTATGTTGTTCCTGAACTTGCTGTTGTGTAATGTTCTTTCCCATTTAGAATATCACTTGAACTTGGAAATGAATAAATTGGAAATTGTGTATCTAATTTTTATTTTTTTAAAAAAAGGCTGGCAATACAGCAGGCATCATTTCATACAATTGCAAAGTGCAAAAATTGCATCTTTTTTTGTTTTTTTGTTTGGATTATTTATTGCATTTTCTGAGTTTCTAAATTCTCAACTAACCTTGGCCGGCCAGGGTCATCTTCATGTATGCGTGAAGAAATCGTAGTGGGGTCGATTTTTCAGCTGACATTTGCCCAGAACAGCAGAACAATGATCCCACATCAGCAACAGTAAAATTGCTACGGTTTCCCATTGCGAGTTGCACGTTAGTTAATATCATAGATGTCCTGAGAACTGCTCTGGCCGCTCTTGCTTGTAGTCCAATATCCAAACCCCCCCCCCTTGGAAGGACTTGGAAAAAGAGGGATTGACCATTGCAATAATTTAGCTGAATACCTGACCATCAAAATATAGATGGTTGGACGTTCAAGGACTTTGAGCAAAACCCATTTCCCCTGATCAGACGGCCGTATGCCAATGCCCTTCATTTATTTTGAAGGGATTGTTACCTGGAAGCAAGGTTGAAAAACTTTAAAAGCAAGCATCAATTCCATGGTGTGGTGGAACCTACCATATATATCTTAACATATTGTAGTGTTCATATCTTATCATATTTATGTCATAATGTCTATGTATCTGCTTCAAACAAAATGAAGGAACCAACTCCTTCGACAAAAATATCCTATAAATCTAAATCTCGAGCATTTATTATTTACAAGCCTTTGTAAGATATTTTTGTCAAAAAAAAAAAAAAAAAGACAAATTGAAATAGACTCATAAACACCTAATAAATTTTGAGCTCTTATAAGCTATAAGTTTTGGTTAGTATAAATTTGACTTTGAGAACAATA
Source organism: Kandelia obovata (assembly GCA_021464305.1). Lineage (NCBI taxonomy): Eukaryota > Viridiplantae > Streptophyta > Magnoliopsida > Malpighiales > Rhizophoraceae > Kandelia > Kandelia obovata. The sequence continues at coordinate 1,927,281 of CM038486.1, read as the reverse complement.
TAAATTTTAATCTCAATACTACATATCTGATTTGTAAAAATATATATTTTTAAAAAATAAAAATAAAAATAAATACCAAAACAAATCTTAAATCCATATTATTTTGGTAGAACGATGAAGAATGTGAGAGATGTCTTGGTGAGTTCTTCATAGTAGTCTCTTAGTTGTCAAAAATTAAGATTTTTATTTTTCAACTATTAGAATAAAAATATAAAACTTATAAATATATATATCTCATTATAAACTATCTTTGTTATATAGGTGACGATTTATGGATAGGAAAAAAAATTAAAAGGGGATGTTTTGGTAATTGTGTTGGTAATCAATATGAGGAAGAGGAAACATACTATGCAATTATGGTAGCGCTAGGGCTTACGGTACGTTGGCAACAGGGTCATGAACCGTTGGGTCTGCTTTGTTTGAATGGAACAGCACATGGGGGTCTACGCACGTGGACAGGTACAATCACTCTTGCATCTGCTTTGTTCAGACCAGATGCGAGAGAAAGGGGGAGAGGGAGAGAGAGGGAGGCTTGTAGCAGGAGAAGTAGCTAGTAAACTTTTCAACATGACAAGACCATGAGGTACAGACAATTCCTCTACGATAGTAAAGCAGCGTCTCTTCCTCAATCAATGTAAGAAAATCTCTTACAAAATCAGCATCCTTGTCCTTTTTTTTTTTTCCTTCACTCTCCCTCTCTCTCCCTCTCTCTCTCTCTCTCTCTCTCTCTCTCTCTCTCTCTCTCTCTCTCTCTCAGCCCTCACGGACTAATCTCTCATGCACCAGTGAACTCCTTTTATAATTACAACTGTACAATAAGAGAAGTACTATCCAAAATGTCAGTCTTACCCTTTATTGCATTAGGTACTGTAGCTTTTGCACTCCAGTGCCACATTTTTATGCCACCTGTACTATCGAAGTCAGACCTCTGAATGGAGGGAGAGAGGGAGAGAGGGAGAGAGAGAGAGGTGTTAAGATGGGTGGTTCTTTCTCATATCTCACTTTCTGTCCAAAGACTTATAAACATTTAATGAATGTGAAAGTAACAACATTTTCACTGGTTTTTTTTTTTTTTAAAATCCCATTATTTGCTAGGTGTCGTTAACATCTCGAGAATCATGGAAAAGACCAACTTCATTTACTTTATGTAGTATAAGAAATTATCCACTGAGATCTCCCTTTTTAGAGAGGGTGAGGGCCTTTTGGGAGGGGGGGGGTTTGGTGGGGATTCTGATCATTACTGGGATTTGATCAGCAACAGCAACATTTGGTGTTTACAACTGACTGCCATGGCATAAGCCTCATTGAGTTATGACAGGCAAAACTCACTAACTTCTATTTATAATTTTATCCATATGTGGCATCATAATTCTTGTAGAACCCTCCTTGTTTTTTATGGTACACGGAAGTCGGTGAAAAGAAAAAAAACACCCTTCTGCCACCACTTTCCCTTCACACAATAACCCTATATCTGCTGACTTCAGCTTTGTTTTATAGGTCTGATTACAGCTACCCCTTTTGTACTGCCAAACCCATCACTTTGAACAAACTGTTCGTTTCTATATATTCAATTAGCTAGGGTTCTGTAGGGACTCACATTGATGTGGGTTAGACATCATGAACATCATGCTGTCATGTAATGCATATAAAACGACAATAAATAAATCATCATAGGTTCATTCTTTTCCTTCTCTTTGTTAGAAATATATATAACAATGTTTTAAATCAAATCACAAATTTATATGGCCATATTGCTTGGCTCACTGTGTTATTATCTTTCCCTGATGTCTTATATGTCATGTCGAATGTACGTACAAAATGAACTCTAACAAAGATAACATATATAAATGTGTATGCACCTGGTGAAGCTTTTCCTGATCATTCTGCATGACCATCAATTTGTGTTTTCTCCCTTCTACCTATAGTACATTATACTCTATGGTTTCCCCCCCTCCCTCCTACCTAAATATGTTAATGATTTTTTTTTTTTTTTTTTGATAAGTCATCTGCAATAATTTTACTAATAATCAAAAGAACAATATGCTAATGATTGTTGAAGTTAACTTAATGCTTGGAGCAGCTTTAATAAATCGTAGACCTCCTATATTCTTATTGTCCATGTGCCAAATCTGCGATACTAATTTCCACTCCAGAGTAAGTTAATCCACAAACTATTTATGTTTGTATCAATCTTTTCAATGAAAGGAAAATGTATTTTTATAATTTTAATTGTTAATATGTAAATTATATAATTAAAAATTTTTATATTAATAAATAAATAATATATAAGTAAAAAAATTTATAAATTTTGAATTTATTATTTATTATTTAAATCTATCTTTTTAATCCCCCCCAAAAAAAAAAAAAATCTAAACAAAAATTTATTTATACAACTCAGATTTATCAAATTCAAGTGTTGGCTTTAGACCCTACTTTCTCTCGTTCTTGTTGTTTCTACTGCCCTTCGCAGGTGAGCAAAGCATTAATGTCTTTACAGTTATCCGTTCCCCCAAAAATTAAGAGGTGGGTCTTAAGTGTCGTGGCTAAATTATAGCAGGACTAACTGTGCTCTTGATAGCCTCTTAAAGAGACCGTCTCTTCTGGGGTCAATTATGTTTCCATCGAGATAAAGTCTTGTTTGGAGAAATGAAACTTTTATGAGTGCTGCTTTTTCTCCATATTCTGCAATTCAAAGAGTATATATCCACATTAATTCTCATGTACTAACCAAACAAAAACAAAAACAAAGAATGACCCCAAGTGCGCTCAACATTGGTAGTCAACCAATGTGACATTTTCTCAACAATATTTTCATTGCGTGTATGCTTTTAATGATAATCATATTTGCTAATCTACCAGTCACAAGTTATTATATTTTTTAATCCATCATCAAACATAGTAACTTTGAATGACTATTTGCTAGCTAAATCAAAGCAAAAACCTTAAGGCAGTTGGCTTACTGCAATTTTCCCGAACATCCCTTAAAAAGAACTGGTCCAAAGGGTCGGCTGTTAAAGTCACATCTCACATGGCATTGGTCATGGTTGAATGAGATTTCAGATTTATAGTCTGTGTGCCCTCAGACAGAGTTAACTGACTTCCATGTTTGATTTGATACAATGATATCCTACATGTGTAGAGGAGATAGACAAGGAGAGATCGAAGTGTATGATGTTTTGTTGCTTGTTTGTACTCGCTGATGATGCACACTTCTTTCTAAAACTCTCTCTCCTTTGGCAATCCCTTTTTTCACCTGCTTTGATTAGATTTACACTGCCTTCTCTACGGAGAAAAAGAACGTTTCCATATACAAGCCTCTTGTATCTATAAAATTTGAAAGTATTATATATACTTATATAATTTTATTTTTATTTTTAAAAATTTACTTTTACGAAATAAATATATAATCATTGTCTCATAATAAATGTGTCATGCGAAGGCTTGATAGTGAATTATGGGTACCATCTAGAAAATTAGAACCATAAAGCCCCACTGGCATGCCTTTCCCATGTGGCTCCAAAGGGAACAGCCTCAACAGAAGCTTGTGGATCAACCCTACAATTTATATGGCGGGCCATCACATACATCAACTCATTTGTAGCTTCCCACATATTGGTAGTATCGATTAGCCCAGCAAAGCTATATTGTGTCTAATTTCTTATATATTTATTTGATATCTTCTGAAAGCATGTTTCTTTATCATTTCACTGTTGAAGGTTTATATACTATGTAAACCAACTCATGCACATGAGCCTGAGGGGTGTTGAGGGGACACTTTCACCTCCTCGACAAGAAACCTCACTCACCCTCTCTTTCAAAAGCTGTGTTAATTGTGATGTTGGTAAACATAGGATGCCCTCTGGCCATGTCTGGGGGACATTATTGCTTCTTTGGTTGTGTAACTCTGCAAGATTGTCCACCTCCAATTTTCAACATTGTGACAGGCGTCTCCATTTGATGCGGTCCACTCTTGGGACCCCTGGAGCAATATTGCTACAGATAATAATAACGTGTGTTTGAATTCGTGTCTTGATGCATATGCATGCCACTGGTCAGTGCAGGAACATGTAGGATTTAGGCGAGACTCAATACTTTAAGCTGACTTAGATCTTGGACTATCACTCGGCACAAAAACTGGGGACAGAACTTTTCGTTACAAGTTTATGCAAAAAAAAAAAAAAAAATGATCGCTAAAATCTTTTAGCATTGCCTTGTGAAACTTGAAATTGAACTGTGCATAATTCGATACATGAGGAATGAAGGATTCTTTGTGTGTGAACCTTAGTTAGCTCCTTCTGGGGTCTAACGAAAGGAGGATTTTGCAAGCACCAGGGTCCATTTATTATGATTCATCCAAGAATTTGAAATATGATAATAACTTATCCGAAAAAGAAAAAACGAATTTGAAAATTGGTAAACATGTAACGCTTTGAAGGATGTTCGCAAATGTGCATTGTTATAATTCTCCTTTAATTTCTTTTTTTGACAATTGTACAGTTAGACCGTGTCCTGCAGCTGATTCGTTTGATGAAAAAAAAAAAAAAGAGGAAAGAAGGTCAATTTTCAATTATTCCCCCATTTCATTTCACTAAGTTCGATGTCAAGTCAGATTAGTCAATATTTATATGTTTCGATGCTAACAAATAGTTTTGTTGGAAATAAATATAATGTTAGATCATATAATATTTTATCTTTACAAGAAATTGTGGACATAATAAGACCGTTGAATCCCATCAGTTTTCATCTTAAAACTTCTTAATGGTCCAAATGTTTGCAAAACATCCTTTTCTCTTCGTTACATCAAAATTAAAAATACATTTTGTGGAAATTTAAGAGAGATGAAAGTATAGATTTTAATTTTTTGCTCAAGAGCTTTATTCAATTTGCATTTGCATAGCATGTAATTTAATTATATAGTAAATATCGAGTTCTAAAGCTGAAAAAAATAAAATTATTTAATTATTACTTTATGGTTTAATAGGTTTCTTAACTCCAAAATAAAAATTATATGGTAGAGAAACTAAACAGTCTACAGCAATTAACATAAAAAAACGTAAGAAAACAACGTTTATCCTCCATGCAATTAACTAATGCTTGTCTGCTTCAGGTACGATGACTTTCCTTCCTTTCCTTTTTTTTTTTTATTTTTATTTTTCAATAAGGCTTCATGACATTTTTATCCATAGCAGGGTCAGACCCTTTGTTTTAGTGGGACTCACCATTCCATTTAGTATTTTTTTTTTCAACAGAAGGGAGCCATAGGTTAGGACCTATGCTTCCCAACATTTATTCTTTTCGATAGGTGTTGCTATGGCTAATTTAATTATTGTGTCGTACCGTCACTTGCTTAGAATGCAATGGGAAGATAGCTAACAATTCCAAATAGGTTGATTTAAATATATATTAACACAAACAAATATTTACAAATTCATATCATTGGATCTTAATTTAGTTACAATTGATGCTTTTTTTTTTTTTTTTGATAAATAATAGATTAATGATAAGTAATAATTAAAATTTAATGATTTGGTTATGTATCTTATTTTTATATTTATGTAATAGAATACAGCTTTTATTTTTTTAAGGTTTGGAGAGAAATACCATTTTGCTATCTTTCCGTTTATCTGCTCAATGGCCCGTGCATTGAGGGCTCTGTGGTTATTTAGATGCAACGACAAGGAACTAGAAAGGGGAAGGGAGTGGCGTCCCAAGTTTTGAATGAGGCAAAGTCAGTCAGTGATAATAATTGAACACAGAGGGCCCATGCAGACACTGACCAAACGACAAAGGGGTTCCGAGCGTGTAAATGTGAACACACGTGTGGGACTGCAAGGGCAGAGGGTCAGAAGGACGGAAGGAAGGAGATGAAAAGAAGAAAACAAGAAGAGAAGGCACACAGTTTTTATGTGGAGATATATGCATGATGAGAGTATATATATGCATATGTAGCAGTACATGATGATGTGCGATGCAATAGTTTACCTGTCAATCCCCCCCCCCCAAACCCAACACAACACACACACGCGCGCGTTTTTCCAATTCAGTTTCTAACCTATTTGGTGTCTGAAAAGTTTGAAGACCAAATGACGCCATTGTCCTTTGTCTGATCAATGTATGCAATATGGGGTCCTCTCGGGAATTTGGATGGTTTCTGGTTAGCTTCCATGAGGTCCCATGCCACTCTGTCCCAACTCATAACTAATTCCATCCGATCATGTTTGGAAGGTTTCATTTCTCTGAAGGTGATTAATTTAGCTGGAGTCATGGAGTGGAATTATGACATGGCGATTATATTTTACGACAAATTAATTTGATTAGCAAGCAATAATACCCTTCATCTTTATCCTAGTTAAGACGGATAAATTATATAATGCAGAACATTCTAAGCTTGTAATCGCTCCTGGTTAGCTTAGTAGTAGTAATAATAATAATAATAATACTGAACCTGTCTCTTATACACATCTAGATGTGTATAAGAGACAGCAATAATACCCTTCATCTTTATCCTAGTTAAGACGGATAAATTATATAATGCAGAACATTCTAAGCTTGTAATCGCTCCTGGTTAGCTTAGTAGTAGTAATAATAATAATAATACTGAACTTACCATTCTGCGAACTAAGCTCGTGTCTTAAGTTCGAATCCTTATAGATATTTTCTATGAAATAAGTTACTAGTTATAGCCACAAAAAAAAAAAAAAAGAAAAGAAAGAAAGAAAGAAAGAAGAAGTTACTGGTTAAAAGAGGCCAGCACATGGAACACATAAATCACGTAAGCATTCTACTAATTGATACAACGTCATATAGTGGCCATCGTATGATCTGAGTAACCCCATCTCATAAGCCAAGCAAGTTCACATGCTTGTATGCATCATTAATGTGATGTTGCCAATGGGGGGCATAACAACAACTCGGAGGGCCGGGAAAGGAGCTAGTAAAATGATACAGGAAAGTGCCTTGTTTGGCCTGCAGGGACCCTGGGGGCTATGGCCTGGCTGTCAGAGTGAGAGAACTATGTAGATTTTGGAAGTAATTTTAAGAACGGTTGGTTTTTCAATTGTTCTGGGCCCTTTCGGTTTGGCCAGTTCCCCTATCGGAAGTCAGATTTTCAAAGTTTTTTTTTTTTTTTTTTTAACCCATAATGTCTCAGTAAGGTAGGTTGGTACATTCCAGTTGCACTGCGGTAAACATTAAATGAAACGTCTTTCATTTGGTTTTAGGGCAGTGAAAAACTATTAAAAAATAATAATAATAAAAAAGGAACCTCCTTTCAATAGCTTTTTTTTTTTTTTTTTTTTCAAATTAGTTTATGGAAGCATAAATTCAACAATAAAAGATGATTTTGTATTCATAGAAAAGAAAATAAATTCTTTTTTCTCATAAAATTTATCTGATAATTTGATCTCGCTGTATCTAACTTATGAATTAAAGTTTTCAATCACTGACATAAGAAGCGTATCTCCTTTTTCTCTTTTGGGGACAAATGCTTGAAGGAAACGGAAGTGAGCATCAGGGCATGATGCCTTACTTGGAAATGTGCCCCTCCTTTTAACCGGTTTAATTGAGGTTTGTTTAGAATGTGCGGATATACCCCTTTTGAGATCTGAGTGATTTGACTTATCGTGATGTCCTTAATCCATATTTTTTCCTTTTCTTGAATCTACCATTATTAAGTTATTTTTTCCCACAAAACGATACCCATAGATACGCAAAAACTTATTGTTTTAGAAAAAAAAGTAGAAAGGCTGCAAATTTAGTTGACTTGATATAAAATTCTAGAGTCCAGAAGCTTGAGTTGTGCTCTCTAATCAAAGCTTGCAAGTTTGTTAATGTTTAAAGCTAACATTTTGTTCACTCTATTATATTATATATGTTTATGTGTTTTTTTAATTAAAAAAATTATTAATTATATAAACAAGTGTTTTTTTTAATTTACATAAATTCTAATATTTTTTTATTTTTAAAATTGTAATTTATTTTTTTTAAAATAATATTTGAAAATTTTAACCAATAAAATAAAATAATAAATTCATTATATATGTTTTTGGGATGGGTAGAAATTAAGGTTATTTGGGCATATTATGTGACATGAGTAAAAACTTTTGAAATGCAGCTTAAAATTTTTTGATTTTCAACCCAAAAAAAAATACATATTTAATGCAAATTTTGGATTAATAGCACAACCATCCCATTCACCTATAGGTTAAAATTATTAAGAAGATAAGAAAATAATCACCAACAACATGGAAATTTACAATATTTCTTATGTGTTGGTAATTGTTCTTTTTTTATTATTATTATTAAATACTCAACTTACAAAAGTCCTTAAGTAGACTAAGTTTAGAATTCACAAAGTTGGACATTTTAGTATTTGACTCTGACATGAAAAACTCACAAGCTGAAAAATGTTCCTTCACCACTTCTGTTGAATCTTGCTAGGAAGATGGACCACAGAATTATCCAAAAGTCGCACACACCAGATTACTACTGGAGTCATTATCGACACTTACGACATCTGATGGTTGAACGTGAGAATTCACGAAAGGGACAGAATTGTCCACAAAAAAAGAAAAGAAAAGAAATAGACAGAAATATGGAAAACAGGTGGAAATGTGGGGATTTTTTTAAGATGACGTTAAGGCAGTGGCCTTTTTCTATGGACTTTGATAATTCTTGTGAAAAAGATTTTTATAGAAAATATTTATTAAATACAATTTGCATTGTATTTATCGTATATAATTAATAAAATAATTTTTTTATTAATAAACAATAATAGATCACACAATGTATAACATATTATAATTTTAACTATAAATTATATTTTTTTATAGCAGCCAAAATAATAAAATAATAATGCAATAATATTTTATTTATTTATTAAATTTTAAAAAAATTTATTGACTTAATTTTTTGTTGATATCATGTTGCTCCTATGTGTTATAACTTAATTTTTTTTTAATCTCTTTTCTTTTTTATTGGTCGTGTATCGTGCATCTAATAAAAAATTTATCCCTTAGTTACTTTTATAAATATTTTTAAAAATTAAAAGATTGTAAATAAATAGATATAAATTCATAAATATATAATTATAATTAATATTATATATATTTAATAATTAAATAAAATAAATTTATGTTACTTATATCTATTTATCTGCATTCTTACACAATAAAACTCTCTCTCTCTCTATATATATATATATATATATATATATATATATGGATTCTCTCTCTCTCTATATATATATATGGATGAAGAAAATTGTTTATGGTTGGGGGGGGGGGTTTGGGGCTTGTTGGGTCAACTTCAGGCGGTTAACTGAAACCCAGGTTAAACCCAGTCTTATCAGAGAAAATTTATGAAGGAACAAAAAGACAGGTGCACCTTGATGGGGATGGAGATAGGGGGAAGAGAAAGTGGAGGAGGGAAGGCAGGCTAGGTAATTTACGGTACTCGACAGAGGGCAGTTATGTCAAAGCCTTTCATTTTCCGTCCTTGAAAAGAATAAAATAAAATAAAATAAAATAAAAAGTGTCACTAGACCTGCACAACAGCCCAATAGCTACAGCAACACTTAATAACATTTTGGTTCTGTGTTGTCAGCATTCGTGAAAGAGGGAGATAAAGGATAATTAAGCTCACTCCACTTTCGCTCGTGCGGTGACTCAACGCACAGGGAGAGAGACGGTGGACAATGATGTCCAGCTAGTTCAGTTTGATGAAAATTTTTATGTATTCAGATTTGAGGCCAAAAACATCAAATATTTTATAAAATGCAAGAATTGTTATTTGTTTTGTGTTATGTAGCTCCTCACAGACAGATGAATAAAAAGATTATATATCTTTTTTTTTTTTTTTTGTAAAAAATATATTAAAATAACTAGTAAGAGAGGGGAATTGTGAGTCTGAAGACACCACTCCAAGGGACAAGTCCTCAAACTTTATAGGAGAGTTTGAACACAGAGAGTCGAACTCTTACATTTCCAAAAGGTTCATAACTCTTTTGGCTAATAACCTCGAGTGATTGATTATATGTCGATAACTGATATTAATAGTTTTTACTCACATTTTATATACATATGATATTGTCTTTATTTATAAATTTAAGCGAATAATATATATAATTTAAAAATCATTAACACCAAGCATAAGTCCTCCTATTATAAATAAAAATCAAATTAATCCATCTTAAATATGAATCTTTATATCATACAATTATGACAATTACTTATATATATTTTTTTAAAACATATAAGGCGGTAGTAATTAGAGGCACCAGTTAAATTAAAAAGTAGCCAGTGTTGTTATATGCTGAACCGCTTGTAAATCTGTGTCTGCGTCTCCCTGTAATAATAGAGAGTGAAAGACGTGTAGGTCTCTGAATTAATATATATATATATATATATATATAGAGGGAACACTTGCAGTATCCTAATTAAGTTTTTCTCTTCCACTTATATCAACTCAATGACTTTATAACAGTTGCATAACAGCATCTGTCAGTGAAGGCATGACCAAGCACAAGATATACACAAATGTCTTGTGTGTGTGTGTGTGTGTGTATATATGCACCACTTGACTGCTCCACATATGGCCTAATGTGTTGCCCTTCTACTGATCCTTGATCTCCTCTCTCTCTCTCTCTCTCTCTCTCTCTCTCCTCATTAGCAGGATGGCCAATTATGCAGACATTAGTTCGCTCTCTCTTGGCACCAATTATGGAGGGGCATCACCTGTTTCTTCTTCACTTGAGATGGAAGATTTGAGAGCTACTTGGAGGGGTTTTCCTTTAATGGAGAACTTGAGCTTTAACAGTGATACTGTGGAGAGTAAAGGGTCTGAATATTGCAGTGAAGGATCTGGAGAGAACAATGAGACAAATCACAATGCCAAATCAAATGCAGAAAACCCTAATGGGAAGGAAGCAGATAGTGGGCAGTCAAAGCTTTGTGCAAGGGGGCATTGGCGGCCTGCAGAAGATACCAAGCTTAAAGAACTTGTGGCTCTTTATGGCCCTCAAAACTGGAACCTCATAGCCGAAAAGTTAGAAGGTAGATCAGGTATATATATATATACACATACATATTTGTATTCACACACGCGACACACAAATGAGAAAGTAATGCTGTTATGTTGTCCAACTCTCTTTCATTTGTTTTCATTATCTTTTGTCCTTTCGTTTTTGGGGGCTTGCTTTTAAGAGTATATGCAATCAATATTCTTGTGTGGGATTAATTGAAGGTAAGAGTTGTAGACTGAGATGGTTCAACCAGTTGGATCCGAGGATCAATAGAAGATCCTTCACTGAGGAAGAAGAGGAAAGGCTAATGCAAGCTCATAGACTATATGGTAACAAATGGGCCATGATTGCCAGGCTATTCCCTGGAAGAACTGATAATGCAGTCAAGAACCATTGGCATGTTATAATGGCTAGAAAATATAGAGAACAATCAAGCACTTATAGGAGAAGGAAGCTTAGTCAATCTGTATGCAGAAGATCAATGGAGGAGATTCCGAGCTTTGTGTGTAGAGATGCTGGCATAAGAACAGAACCGCAGCCATTCTGTCTCAATAGCACCAGTTGTACTGGAGGACCAAGCAATTTATTTTCCTATCCCATGCGACTTTTCAGTGGTGCTGGTGGTGGAAGGATTGATTGTGGTTTGAATGGGTCACTCCACGTGACCAATGGGGCAGAGCCAGTCTCAAGCATCAAGGCCCCTCACAATGGGTATTGTGTGGAGCAGACACCTCTTGATTTCTTTCCTGGTACGATCTTCTTTGTTCCTACAATTGTTGCATTTAGGTTTCAGTGCTGCCTGCTGCTTCCCTCTCATTGGTTTCTTTAATGGAAGCACACTTCATATTCTGCTTATTTCTCGACCATGTTCATCATCATCCTTGTTTTCTTTTACCCATTTTGTTGCTTTAAATTCTGATTCTTTTTAGCTTCAAGTTCTTATCATCTTTGTGATTGGTTGGGATTTTTTTTTTTGTTCGGCAGGTTCCAGGAGAAATGACATGGCGGGTATGTTCAGCCAGACCAGATATTGGGACGAAAACCACATTTCTAGCTTCTATCCCCAGCAACAATCTTCATATGTACTGTCAAGGCAACAATCAAACTACCAAAACAATTATTGTTTCGCATCAGATTCCACAGCCTTAACATCTCAAGTTTCAGCCAGCGAGCCTTCGCCTTCATCATCGTCATCGGCCGCGGAAAACAAAAATAATAGAGTGCGGATCGTCCGTTTGGAAACCATTCCACCCCCATTCATTGATTTTCTCGGGGTAGGAGCCACATGAAAGTTTTAGGAGTTCGAAAGAAAAAGCTGAAAAGGGGGCCTGTTTATTTTGTCCACGGAATCATCAGAGAGAGGCTTAATGGGGATGTCCTCCAATATAACCGAGAGGCCATTAGAAGTAAAAGGAGAAAAAGGGTCGTAGTAGTTTTTCAGTTGAGTACAGTAGATAAATTTGTATCAGTCTGTTGATGTCATGTCTGAACACCATCTCTTTCTTTGTAACCTCTTCTCAGACAGATGAAGACCATTTAAACCCCAAAACAAATATTTTTTATTTTTTATTTTTAATTGTGGCAAATGCCATCTCCGTTCCACCTTTTTGATTGTTTGCCACTTTCCAGTCTAGCGAAACTTGGTGGTGAGCTTATTATTTTATCATGTGATAATAAGATTCAACTCGTAAAAACAATTTTTTTTTTCTTTTTTCTTTGGTGTGAAAATAAGAGTAAAATTGAGAAAATCTCAAATTCTTTCGGGATCCCATGGTTTTCTTTATTCACTGTGCTAACAATTATTCTGTCACTAGGCCTTTTTCTGCTAGAAAACAAAAATCTAGACTGTGAAAAATTAATCAGGCCAAGAAGCAAAGTTCGGACAAATACAGATTGAACAAAAAGCCCCAAGGGAGTACGCAGCAGCAGAGGGTACAAGGGATCAAACGTCGTCTGAGAGTTAAGAAAAGAATCATTAGGCCGTATTATTCAGGGTGAGGTCTCTTCTTGTGTTTTCTTTTTTGGGTCTTGGTTTTTTCTAATTAGTGAAAGAGGGTGTTTTCCTCTTGTTAGCTGGGTGATGAGTGATGATGATGAGGTGCAGAAAGACAACAAACAAGTCACTGAAACCTTAATGCAAGAAGCATCCTTTTTCCATGGGCCTGCAAAATTCAGGCACAAATCCTGCAACAGAAACCCCAAAAACATGAAAAGAACACCACCCCCACCTCCCCCAAAACTGCATTTGTGATACAAAGTGTTGTCAAACGTCCAGGTCCTTCATCAGCAGAATCTTCTGTGATTTCATGCCAACCACATGGGGGGGGGGGGGTACTGCTGTTTGGAATTGGAACTGTCTTTATTATAAAAAAAATGAAAAAGAAAAAAAAAAGAAAGAGAGAGAGAGAGAAAAAAAAAGGGAATGTAAAAATTTTATACGAACTTCTGTTCAAAAGTTATCTCTGCTAATTTGTTTCCTGCTGATGCAAGAAACATATTTAGTTATGGTGACATGGCCTACAGTTCACTCACTGTTCTGTACTTACACGGCACCAACAACCACATTCATTTTCACACCCTTTTTACCTTTTGAGGAGTCTAACATGCAGTTGGCATCACAATGAACATCCAACTAATTGGATTAATACAACTCGAAGTGATTGCCCGGATGATTTGTTTGACGTGTTTTCTATGCAGTGGATCCAAGTTTTGAACGAACCCCACTCCGTTACTCTCCTTTAAGTTGAAATATGTTGGGTGCTCTTATTAACTAAAGACAGTTGGGAGGAGGAGTATCGCTTTGACTTTATTATTATTTGAGTTGTACCTCTTTCTTATTATATAATAGATTATTTTTATTTTAAATTTAATGGTATATTAGCTAATCTATCTATAATAAACTCTTTTTTCTTTTTGTTCACAAAAATTAATTAGATTAATAATATAATCAAGAATAAAAAGAGTTACTCTTGTTATGAAACTTACTGTTCATGGAACTCGTAATAAACCAAATAATAAAAAAAAAATATAAAACTAAACGAGAAAATAAAAAAAAAAAAAAAGAAGAAGGAAAGAAGTCAAAACTTAAATGTGCTACCATCAGAGGGGCCCGGCGATTCAATAAGTGTTTCCTAGAGGATTTTGACTCTTTAATTATAGATGGAAAACAATTAGCAATTTTTAATAATTTATACTTTAATTATTGTATTTTAAAATCTCACATAGTTGACCTAAAAATTTTCATACAAATTAAAAAAAATAAATAATAATAATAAGAAACTAGGAGAAACAATGGCTTTGATGAGTTATTATTAAGATAAGAACTTCAGAATATTGACAATATTACAAATACAAAAAAAAAAAAAAAAGTCACCGATCAGAAGATAATATATAAAAAAAAATCAAACACATCATGTACTATCCTTATTTATTTATTTATTTAAAGGGTATTGACTAAAATTTAAATTTGAAAATTATAATTTTAATATCATTTAATTAAAATTTTATTAGTCCTTCGTGTGTTAGTTTTGATAGTTAAACAATGATATGGAGGCCCAATATATTAAACCGAACACTCTCATTTGTTTGCAAAAGGATAATTTCTAGAGCCCCAAGCCAGCCCAGCTAAGCAAATGTCGAAAAAGCCATTAGATTGTTGGACTTTGTTTTGGGCTGGTTGAACTTGTAAAGCACCGAACTTGCTGCTGGTTAAAGGCCGCCAAACACTTCCCAACAAAGGTTCCACGGGGCAAAGGGTTCTTTCCGGTTGGGTTGATTAACTTAGGAAGAAAAGAAAAGGCATACAAGTTATCTATAAAAAAAGACCGATGAGTTGGTGTTATCTCAATGTTCTACAATTAATTATAAATTCTATTTAGTTGATTTAATAATTGGAATTTAGTTTTAATCCCTTGTTTGGTATAAATTTCTTGCCATTTTATCTCTTTTTTTTTATATATATATTTTTTGGTGGAATTAATCTTGACAAAATGTGCAATATGAACAAATGAGAAAAAAATAATAATAATCTAAAAAAGGGCATGCAAGACCTTGAATTTGCAAACATCATCGAATATTTAAAAACCCATTGTATTATTTTTTTCAAGTCAATACCATATAAAGTCACTTTGCGTCCATTTTTTGGCAAACCAAGCGTAGAACTTCTGGACCTTTATTAAGTTGCGTGACTTTGAGATGAAGTTTTCAACCAAAAAAACATTAGGTGTAAACCACAGCACTTCTTACATTTTCTTTCTTTTGTTCTTTTTTTTTTTATTAATTATTAAATCTTTTTAATCTTTATTGGCTTTAAACTCTTAGTGTTAGATGATTTAACACCACTCATAAAACTTATTATTGGAAAATTAATTAAAAGCTCATTTCATTTCCAATACACAGTGAGAAAACTTACACATAAACCTAGTCTACCAACTTCATAATACATCCAATAATAAAATTAGAAGCTTACAAATAAACTCAGTCTGCGACCTAAGGGAAAAAAAAAAACAAAAAATAAAAAAAAGCTAGAGGTACCAAAGAGAGAGAGAAAGAGAGAGAGAGAGAGAGAAGAAAACAAAGAATCCCACTCACACATAATGAGAGAGGGTTTGATGTGATTTCAACAAAAACATTTTTCCATAAACATCACAAACTCATCGAAATCAATCCTTCCATCTCCAACCCTTTGAACAGCACCAATCATCCTTCTACACGTCTCCTCTTGGGACCCTTCCTTTAATCCCAAACAACAAAGGACTCTTTGCAAATCACTAGCATCCATAAACCCATCTTTGTTCTCGTCAAAAATATCAAAGGCTTCCTTCAGCTCCTCCAGGCTGGGCTCCTCCAACTCAAACAATCTCGAGAGCTCACTTGCATCATAGTTTTCTTGAAGCTTGTCACCCTCCTCCTCCTTGTTAACCAGTATTCCTAGCCTGCCCATCAAAATCTCGATTTCCCATTTACTTGCCACGACTTTGCTTGCATTTGGTAACTTCTTTGCAGTGCAAGCCTTGTGCTTTGCAAGGACCCAGTTCAGCAGGAATTGGAAAAGTGGCAGGATAGTCGAGACATTCTCTTCCAGGGTCTTTCCCCATTGGAGAAACTTAAGTCTGATCGAGACTGTGCTTGCCAATAGCTTCTCCATGAGATGTCACGTTGGTGAACACGGAATGCTTATGGAGACTTCCTAGACTTCCGTTTCTATACGACAGCAGAACATATTGCAACGGACTTTAAGGTTTATGCCAACTTACTTTAAAATGCTCCTTTCTTTGTCTTGGTACTGTCAACTTCGTGGAAAAGTAGAGGGAAATATAATGAAATTAAACAAGTAATTAATTAGCTTTAGCCAGAAGGAATTAAAAAAAGCGTGTAAGTAGATCCCCACAAAAAGTTAAAGATGACTTGAGGCAGAAAATTTCAAGGAAGTTTCCCTCCTTTATTTATTTATTAAATTTGATAACGAAAACACGAGAAACAGTCACAGATTTTGAGTTCACATTTAACCCACTTAATTATATGATTATTATGGTAAGAAATATATTAATAATTATAAGTATATATTTATGAATCCGTATTTAATTTCCATTGATATCTCCATGGAATTTTTGTTACTTTTATTTGTTTGTGTTTTGACATTAAACATGAGGGGCCTGGATTGATCGTCAAGGAAGTTTGAGATTTAGACAGGTCATCTAGCCTTCATACTGAGGGTTGTCTGAATCGTCATATAACATGAATGTATAGTATTTGTCCAAATAATAAATAAATAAAAAAAAATTATTAAACCTACAAACTTTTATGCCTTATCGAAGAAAATTACTTGTCCAGGTGACTCAAAGATGTTATTGTTAACATTTTCTTTTTTGGCTCGACAAATGTGAGGGTTTGATGTTGGGTCGTCAGGAAACTCAAAAATTATTTCATGTGTAGAAGCATAAATCTTGGCTACCATTTATAACCAAAGACAAGTGGTGCAGGTAGCATGACAAACATCAACTGGGTGTTATCTGCATTGTAAGGAAATGGCACTGCGATAACTGCTCATAAAACAAAGCTGTAACATGCCCTTGTGGTCAGCATTAGCAGGTAAAAAGTTCACTCAATCCAATGAGACTGCTAAATCGTATCAATATGTTAATTTGATTATAATATCACTAATGACAATACCATTGCCTTTAATTTTTGAATCTGATGCAGCCCATGTTCTGGAATTTTCCAGGAAACTGAGCTATACACTTTGTCAGAGAAGTACATGACGTAGCCCCCAAAAGTTGAGTCAAGTCAACCAACGAGTCTATACGGTAAAGAAAATAAATACGATCTATGATCTTATGACATACAATGAGATGTAAAAAAATAAAAGTAATCTTTTCTATATTCTTCTTGGGAAAAGACTGACAGGGACATGCCATTGGCTTAGGGGACACGTTGGGCTTAGATTTAGAAGGATCCGCATGGATCAACTGGCTCCATGGTATTCTTCCAATGCAGAAAAATTCCCACTTACATAATAGGAGCAAAATGTCATTAGTCTTCTCTATTGCAAGAAATAAGAATTATAGTAACAAATTAAAATTATTATTACTATTATGTAAGGTCAAATATAGCGATAATTAGTTTGCTAAATTTGTGACATTAAGCAGCAGTTTAACACATATGAAATTATTCTATAAATATATTTTAGACAATAATTTTAAATAATTATTGCAATATTTTTTATACTACATGTGTGACGGTTATAAAAGCATATTTGATGGTTCTGTTGTTTTAAAAAATGCTTTTTATTTGTTTAAATCATGATTTTTTAATATTTTGTTGTAGCCATTGAAAAATAAAAAGCAGTCATTAGAAAAATAGATAACAATTATTAGAGAAATAGACAATAATATTTTTGTAGAATACATAGTAGTTGCATAATTAAATTAAAAGTATTTGTTATGTATTAAGCATTGATTTTTTAGTAGAATAAACAATAATTTTGTAACAAATGTAATTAAACTGTATAAACAACAATAAATGACTTACTAATGTTTAACATATCTCACATAAAGTCAAAATATATTAACAAGTTGTAAGTGAAAATGTACAAAAAATGCAAAGTCCTAAGCTTTGATCAATAGCATAATCCTATGAAAGATAAACAAAGACTTTAGATGCAAACTTAGAAATATTTAAAATAATATAAAAAAAAGGAAAAAAGGAAGAATACATGAATGTGTGAACTATATATGCTTGTCGAGAATAAATGATTATTATGTTGTAAATCTTGATTTTGAGTATTAAAAACATCACTAAGTGAAGGGGTTATTGGAATACTTATATAAGACATGTCAAAAGTCATGTTTAGCCCAAGATTTTGTTGCTGTCATTTTTGAAATATTGCTTAAAAATGATGAGCTATTGTAATGTTCTTTTACATCTCTTCTATTTGTGCATCAAACTTCTTTTGCAACTCAGCTTAAACATTGTTTCTAATAAATTGCATAAAATTTTTTGGAACTTTGATAGTATCTTTAACAATTAAGTTCTTTTTCAAAGAAATACAGTTGACACATTTTACATAAAACCTCACCCTCCCATAATGCTTTTTTCCTATAACTACAATAAATGCATCTACATGACTTTGGTTACTTAATCCTTACTTTTGAGTTTAAAGCTCATTAATAAGAATTTTGATCTAAAGTATGCCAAATTATATGTGAAAAAATACAATAAAACTTAAACTCTTTGACTACTAAAAAAAAATTACTTACAATTTGTTGATATGTTATTGTTTTTTTTTTTTTACGAGTAGCCTTGAAGATTTCAAGTCAGAAAGGAGACTTTTTTTTTACCATGATCTTTATTTATTTTTATTTAAATGCTAACAATGAAACAAAACAAAAAAAAATGTTAAATATTGGTGCTAAATTTGAAAAACATACCAAATAATGATTAGATGAACTATAAGATCAATATAACACATATAATAACAATATATATGAATGGTGTTTTTGTGATTTGTTATTGAATCCTAGCAAAAAATTTTCTGCATGTAATGTGTATTCTTTTTTTTTTCAATTGTTTATGTTAGTTTTTGTCACTGCTTGTATCCGTATTATAACAATAACAATAAGTCAAAGTAAAATTATAACTTAAAGAAAATATTTGACAAATAGTGAATAAAAAGATAATATTAAACTTTTGCTTCTTTATAATGTTAATATTTCAATATATGTTTAAATTGATCTAATGGTATATGAGGTGGATAGTTTCTCAATCTTTGTTTGTGTGGTATTTTTTATACTGCTTTCCCTTTAACTTGCACTTATAAGCCCTCTAATTTTCTTTAATTGTAATCATCACCCACTTTTTTCCTTTTTTAAGAACCAAATATTTATCTTACAATTATTTAAAATATAAAAAAAGTTGATTGTAATTAAGACATTTTTATAAAGATAAGAAAGAAAATTTTCAATATACCATAAGCTTCCATAAAACATTATATCTTTTAGGATTTATCATATGTCAAGTCTTTACATATATTGACATCAATCTATCATTTGTAGCCAATGTCCTAAGAAAATTACTAAATTTACATAGAGTTTGCTCATTTAGGCTTATATGTAAGACTTCATCCCCTTCAACTTCCTTGATGTTTTTTCACCTAGTAATCTTATATATATAGCAAATCTCTAACTTTTCATGCTTGTCCTAAAAAAGCATACAATCATTAGAATATGCATGATTTTTTTTTTAGTTAAGTCCTAATTTTTTTCATTATATTTTTAGATTCATTAAATGAACTATTAATATTAGTATTAGGGAATGCCTCCTTCATTGAGTTCAACATATTTCTAAATGTTGCATTACTAAGGTTATGGAGACATTTAAGACAATATAATCTAATTATAAAAGAAAGCCTCGAAAAGGTCTTACAACTATTATATTTTCAAACTACCAAGTGAAAGTTGTGTAGGTGAAAGTAAATTTTAATCTTTATTGTGAAACAACATGTACTACAAATTTGAAAAAAAAATATTTTCAATTATATAAGTTATTCTTTTTCTTACTTTTACCATAAAACAACATCTACTATAAATTTGGAAAAAAATATTTCTAATAGGACTTTAATGAGAATGCCAATTAGATTAAAAATGTATAAATCAGGGTAAAAAATAAGTCATTATTGATTATAGTCATACTTAATTCATCAAGTATTAAAAGAATACTTGACAAAGAGATAAGTTTAAATTTATAGTCTCAGGTTATCTCAATAACTAGATGGATCATTACTAGAAAATTATTATATAAAACAATAAAGTTCAAATTATATCATTAGGATAAGAAATGAAAAGATTCAACACCAAAAATTTTATTATTCTAAAGGTCGGGATCAAAAATTGCAAAAAGATAAAATAAAATAAAATAAAATTTTAAGGATGGTTAGCATACAACAAGTTAAACCTACATATAATTATGGAAACAATGACATATTAACGATGAAAAATGAACAATATATTTAAGAAGTACAATAGAGACATCAAAATTATATTCAAATTAAATCCCTAAAATTACTGGAAAACTCAAAGCACTAATGTTTAATAATCAAGATAGACATAAAGATTTTGGTAGCTTACTTTTCCAATCAACATTGATTTTGGCCTTTTGAAACTGTTACCAAACTTTTCATACTTTAAAGTAAGCCTTTAACAGTATTATATTGATGAAATTCAAGGTATCAAAGGAATCATAATCACCAAACTAGGAATTTGGAAGAGGAAGATGTTGAAATACATCAAATGCAACGAAGGATTTGGAAAAAAAAGACATAAAAATGCAAAAATGATCAGAGATTTGAATAATGTGATGATAAGGAAATAAGAAAGTATAATAATGATAATAAAGGTTTTAAAGTTGGGTGTAATGCTTAACCTTTTTTTATTTTAAAAAAAAAGTAAAATCTATAAGCATATGACAAAAAAAAAAAAGATAATATAGTGGTTCGCGGATCACCATATTATCCTTTTAAAACCATTAGGTTAACCAGTTGATCAACCACTGTATTATCTTTTTAAAACTGATGCATTATTATTTATAAATTGTTATTAAATATTGGTTCACAAATTGTTATTGAAACATTTCAACATTATTGCCTTTTCCCATTAGAAGATAGTGAATTCGATTTGTTACATTAGAATTCCATTGTATTTGCAAGAAGTCATGGTGTATCTCTTTTAAAATCAATGTCTTTGAACATATATCACACTAGTTTGAAACCATTACCTAGAAATTGCAATGTAAAACTTATTATTGTCAAATATTATGAAAATATATTTATACGACAATTATAACTGTTACTATAGGCGATTTATGGTATAGTGCTCTTTAATTTCTTTTTGGTACAATAAAGATCAAATACATTGTCACACTTTAACTAAGACTTGACAAACATATGTTAATGTTATTCCTATTGCATTACAAATAAAAGACATGCAAATAAAATTAGTTAATAATGACATTAAGACAATTATTGAGATTTTTCAAAATAGTTATTTATTTATTTATTTTTAATGGAAGAACTATTTTTCTAAAACCTTTATGATACAATAGGTACATAATATAATGTGAAATAATATATAATAAATTAATCTTATCTTTTAGTAAAAAAAAGAAAAAAAGAAATTCTTATCCTATTATATTTCATATTAAGTAAATTATTTTGTTAGATGAAAATGAAAATGTTATTTTATATATCTTTATAAGTTAGATAATTGCATGACATAAACCAACTTTATCTTTTAAAATATTCTTTATTTAAAATTTTATAATATTAACTTCATTTTTTTTTATTTTTCATTTTTATTTCTGTCATCACAATGACCTTTTTTATTATTGTCATAACAACTATTATTGTTGCAATCATTCCTGTCGCTCTTTCTCTCTCTTTCTTTTATCTCATTTCCTCTTTATATCTCTTCATGTTTTTTATTTTCTCTTTTTAATGTTTATTTATTTTTTCATTTCTCCCTTTATCACTTTCCCTTCACTCTGTAACACTTTATCTCCAATCTCTTACTTCATAGCTCTCTCTTTTATCTTTTTTTTCTCTTTATTTTTATCTCTTTTTATCTTTCTATATCTTTATCTCTCTTTGCTTTCTATCTTTCTTTATTTCTTCCATATTTATCTTTCTTTTTATATAAAATTTAAAGGCATAAATGGAAAAGAGAGAAGCCATAAAGAAATGTAAGAAAAAGGAAAGTAGAGAATGAAGAAAAAAAAAAGAAAGAGAAAGAAAAAATCATAAAAAGAAAGATCTAAATATAGAAATTAACAAGAGAAATGAAAAGATATAAAAAGGGTAAGAAAAAAAGATATAAATAAATAGAAATAAAGATAAAGTTTAAAAAAATTAATTTAATAAAACTTAATAATTATTATTTAAATACATTTTAACTTTACTAATTAAAACAGTTGTAAATATAAAATAAATTAATTATTTATCTTATTATATATTAATTTATTTTATACTATCTAATTTATTTATCAAAAGTACCATTAATTACTGGTACAATCTCAATTTTATAACTTCTTTTTTTTTTTAAGAGGAGACATTATTTTTTTATGGTTTATGATTGATTTTTTTCATGACTTTTACAAATCAATCTAAGTTGAATTAGGGTTTTGCTGCTAATATTTTTAGCAAAGGCAATATTGACTTAATTGTGCACTAAATTAATAGTTTGTAACTTGACTATGTATTGATGACAATAATTACTGATTTAATATTGCAGTCCTACACAAAATAAATAAATGGGGTTTGGCGAGGAGAAAGGATGGGACCGAGGTGAGTTAGCAAAATGAGCTGATTCAACGTGTCTACATCACAACTTGACAAGTCAAATGCGCACTTAAAATTGCTCAGGGAAGAATTTACTCGGAATTGATACCAAAACTAGTTGCAATAATTCTTTTATCATAAAGAATCAATAATGTTAAGTTATTACGGAATTTAGTTTTTAAAAATATATATATATATATAGATAAAATAAAAATACTATTTATATTGAAATGAATAATTTTTTATTAATAAAATTATCTAATATGATATTTTTTAAAAAAATTATGAACCTTAATAAAATTGGACATTATTCAAAAACAATTAACATATATTTAGTGCGAATGTCACGCACCCTGTCTCGAATTAAAATCAGCTTTAGTGGGTAAAAGCACTGAAATTTTGCAAAATAGAAATAGAAGCCCAGCACAAGAAAAAGTGTCTGGTTGCAGTGCACTAGGCCGAACATTGTTGCGCTTAACCAACCAACAGCTGCGGGCCTTACAAGACTAACTTGCAAGCCTTGTAAATAATTAGACTACAGGCCTTTGTTGTTGGGAGCTGGTTTATGCCTATGCATATACTGCAATGGAAAATGATCTCTGACGTTGGTTTTTGTTGAAACTCAATGAAAATGAAAGCATGACACTATTTTATTGCATGTGAAATGTTTCTATTTGATTCCCCTTTCTGTCAAGATTTCAAATTTCTGTCAGGAGTCTTTGTCATTGCACCAAAAAAGTGTTCGGAGCATATTTCCTTGGTTTTTCGCCTATATAAGAATAGCATATTGCCTCTCTGAGAGTTTGGCTAGTTTTACGTGAGCTGCCAACCTACCATAACCCTCCTCCTTGGTTTGAGCTTGGGACTAGCAACACCGAACACACAATGTTCGATGATAGCAGAGTTAGTACATGTTGTCTACATGTGCATAATTGTTTAAAATCCCTTTCTGTTTACAGAACCCCCAATCACTGTATGGTTGAGGTTCCTGAAGTGACTTAAACCTGCACAGGGGACCAATCTCTGCAGGAATTTAGCATCAAGCGTAGCTGTAGTCAAATCTGTCACACTTTGTCATGATTTTTTATACTGTACAGAAATGCATAACAGAAGAATTTGTCTTCTAATTATTCTTAGTGATTATTCTTTTACTTCACAAGACCTTGCAATCACCTACTCAGATGTTATTTATATTGGAGAACTAAATAGGTTGCTGACTTCATTTCAGCGTGTGTGCCTAAATTTGAACTCCTCTAATGGGTAACCTTCAAAGAATAATATACTTGATGATGCACATTTGCTTAAGCCAACTTCAGATTCACAGGACCTTCTCCTAGAATCTGCTTTACCTGTAAATAGAATATATTAAAGCAGGAAAGTAGCCTTCAAGTACAGCAGGTGGTTAAAGAGAAAGGTACTTCCAATGACCCTTCTTGTCTCGTTTTTCCAACATTCGAGCTGCATACTATTCGGCCTTATCAATTATTTATGTTCCTTTTCTTCGAACTTGAACTAGGAACATGCTACTAGTACAAAGGAACAACAGTTTCAAGACAGAAAGCAGATGCTTATTTCCTAAGAAGAACTCAGCTGTTTAAAGAATTGGTCCTAACACTGATTGCTCCACCACTTTGGTTTTTCACTTTTTTTTTTTTTTGGGGTCCCAGATAATGGTGATGGTGCTAACACTATGATCTATGAACTTTCCACTAATGCTCATTGTGCTGCATCTAACTTGCAGCTGTTTGATGATGGCTTAGCCAACTGATTGGATTATCGTTCCGTAACATCAAGAGAAATAGATCATCTGAAGAAAAGTTGCATGGATGCGGTGAATTGAACCATCTTATACGCAAGTCAGTGCATTGCACCATGATGAGAACCATGAATATACATCTAATGGTCGTGACAGTGCAATGTGGGCCTGTTTTTGGAGCGCATTAAATTTGATGGCATACATACAAGGAAGCTGTTTAATGAAAACGTATTCGAGTTCATTGGTTGCCGAGATTAGGGGTATTGATGCTGATTTGCTGTCTAAAATATTACTTCAGTATCTAAACATGCTTCCCTTTTAATCCTAGAGAAGTTGATTGCAGCAGACCAACTGAATGTATGGCACTGAGAAGGCAAATGCTTTGAAGATCAAATCAATCATTAGGTTTTGATTCCAGCGATCAAAGCTCTTGATCGCACCCCACTAAAATCAGAAGGTCGATCCAATTCGACATTTCCGATCTTTTGTTGGCCAGTTTAGTTAGTTTCCTCCCTTTTATTTTCTGAATGTGCAATTTTTTTTTTTTTTCTGAGTTTCGTCATGGATATGGATTGCAGACTTAAAGCTAACATTTCCCTTCTTCAAGGGGCGTTTATGCAGGAGTTTAGTTGATTGCTTTCGTATTATAAAAGCATGCAATCATAAATATTTCTATGTCATTGAACGTTTTAACAGAGCGTAGTGCACTGAGAATACCTTTTTTTTTCTCCGCACATATCGAGCCAAGCTAGTTATTTCATGTGACAATGTACCATCAGAGAATTAGATGTGTTGGCATGGCATGCATTACAATCACCGTAAGATGTTGGTTCTATTCCGGCGCGTTCATTGTGTTGCTTTCTCATCATGAAAGTCCTGGTTTAGCTTCTTATTTACTTTACCTTGACATGGTAGGCCACTTTATTTCTTTTTCTTTACAAAATGAATCAATGTGGTCGCTTGATGGATTAAAAAAGCAACTTCAATCATTATCCAACAAGCATGACTCGATGAAGAGGGGGAGAGAAAAAAAAAAAAGGAATAATTTAAAGCAGGAGAATCATCAAATATACAAGAAAACTCTATTACCAGTTAAACTAAGTTAAGCTATTGGAAGAGACATTAAAATAAAATCATATAGTAAATATTAATAGACGCACAAGCACAATAGACGTGAAAAAAGCATGGATCATTTTTATTTTTTTTTATCGCGTAAAGTTTTATAATTTAATTGAAAGAATCATACTACTAAAAAATACTAATGACTTATCAAGAAATCAATTAATTAAATGAGACGTTACAAGGATCATCTTGATGCTTACACAGATGGATTCCTGTTGGATGGTTGAAATATAATGAAGTGTGTTTTTTTTTTCGCCTTGATTCAACACCTTGGAACCTGCAGGAGGATAATCATATTCTTGCATATAATATATAGGGGGGTTGACATGAGATGCTTATCCTCAATTTTATATGATGGCTGATTTGATTCACTTCTTCTCAGTGTACTTCTTTAAGACAAAAATAAGGCAAGTTTGGGCCTAAAAATGTAAGGATAGATTCTTTGATTCCTCTAACTCTGCAAAGAACAAAAAGAATCTGCCAATGGCACTACAACCTACTCAGAAAAGAAACTAAAGAAAGGGGGGGAACATGGAAAAAAAAAAAAGAAAATAAAAGATTGAAAGATCCATCTGATTATCACTTTCAGTCAGCCAAAAAGAGATATTCATCATATCATTTCCATTAACTCACTTATTATTCTTCAAAGTTTCTCCTAGTGTTAGAAAAGTTGTGTCCATTATTCATCATGGTGGGGCTGGCGAAACTCAGCAGGGGAATCAAGCAGAGAAAGGAAGAGAAAAAAAATGGGAAAACAGCAGCAAGATAAAAACAAACCATACTCTTTTCTTCTTTTCTCTCCTTTTGAGAGAAATCTGAATTGGACTGTGTTGCTTTCTCAGTTTTTTGCTGCATCACAGATTCTCTCCCAACCCTCTTTCAAGACAAGGAAGAAAGAAAAAAATTTATTTAAAAAAAAAAAAGAAGAAGGAAAGTTAGTATGAAATGGGAGAGTGGGAAGAAAGGAAAGAGCCACAGCTCATAGCATATATTCCCTTCAAGGATAACCCCACTTATGTTTCCAGACATGGAGCCAGAACTCAGGACACCCCAACAACTCCATAATTATAAAGAGAACAACATATGGAAGCTTTAGCTGAAAAAGGATCAGAACTCATGTGCACGTTTCAATCTCCCACTTGCCTGTCATCCACAGAACACTTGAAACCAAAACATGAACATAGTCTTATCCACTGACGCGAAGCGTAGGCTAAAATGGACAACAGAACTGCACCAAAAGTTTGTTGAAGCAGTCAAGCAACTTGGAGGGGAAGACAGTTAAGTAAATTTATGACATCCAGACAATCTTCATCTCTGATCTTCCGTTAGTGCAAATGAATCTAATATTGCCTGTGGTTTCTGTGCTGGCAGAGGCAACACCAAAGAGTCTGATGAGGGTGATGGGAATTCCTGAACTTACCTTGTACCATCTAAAGAGCCACTTACAGGCATTTTCTCTTTATACTTATCAGATCAATCTTTGTTGCTTTCTAACATTGCAGAAAAGAGAATTATGATTGTATTTGTGGTTCTTTCTGCAGAAGTACAGGCTTGGGAAGAGCCGACTATCACAAACCAGTGTTGATAACAAGCAAGAAGGTGACTCTATCAAGTTAGACTAAGAAAATTATAGCACGATTTCTTTTTCTCCTTTATGTTCTGCTGAAATGACAGATTAAGAAAAACATTCCAATGCAGAAACTAGAGAGATTCAAAGCGGGGATGTTCATTTAAGAAGAGGAATCAGTGATGGAAACCACAATCAGAATGATAAGTAAGAGTTTAAATGATCTAATCATTTCTTTCCGATGAATGCTTGTTCGAAATGATTATACCAAGGATGTTCTGTTGACTCAAGGTGTTGCAATTAACAGAAGCTTGCAGATTGCTCAGGCTCTCCAAATGCAAATGGAAGTGCAGAGAAAACTTCACCAAAAGATTGAGGTATAATTGTGTTGTGATCAAAGAAAGAAAACAAAAGAGACTTTCTTATTAGCTACATCTCAGGCTCATCATCAAAGCATGAAATTTCAGTCAGAATTCTAATTTCAGGTGCAAAGACATTTACAGCTAAGGATAGAGGCTCAAGGGAAGTACTTACAGTCGGTATTGAAGAAAGCACAGGAAACACTAGCCGGGTACAATTCTTCATCAGTGGGCATAGAACTAGAAAAAGCTGAACTTTCTCAATTAGTCTCAATGGTTAACACAGGATGCCCAAGTTTGGCAATCTCAGGATTGACAGAAACAGGAGATTCAATCTTAGATGAAATAGAAAAGAAAACTATAAGAAGCACTTTGTGTTCCATGGAAAGCTCTTTGACATCATCCGAGAGCTCTGGTAGAAAGAAAGACATTCAACAAAAGAATGACATTGGCAACGCAAATAAAACCAACAAAACTTTTGTTGAGCATGCTTTAATGGATATTCACCCACAAACCTTGGCATTGCATAGCAGTACAAGCTACCAAGGGAAGAAAAGAAGTGGCAGCACAATTTCTGATGGTATTTGTGTGGAGCAGCTAATGGTTAAAAGATCAAAAGGTGCTGACAGATTAAAAAGGTCTGCCTTGTTGGGGACCTTCGACCTGAATAGCAAATATCCAAATGATATTGAATCAGGATCAAAAGAAATTGACTTGAATTGCAACGGAAATTGAAAAATTCCATGGGCAACTCTTGGGGTTTTGACACCTTTATACTGGAAAGGTTTTACTAATATAATCTATCCAGCAAAGTAAATTTTATGCCTTGATCTTTTGTTTACATGTCTTTTCGTATCTGTATGGATGCAGGAACTTTGGAAAACATATTATAATTAAATGAAGGTATAATATATATGGTATGGACAGATTACTTTAGTCCCTCTCTGTCCCTCTATCTCCGGCTACATGCTTTACTCACAAAGCCTAATGCTGATAAGAAAAATGCCTAAAGCAGTCCTAGCACTATCGAGAGAAAAGATTTAGAGACAGTTTAGTAGAGCAGTTGGGTTTCAGCTGATAGATTCAGGGGACCCATTTGCTCTACTTCACCACTTGGTCAGAGGGATGTTTTGGCTGCCCTTTCCAGCCGAACAGCTGAAAAGCCAGCAGCTCAAATTTTGGAGTTAGTTACAAACTATGTGAGTGGTAGTGTGTATAAGTTGATTCTGCGGTTGTATCCCTTGCATTAATAGTTGCTAGAATCCAATCAATTCACTTTCGAAAGCACAGAAGTATAAGGAAAGAAAATTCAACATGTGGACACCATGATGGTAGCAAAATCATGTTTTCAACAACTGTGAATCATTTTCCATGCCACTAGTGCAGTACAGAGTATATTACTACAACTTCAGAAGCTATAATCAATACATGCCCCCAAGCCTGCAAAATAAAATGATTAAACAAATTGTATTCGTCAGACCACTGCTGCCAACCTTTCTTCTTAAGCAAACTCAGTGGAAGGGAAATTGGAAATAAATAATCACATTTTCTTCTTCTTAAGTCAGTCTTGAGAAATCAAAATTGGGGTTGAGGGAAATGGGGCTTACACATATTACTTGTTGCTATAGGCTTCTCACAGCTTTCCTTTTTGTGCTTGTGAAGTGGTCTCAATCTTCATCACTGCCTCAAGGTTGCAATGTTACCATTAACTAGTTCACTAAATGGATCCTCTCTATATTAGGATAGCTAAATGAACAAACCTATGGATATACACACACACACTAACACCTTTTGATCCTTTTCTTCATTGCAGGAAAAAGCCTGTTGTTCATTACCTCAGATGTTGAAGAGATCTCAGGCAAATCTTTCGATTACATTGTTGTTGGGGGAGGAACAGCAGGATGCCCCCTAGCAGCAACCCTTTCGGAGAGGTTCTCTGTGCTATTGGTAGAACGGGGAGGCTCTCCTTATGGAAATCCATTTGTGCTAGAAAAGTTGTACTATGGGTTCCCAATGCTTCAAACTGATGAATTCACATCCGTGGCTCAGAGCTTCATCTCCAAGGATGGAGTTATGAACCACAGAGGGAGAGTGCTCGGAGGATCATCAGCCATAAATGGTGGATTCTATAGTAGAGCTAGCAATGATTTCGTGTCAAGTGCTGGATGGAATAAGGAGCTGGTGAAGGAAGCTTATGAATGGGTAGAGTCTAAAATCATCTTTAAACCTGCGTTGACCATATGGCAATCTGTAGTGGAATTTGGCCTTCTTGAAGCAGGATTTCTGCCTTATAATGGGTTCAGCTGGGAACATATTGAGGGAACAAAGATTGGGGCTACCATTTTTGATGAATTTGGAAAAAGGCACACTTCAGCTGATCTTTTAGGATCAGGGAATCCAGAAAATCTCGCAGTTCTACTGAATGCAACTGTGAGAAATATCATCTTCCACCAGAATAATGGTAAGTAAAGACTGAAGAGTCCCCGTAACATTGTTTAGATGATCACTCCCTTGATTCTCATTCCTTCCAAATGCTGCAGGTAAAGGAAATGAGAGCATTGTTCGTGGCATTAGATTCATGAAGAGTGATGGCAGCACAAATCAGGCTTATGAAGCTTTCTTGAACCAACCAGAGAATTCTAATTCAAGGGGTGATGTTATTTTGTCAGCAGGAGCAATAGGCAGTCCCCAGATCCTATTGTTGAGTGGCATAGGACCTAAAAAACATCTCAAGAACATTGGCATACCTCTTGCAGTGGAGTTGCAAGGGGTCGGACAAGAGATGAAAGACAATCCTTGTATTGTCACTTTGGTAGACAGCAAACCAGAATATCGCTTTCCAGATTCCCCTCAAGTTGCAGGTATTGCAAAACACTTGAAATTCATAATTGAGGGGGGAATCATACCCGTAAGCTTCAATGAAACAAGGATTCCCATTGCAGTTAAGCTTGCATTTCCAGAATCCAAAGGGAAGCTGGAATTGAGCGGCACAGATCCTAGGCAAAACCCTTTGGTGGAATTCAATTATCTAGCAAAGGAAAAGGACTTGGAAGAGTGCATTGAGATGGTTCAGTTGCTTCACAAAGTATCTAAGTCTCAGCCTGTTACTTTCTTCCTGGGAACCGAACACCAAGATAGCTTGATGTACGGTCCTCAGGAACTGAGAAATTTCTGCAAGACCAATGTGAGGACTTATTATCATTATCACGGTGGCTGCACTGTTGGTTCAGTTGTGGATCATGACTATAGAGTATATGGAGTGATGGGATTGAGAGTTATAGATGGCTCAACTTTCCATGAAACACCCGGCACAAACCCCATGGCTACCCTCTTAATGCTAGGAAGATATCAGGGGATCAAAATTATCCAAGAAAGAGAGGGTGCTTGAGCGTATGTAGCACCTACCAATATACCTTTTCCTGTTACTATAGTTGCTGGAATCCATTCAATGTAACAATGAGTTCTCCTAACACTTTTGGAGTCCAATCTATGATCCCTTGTTCAATCTCACACGAGACTGCCTTTTCTCACCATCTCAGCAGATGCTTCTGTATTTCTTACTAGTACAATTTATTACTTATGAGTCAAAGCAATATTGCAAAACATAATTGCTCAAGATACTTGCAAGAAATGAACACGAAGATATAATTTCTGTTATTCCAGGAAAAGCACGAATTGCAAATATTTTCTGTACAAGCTAGCAAAAGAGGAAGAACAAGATTTTTTTTTCTCACAAAAATTTTCACTAATTCTCCATTGCGTGATCTGCTCCTAGACTTGAAGAAGAAACATCATTGGAATCAGTCGAAGGGTTTTGATTGGAATCAGAATTTCTCCTATTGCCATTGAATGCAAAACTGACCCAAATCTCTCTTCCAAGTCTCCTCCTTTCCCTCTCTTCTCTCTTCTTTCCCAACTCTTCCTCATCAACAGGCATCTTATACCTGCAAACTGGGCATGACCCATGCATCCCCAACCACTTCTCTATACAGTTCGAGTGGAATCTATGCTCACACGGCATCACCTTGACAACCCCACCAAGCTCCCATTCCTCTAAACAGATCGCACACTCACCATCTTTATCTTCAGTCTCACCGATCTCCACACTTGGCATGTCCTCTATTGATGCCCTTGAGGCTGGAGGCTGGCCATTCTTGGCAGCCAAGTCTCTAAACAGAGAGTCCAAGCTGTCAGTTCCTTCAATCACCACCATGCCCTGTGTAAAGGGGTTGATCAAAATGATCCTTTCTTGTTGGTTTCCTGATATTTCTTGGTCTGGCTCTTGTGGGTCTGGACTCTCACCTTCTGTAGTGGCACTGGTGAAGCCTAAGACGAAAGGTAGAAAAAGAGGGAGATCCCTACGCATCAAAAGCCTCTGAAATACTGAAGATAATTCAGAAAACTCAGGTGCTGCCTCCGAGTGAAAAGCCATGGGTGCAATATCACAGAGAGAAGATGCGAAGAAAGAGAGGAGCTTTAGGTTTACAGAAGCAAACTGTGAGAGAATAAGGAAAGCTGTGGCAATTAGAGGGGATATTATAACAGGCAAAAGACGTGTGCGCCCACAGAAGGACGGGGAAGGTTGTGGAAAGATCTAGAATTTGTGGAGGCGTTTTTATTACACAAGCCATGTCGATGTTTGATTTCTTTGATGACGATGACGATGTTTATCCGCCCACCGCACCAGAAGCTGTCATTTTTGTCGGTTTGGACTTATGACAAAAAGATGTTTATGTGATTAGGATATGCCGGCCACTCTCTCTTACTCTTACAGCATATTATTTATACAATTAATTATATGTAACGAAATTCGTTCAAGTTGGTAAGTTTTAGATGCGAATCCAACTCTGAATGGTAATAAATATTAGATGTTTAAGTTAAAAAATACGTACATAATAATATTACGCGGCGTATTCAATTCTTTATATTGCATTTTTGTATAAGCATAATTATGAAAAGTGTTTTGATGCAACTTCATTTGCTGACAGCTACAAATACCCTTTCTTGGCTTAAAGACTACCAATATCTAGCTGTTTCCTTCCATTTCAGGTATGATAATGGTAAGAATTTATCATCATTTTGAGTAATGGTAATTAACTGATACGTTAATCAGACACCCAATAAATAAAACTGAGAGAAATTTCCTTTTTGGTTACGGTGACAGGGTCTTTTGGTCTGATGTGAAGAAAAATCTTTACCATCTTTTTTGTTTTTTTTTTTTTTTTTTTGTTGGTCAAATCTTAACTTGCGCAAACCTACGAAATTAACAGGTTGGCTGTAGCTGTGGTGTGGAGTAAACCGCCGTACGAAGCGTTTGATAAAATTCCTGAGAGAAGAAACAGCCATTGTCTGGATATTTGTTGTGTTATATCCTGGGCAGTTCCAATGTTTCAAAACCTCCAGTTTATGACTGTTAGGAGTGCTCCTGCACTGCAGTTCAGGAGCTCTGATGTCTTTGGGAGCCAACCCAAAAGTTGTAACTTCTTGTCCATGCCTACTACAAGTAAGTGCAACCAATTCAAAAGGTAGAAGCCTTGGTTTTTACTTTCTATTTCCAATTAGAGTTTGATAATACTTGGTCGATTCCTTCTGGTCTCTGCGTCATTTTTCATCATTATATGTTTTGCTTGAATTGGTAAATTGCTGAGTAACGTTATCTTTATGCAAAAGTTGGGCTTTTTGGTTTGGAATGAGTCCCCAATTTGTTATTGCAGATTTTCGTGCCACATCAATACTGGCAAAATCAAAGAATAACACTCAAAAAGAAAGTGCTAAAATTCTGAACAGAAGAAGGCTAAAGAAGGTATGTGTGTTCATCAACTACAAAAGAGCCCTTCACCTGATCTATAAGCATATGCTTTTAGTGTTACGCATGCTTGAACCTTTTTCTGTTAAGGACGTGATATAAGATGAAAAAAGAGAATCTGATGGCCCAGTTTATAAGTATTCTGGATTTTTAAGGACAACCAGCCCATTTCAATGAATAGATAGGAGTAGATCATCGAAACGAAGAATGATAAAGTAGGTCATTTTCACATCAAACAATTGCACGGACTGTTAGATCACATGGTTGCACTATTTTGTGGATATTCACACGTGCACTTGACTTCTAGATGGGGTTGGCCATTGCAAATCTGGCTACTTTCAGAAAATATAATCTATAATCTACGAATTTCATGTTGACTGTTACAATTTTGCTTGAAGAAATTCAAGAGTAGACCTTTTAATCACAGTTATGTTTCTTGGAAAATTTTTGGGATATATTTGTTTGCTTACCGGAGCGAGCCTTGATGTAATGTTAATGTCACTCTATTGTGACTAGAAGGTCCAAAGTTTGAGTTGCAAAAATAGCTTGTTTGTAAATACAAGGATGAGATTACATTTATCTAACTTTTTATCCGTACATTACAATATGATAGCCTTGTGAATTGGAATGTCCTTTTATTTGTTAACCTGCCTACTTGTCATCTTGACT
This sequence comes from Kandelia obovata, assembly GCA_021464305.1. Taxonomy (NCBI): domain Eukaryota; kingdom Viridiplantae; phylum Streptophyta; class Magnoliopsida; order Malpighiales; family Rhizophoraceae; genus Kandelia; species Kandelia obovata. The sequence continues at coordinate 1,893,155 of CM038486.1, read as the reverse complement.
TTGGAATGATATGTCAGTTTAATGGCACCGCAACAAAGCCAAGGCTATCAGTGTTCTGTTCAACCAAGCAATTATATGCTATGGTGGTAGATGACCAAAACAAGAAGTGTTTATTCTATGGAAGCACTTTGCAGAAATCTTTCCGTGGTGATACTACTTGTAGTACTGTTGTAAGTTGTCTTATCAGTTTACATAGTTTTCTCAAAGGGTTTATGTTTGTGTCTATATTTTTAGCTTGGTGGGTTGTGGGAGGTGGGTGTGAAAAAGATGGTTGCTTTTTCATCTTAAGATATCTTTAAAGAGTATCAACTGATGATTCCAAGGTAAATAGATACCATAGATACTTCACCGTCTGCTTCTAATTTTGTATCTATCCACTGCCAATTCTTTTTCTATTCCTAGGAGGCTGCTGAATGCATTGGTGAAGAGCTCGTTAAAGCATGTGCTGATCTTAATATCAATGAAGTATCTTATGATCGCAATGGATTTGCACGTGGGGAAAGAATGCAGGCTTTTGAGATTGCAATTTCTCGTCACGGATTTTTACCAGACAGATTATTCCGGAAATCTTCATGACCTCCAAATTGATTTTGTGCACATTTCAATACCTCTGTGTATTGTGTAAACTGGGTTAACAGGGGCAAGGTTGGAGTTAAACACTGACAGTGATACTATTCATTTGAAATGTGGGCTTGAACCTGATATGAATTACGAAACTTTTCGAGACAATGAAAGTTCTTGTTGTGTATGAAAGACAACAAAGATGCAAGATGAGAGGCCTGCTGGAATCTACACAATCATGAACTTCTCCCAACGTCCAAGGCTGGAATCGCCGTGCAGCAATGCGCAATGCATTTTGTTGCCGTCTTTGGAATCAGAGAAGTCTAATGGGATGCTAAATAGGAAATGAAGAGGAAGACAAAGTAAATTTTGTTTCTGTCAGATGAACACTCGAAGAAAGCAGAATTGGACAGGGCAGGGGGAGGTGCATCCCTAGGAATGTTCACACATTCTATTACATCATTCATTGCTATAACTTCTCTAGGGATAAAAGGTTCTTGGTTTCTATCCAAGTCCATGTACTATTTTGCAGAAGAACGGTCATGACAAGCCAGCAACTGATAATAGGCATGGATTGAAAAGGACTAAAAATTCTTCAATGATGTGGAAAGAATTTACGTGTACAGCATATGGGGAAAACTATTGTATTATTAGTATGACCTAATAACGTTGTGGTTTTGAAAAAATAAAAATATATGTAGTGTAAAAAGGAACTATTATAAAAAAAATTAAAATATAATATGTAAATAAATTAATATAATTATATTAAAATTAATTAAAAATTTTAATTTGTAAGATTAATAATTATTTTAAGTAAAAAAAATATTAAACTATATTATTATAAATACTTATTATGCACATATGTTTGTAAAAAAAAAATTAAATTTATGAGGAGTAAGATAGAATGATTTATAAAGGTTTGGAATTTTTATTTTTAGATCTTCTTTTTAAAACTATTGTATTATGAATTTTAAATATACTAATAAGTTTTTAATCGGAGCAAACCAAATACAACTATAACGTAATTACTGGTTACAGTTTTATAAATATATGATTTTACTATAATATATTCACACAAATATATTTTTTTAACTTAATCTTTAAATTTTATAGTCTTAAAATACTCATAAAAATTTATTTAACTTTTCACTCACACTTAATAATTTTTCTCACATATACACTCTTATAAAATAACTCATTATAAATTAATTACTGTATTTCTTATTTTTTTTTCTACTATAAATGAGATTATATAAGTTTAAAGAAAGTTGTTAAAAAATGCTAGTCTTGTTTGGGCAAAATAACTTGAATTTCAAGATCATGTCTCGCTAATCCATAAAAAAAGATAGTGCTTTTAAAATATTTTCATATAAAAAAATATATGTCTGTTACTTTGTTAAGAAGAAATTTGTTGTTGAAATATTTTATATTTAAAATTTATTCATTGATTCATAAAAAAATAATTATTGTTAAAATATTTTTATATCTAAAATTTGTTTATTGGTCAAAAAAATAATATTTTGTTAGTCATATTTTCATGTTAAGAATCAATTTCCCTTTTGTCATAGTTTCATTCCAAGAAGTAATTTGTCCATTGTATATAATTGCTAACAATTATAGGTATAACTTGATTCAAATATTCCAAATCAAGAAATAATCTATTCGCTAGGTATCAGTAGCAAATTGATAAAGATATGTTTGTATAAAGTACCAAATTGATTTTTCAAATTAATTCAAGATATTTAGGAAAAGAGACATTTATTATGTAAAAACAAAATTAAATGTTATATACTCATAAATAATTTCAATAATAAAAGGTTGAGATTCTTATTAAAATAAAAAAAATTTTGTTTGATCTTATGTGGATTATTTCAGTAGATATTAGGTTGTCTTTTCTTCTTTAAAAATTTGACAAATTTTCATATAAGTACCATAAATTACTGAATCAATTATTATTTTTGTCATTACTAATTACAGTTTTATAAATATATAACTTTACTATAATATATTCACACAAATATATTTTTAACTTAATCTTTAAATTTTATAGTCTCAAAATTCTCATAAAAATTTCTTTAACTTTTCACTCATATTTAATAATTTTTCTCTCATATACACCCTTATAAGATAACTCAATATAAATTAATTATTATATTTCTTATTTTATTCTACTTTAAATGAAATTATATAAGTTTAGAGAAAGTTGTCAAAAAATGCTAATTTTGTTTGGGTAAAAAAATTTGAATTTTAAGATCATATCTCGTTAATTCATAAAAAAGATAGTGTTTTTAAAATATTTTCATGTATGTCTGTTATTTTATTAAGAAGAAAATTGTTGTTGAAATATTTTATATTTAAAATTTATTCATTGGTTCATAAAAAAATAATTATTGTTAAAATATTTTTATATCTAAAATTTATTTATTGGTCAAAAAATAATATTTTGTTACTCATATTTTTACATCAAGATTTTTTTTTTGTTACTCCTATTTTTATGCTACGAAATAAATTTTTTCATTAGTTTTATTTTCATATTAAGAATCAATTTCCCTTTTGTCATAGTTTCATTCCAAGAAGTAATTTGTCTATTGTATATAATTTTTAATAATTATAGGTATAACTTGATTCAAATATTCCAAATCAAGAAATAATCTATTTGCTAGGTATCAGTAGCAAAATGATAAAGATATGTTTGTATAAAGTACCAAATTGATTTTTCAAATTAATTCAAGATACTTAGGCTAAGAGATCTTCATTATGTAAAAAAAATAAATTAAATGTTATGTACTCATAAATAATTTCAATAATGAAAGGTTGAGATTCTTGTCAAGATGAAAATTTTTTGTTTGATCTCCTGCTGTGCATCATTTCAGTAGATATTAGGTTGTCTTTTTTTCTTTAATAATTTTACAAATTTTCATATAAGTATCACAAATTACTCAATCAATTATTGTTTTTGTCCTCTTTTTTTGATCATTTTTTTACTACTTTTATAGTTAGTTAAATATGTAAATGATTAACAATTATACAAAAAGTCTATGACCTTGTTATAATAAATTTGCACAAATAAATTTCTTAAATTTTTAATTATTCAATTTTACACTCCCAAAATGCTCACAATATTTTCTGTATATTTTCTTCTGTTACAAATGTGATCATATAGATTATGATAAACCTGTTAGAAATTTCAAAATCATGTCCCATTGGCTCGTAATAAAAAGTTAATATTTTTAAAATATTTTAATAATAATACTTTTAAAATGTTTTCATGTCAAGAAATCTGTACATTGCTCCATGCTGTTGATCATATTTCCATGCCAAAAAATAATTTGCTTGTTACACGTATAATTATTTAATTTAATTTGATTAAGATCTTCCAAATCAAGAAATAATTTGTCCATGCTAAATTAATTTTCCAAATGGATCACAATACTTTAACTAAAAATCCCCTTTTTATATAGAAAAAAAAATTAAATAAGATTTCATTAGCACAAAATAACTTAAAACTTAATTAAACTCTGACAGCACAAATTTAATTTCTCAAAAATTTATTTTATTATACAAATTTGAGAAAAATGAAACAAATATTCCATAGCATAAAGTAATGATTTCGTGCAAACAAAATTGCTGAATTACATATCCACTCAATTATGTCAACATGGCAAAATTAATTAGCACATGATCTAACGCAACAAACAAGGATCTATATACAACGCAACCCTTAACAGGCAGCCCGTATCGAATAATTTAAATTGGGATTCTATGGAGGTAGCAACGCTTACTAAAAGCCTACGCCGGTAGCTTTCTTCCTAATGATCGCTATTTGCTCAATCCTGCTCAGGAAAATCTCAACTAGACTAATTTAAGAAGACTTCACATAGAAACCTGAAAACTTGTGACATTAACTAAGCCTAATGGTCACCACAGCATCTAGCACCCGCCCCTTCTTGGAGTTTCTGCCAGAGGCAAAGCATCTCTCTGGGACCTTGATAGTGGGCAACAATGTAACCATCTTTGCATCCTACATTATAGATTCTCCCTTCATTCTCATACCGAACTTTCAAGCCCTCCTTCTGCATGTCTGCTATCCAAATGCCCATTGCTACATCTTCTAGCTTAAAAATCTGGCAAAATCAAGCATGTAAATTTTATTCAGATGAGAAAGTTGTGTGCAACGGCAATAGTTTGATAATTAAGTTCATATCATGCAGAATTATCCCTTGTAAATTGAAAGCTTACCTTTAAACGCCCTTCTGTATATCTCTTGTAAACTTCCTTAGCTACATCAGAGGATACCACATAACCAGGACCATGTGCCCACGGGGGGTATTTCTCTTCAGGCCATTCCTGTTTCACCACAGAATGAAGTAAGACAGGTAACGGAAAAGCAAAAGACAATATTCTTGCTATAAGTTGGATAATTGAGGATGATTAGGAAAGGAAAGGTGATAATTTCACATAGCTCTTTTACTCTAGCATTTAAACCTGAAACTGACTTAAACCAAGTAGAAGCCTACTTTCTGTCCTAGCAATATGATCTACTTGACTGTTTGCTAATAGTATATGCTTCTGGGAGATTCAAATGCTTTTGAAATTATTGATTGGCCAAACATATGTACAAAATAGCTCTAGTGAATCAAGATCTTGTTGGAAACGTTTCCATTACTAATGATCAGGATAAGCATAATTTGCCAGTATGATCCAAGCAGCATCAAAAGTCTTGTGGAAACAAATTGGTAGAATCTATGTGGGGTTTGCACAACATAGGAACAAGAGACAAGCATTACCTCACGGCTAATATACCACTTGCTATCAGTACTTCGATGAGGGCCAGAATCTAAATTGATGAGTCCAAAAAGCAAGCCATGACTGACTTTGATCCTCTTCAAAGAATCTAATACTTCGTCCACTCGAATAAATGCGTCATCATCAGTCTTCATGACATACTTCGCTGATGCAACCTCCGTCTGTTTAAGAGATGACGTTAATAGGCTAAGAGGTCAACTTGCATGCTAAAGAAGAGAAAAGATTTTACCCCAAAGATGCAGATGGCTACAGTTTTCCAAGTGATGAGATTGTAATAGTCAACAAAAGGCATCAACTGTATGTCTCCATACGTTCGTGCTTCATTCCAAAGCTCCTCATTCACCAATTGATTTTTGTGCTGCAATATGCCTCAAGATATGTAAGTTCCAGCAAAGAGGTTGACAAAGGATGGACCATTTTTCAAGAAAAAGTTCAATAAATGGGTAAACTAAGACTTGAAATCTAAAACAGGGATAGCTTCCTTCTTTTTGAAATTTACAGCCAGCTAGTAATACTGCCATAAAATTTTTTTATAAAATTGTGTGGAATTTAATGAGAAGCTCACCAAACCAACAAAAAAGCGCACTGCAACTGCCCCAGATCTCACTGCAGCATACTGCATCCATGTTCTTCGGACAGACATCCTCCGCTTAAAGTTGTTTGCTGTAGAGAAAACACCAATAAAGAGATCCAGTGGTTTTTTCAAAGAGAGAGGAGGAGCTTTCAGTGCTGCCAAGTCAACTGCATGCTCGGAATCTTCTGATGTAGGTAGGCCACTGGTAACAACTGATATTAGCTTCAGGTCTCCGGATATCCTAACTTCACTAACCAGCCACGGCTCCAAAGTCTGGAAGGATAACCAACAAAGAAAGCAATTAATGCAAAGAAGCCAATATGTACACCCACAAAATGCTGCAACACAAACAAAAGAGTGAAGGAGGTACCCCACGGTATGCAAAAGATGTTATGTGCTTTCCATCAACTGTCATCTGGATTCCCTCCAATCCCACTCTAAGTGTAGCAACAAACAGATGACCTTGCTTAAATGGAAAGTATCTTCTGGTTTTAGATCTTTCCTGAACTACTGATGATCTCCTTAAGCCTTCAGAATGCTTTTCACCCACCCAAGAATCATTTCTACCAACCATGTCATTACACTGATCCAACTCATCCACTGGCATGTAAACTAAAGAGTTATCACCTTATTCTGAAGTTGGTAAAAGTAATAAAGAGAAATCATGTGGAAGCCTTAAAAATTTTTATGCCACAAGATTTTTAAGAACAGCATTGATGACTTGGAACAAAATGCTTAGCTAATGACGATAAACAGATGTGTATAAAAAACTTCCAAGCAATGTCGAGCTTCTTATCAAAGAGAATTAGGTCAAATAAGCATGACAAAAAGTTTACAAAATATCTGGGGTACTAATTGTAAGCCATGCAAAATTTCTAAGGTAAATCTGGCTTCCCACAAAAATCCCAGTCTCCACATTCTTGCTAATGGTGAGATGGAATAAGTTGCATAATTGAGGGCAATGTTATCTAATGGATCCCATAATTTAAAACTAGCAAGCCGTGAAAATGATCCCAATTGCTATCAATAACTAGTATCGTATCTTGGGTAGAAAATCAAGCCATGAAAATATCCTACTGATTTATGTTGCACCTGATACTAAAAAAATGTCACATGCATCTTTACCTTTCTTATTTTTCTCGGGGGCAGGAGATGGACAGCGCTCCTCGTCACCCCAATCATGGGCCACAGTCCATGTGTTTTGCACTATCACAGGATCCTCAGTAATCTTATCTCCATGAAGCCTAACATTGTAATGTAAAATGATTGGCGGATCAGGCTCCCCTGGAAGTGCTTCCCCAGTCAAGTCAATACGAAAGTTACCAAGAAGACCATCTGGAATGCCAACAATTGTGATGGATGAACCCTGAGTCAGGCCACAAGGAAGCCGCAGCTTAAAACCTCTTTCTAATTCTGTAGCATTTATTTTGTTTAGAAACTGAGGACATTGTTTCTCTTTCCCTCTCCTATTTGAGCTTTCATTTGTATAACCAAGTCTTTCCTCTTCAACAGAAGCCATAAGGCTATCCCATGCATTCCGGGCTTCCTTAATAGCCTCCAATCCATTTGCTAAGACCTGAGTCTGATTAATCGAGTGTTTCAATAATTTCCATGTCTGCAAAGAAGTTTGCTCTTCTTTGGAAATATTCCTCCAAGTAAAGAGACTAAAGGCTATGGCATCAGTTGAAATCACTTGAGAAGATTTCTCTGGGTTTTCAACAGCAGGAGAGAGCGTACTTTGCACCCATTCAAGAGGATTACTTGCATTTGAGAAGGGATTCATCAGATATTTTTTTCCAACAGGATCTGTCATAAGACAATATCTCAGGATAAGCAACATGAACAAGGAGACAATCACCACACCACCATACCATTTCTTCATTCTGCCAAGGAGACAAGTGCATCAAACTTTTCGAACTTAAATGGCGTTGTGACAGCAACACACAGAAAACAAAACTGTCGAAAATAGTTTCTGCAAGGCAAGGCCACAAGCCAGGGGGCTAAAAACCAGTTTAAGACCAATATATCCAGGAAAGCTTGTCAGCATCTTCTGCCACTACAAATCCATGAATAGGGATGGAACTGCAGAAAGATTATTTTATTTCATGGGAATTTTAGATTCTTCCTCATCAGCTATCTGACAGTACAATCTACAAAGTCTTGCAGCCATATGCTCTATCTAACAGTTCATGTACTCTGCAACCCAGTTGCCACTTCAGCTCTGAACTTCTTCAAGAAATATCTCACACAAGACTGATAAAGCAAAGTCAAGATTTCAAGATCATTAGAAGCTGATTAAATCATTCAACAAGAACAACAACAATAATGAAGCCTCAATCCAAATTTAATTGGGGTTCCTTAAATTGAGTTAACGAAAAACCAAATGGGACCACAAAAAACAAAGGCTGCCTCAAAATTGAGTTAGGTTTCCCTGTAAATCAAAGAAAGCTGGATCAAACTTCAACAATAAGACCAGTAGGGTTATACGTGCCATCTGAAAAACGATTAACAGTTCCAATTTCCAAACGAATAATTCAACGCAGTCAATGCCTTCATTCACCCATTCCCAACTACTCGCATTGGAGACTATTATAGGAAAGTATTCAAACAAACAAAAAAAGAAAAAAGTCAAGTATTCTTCTAGAAAAGTAAAACGCGTCTACTGCTAAAATTTTCAGTATGGTTCCCGAGAAAATTCTCGAAACGAAAGCACATTCAAACTTCCATACCACAAGCAAAAATAAAAAAACAAAAGTTTAAATATTAAGGATAAAAGAAAAATCTTCCAGATTTTCAATCTCAATCCAGCAGTTTTCTTCTTCTTCTTCTTCTTCTTCTTCTTCTATTTTTTATTTTTTTTTCTCAGGAACCAAACATACCTAGCAAAAAATCTAAGAAAAGAAAATTCCATACGCAGATCCGATGCACAGTAAAGTATGCGAATTAATATCTTCGTAAACTTCCGAGAACGTCAAGGAAATTTTGAGTTAGCAAGTAACAGGGACTGAAGAGTAAGCTAAGAAATTACTAACCTTTTTCTTTGTTTTTTTTTTTTCTCTCGGAATCAGAGTGGTTCTGCCGACGAAGAAGAAGAAGAAGAATGCCGAGAAAGTGACGGAAAATGGCAAGAGAAAATATTAATGGTCCATGGCAAGCAGTCTCTTTAGGACGAAGAAAACGATAGAGAGAAAGGATGGGGAAGTTGGCGTCGTTTTGATGGATCTGTGTTTTGCCGTTTGTCGTTTTGAAAGTAAACGGCTCTTCAACGGTGGTAAAAGAGGAAGAGAATGAAAACTTGCTTTGCTTCTCCTTTTTAACTTTCGTTAAATACTATTAAATCCATTCTTATTAATTTTTGTTAGGCAATAGCAATTATGACATTTATAAATTAAAATTAAAATTATTTATTATTTAATTTTTTATAAAAAAACATTTAATTTAAATACATATTTTTATACTTAATTGTTTTTTATTTGATACACACATTTTTACTCTTACAGATATATAATAATTATGTTACCTGTTATCAAAATGTCTCAATCTAAGCAGTTGTTTCTTTTACACTAAAACAAGAGTCTATAGACTGTGTTAGATTGCTTCGGATTTTGAGTATCTCGAATTTAAAAATATTATATTTAAAATTTATTAAATTTTAAGATATTTTAAATTTAAAATATTTTGTTTTACGTTATCAGTAAGTATTGATTTTGGTAAAATTGTTCTGGTCGACTTTGGAGTGAGTTATAGACTAAATATGCATACAGGGAGGCTTAAGACAAGTAAATCTGAGATTTTTATTTTTTATTTTTTTGGTGGAATATTCTTGATTAATTTTGCTAATTTATTTTGTTGATGAATTAATTAATTAATTTTGGTGTCGGACAAATCGGGCCTGTCGTTGACCAGTCGAAGTCATTAATTGGGGAATGCTGACTGTTGACTGCAAGACCACCAATGGGTGGCTTGTCTCCGCATGAATTGCAAAATAATGTCGTTTGTTATACACGTGGCTATTTCTTGTTGGATGCTATTACATACGAAACGTTGGTCCGAAGTTTACAATTGTTTGCATGTTTCGCCGTCTCCCTGGAGCCATGTAATATATATATATATATCGCCAATAAAAGTTTAGTGGTAATTTTACATAATTATTTTAATTTATATTTAAAAAATATGATTTGTAAAAATATAAATAATTTATAAATGAATATATTACTAAATTTTATTTTGTTTAAAATAATCATTATTATAGTGATAGGTTCTCTTTTGAAGAAAAATTAAATTTAAAATAATAATATATTATTTTTAATTTCAAGTTAATTTGTAAAAAAATAAAAGAGATGTTAAATTAAAATAATAAAATAAAATATTAATAAATAATTTTAAATTTCAGTTTAAAAAATAATAAAATAAAACAAAAGTTCTCCATAATATCAGTGCCGGCGGAGTTGGACCTTTTCTTTTACTTCTTTTTCTCTCTTTCTTTCTTTCTTGTCTTGTACTTTAGTTTTCCCAAGATCTTACTTTACAACATAGAGCCAGTCGGCCGGAGTTCGGATTTTAACAAGACAGACGGCTGTTAGTTCTTTCACTTTTGATTTTCGACTTGATTTACTTTGGGGTGGAGCCACGGGCAAGATGTCGGTCAGTGGGACCCATGCAATGCCGTATTAGGGCAATGCAAATCACCAATGATCTTTATAAGAAACTTACAACTTAAACATCATTCAACCACCGTCATATTTATAGTTCTTTGTGTCAATCGGGAAAGTAATCCTGTTAATTTGTCGAGAAAATCTTCACAAATTGTTTTCAAAATTAAAATTTTAACCAAAATAAAAAAAAATCTTGTAATTTTGACATGTCAAAATTATTTTGAGTTGAATATTATTATTTTTTGATATATTTAATTAAAATTATTTATTTTTTGTATTTTTTTAAAATATTTTTTGACTTATATATATGTGCTGGTTCTTTAATATTTATTGTCATTACTCGTATAAGGAGTAATTATCCAATAATAAAAACAATTAATGGCATTGATGGCCAAAACAAAAATAAGAAATAACGGTTAAAATTAAATTACGTCGCCTTCTATTATCCTAAACATAATTAACCTGAAAAATATATAATTTTATGAAAAAAGATTTATATTTATATTTTATTTTTTTAACAAATAAATTTTTTTTTATTAAAGTAAAAGTTTGAATATATAAATGTGAAATTAAACATATTATTTAATCATAATAATAAATTATATATTTATAATTTTTGTTTTATTATAATTATTTACGATAATATATCCAAAGATGAGGAAAATACAATTACAATTAATGGTACTGATTGTTTGTACGTGGACCTCTGTCCAACACCCACGTCCCAAGATGAAAGCCCACAGAAGAGAACAGGGAACAAAGCCCAAATGACGCCAATCCTAAATTGGCTGTATCACCCAACAAACATGCAGTTGGAACAAAAAGAAATTCAGTTACAAGAGCAATCACTCAATTATGTTCTACCATTGTTATTATTATGAGTAATTTTTATTTATATAAATATTTTTTTACTAATAAAATTTTTTGATAAAAAATTAAAAAAATTATCCATTTTAACAAAAAAATAATATTTTATAATAAATTTTTTAAAAAATTAAAAGAAATTATATAGCTTAATAAAAATAATATTTTGTAACAAAAAAATCGACAGGATCTTTGAACATGTACTTCTATTAGAGTCCAATTCTGGTTCCAAGCTTTAAGGATAATTATTAATGGCGGAAGTTATATTTAGAAGAAGAAAAGAAAAGAAAAGCGAGAATTTTTAGCAAATAAGGATTCCGATTTTAATTGTAAAAGGAAAACAAAAGGGAATTTGTATCCTTCCCAAACCATAACTATGCTGCCTCTCTCTCTCTCTCTATCTCTCTCTCTCTATATATATATATATATATATATGACACAAAAGAGTAGTAGCGCATCACTAAGGCATACTTAGCATAATAGAAGTTCTTAAAGCTTGACCATGGCTTCCGTTCAAGAGCTGGAGACAAAGGCTTTAATTCAAGAGTCATTAGAGTTTATAATGAGCAAAGAAGAAAGCAACTCTTTTGCTCTCTTAGGCGACGAGGGGGCTGTCGATGCGACTTTGAAACGACAGGAAGCAAAAGCTTCCTGCTCATCACCAACGGAGACACAGCAGAAGGAGAAGAAGAAGAAGCAACAGATGAAGGCAAAAGGAAAAAAGTCAGATATAGATATTGACTTGATTATGGCTCCTGAGGCTTTGAAACCAAAGTCTCTCGTTCTTACTGATCAAGTGTTCCCGAAAGGCAAGGACGGGAAGTACAATGGGAGGATTTCCTACGGCGTTAATGGCAGCAGCAGCAGCAGCAGCAGCGCTGGCTCAGTGTCTGTCCGTAATAAACAGAAGGGTAACAAAGAAAAGCCAATAGATGGTAAGAATGGTCACGTATGTACTGATGACTGGATTCGCGCAGGTGTTACTAGAAAACCCAAAGGCAAATCAACAAGAGGTCTCAAATTGTGAGAGTGGATCGTGAGGAACAAGAAAAGGACGTAAATGTTTCGAACTTCTACGAGGGAATCACTTGTCAACCAAGAGGTTACGGTGTTTATATTAATTTAAATTAGAATAAAAATTAATTTAGATAAATTTAATTTAAATTTTATTTTTTAAATAAATTGAAGTGAAGTGTGATTCGTTATATAAAAAAAGAGTATAATCTAGATGATTGATTTGTGACGTTTTTAGTAATTAATAAAATAGAATATTTAACGGAGGAGAAGAAAGAAAGAGGATGAACTTCGGCTAAGCATAAGCATAAGCATAAGCGAAAGCGAAAATCGAGGATTAAGAAGGGGAAGAACAAAGAGGGTAATCAAGGAGGTACTTCAATGACTGGCCTACTGGTTGGCATGGTGGCTAGCCTCCTTGGCTTATTCCTGTGCTTCTATAAAAATTAAAACTTTCATTCTTTTTTCCTTTTTCGTCCCTGTCGATACTTTGTTGTCCTGCTACAACGGTTTTAGAAGCAATGTTTTCTTGTTCACAAATGAATGGATGGGAGGCAATTGGTGATGGAAATTTCGCTGATAGCAAAACCCTTTGAGGCAAATCCTGTAATTGTTGTTACGGCTCCATACTTGAAAGACAGAATACACTCCTATAATTGTTATTGAGGCTCCTTACTCTAAATACTGAATATGCTTAGTGAATTTGAATATATATGAGAAGTGCTTCTGATCTTTATAATTTTATATCTGTCTTTACAACTAAATCAATCATAACTTTAAATGGTTATTATTTAAGTAGTTTATTATAACTAACAGTGATATTATTTCTCGAATTGATTTTGTTATAATGCCAACAGTAGGAAAGGAATTCATAACATAGAGATATAATGCTGATCCTGGCCAATCGTTGAAACCAATTAATAACATAAACCGAGTCTAGAACTTGGCGAATTGAACACGAGATTTACATCTACCCTTAGGTAGCAACGGACATTCGATGAATTCCGATCCAGATGTGTCTACACAGAGGAAAATCTGGTAGAGCTGAGTATGTTTGGATTCATCCACATTGCACTCTATGCCAGGAGTAAATCCAACAGCCCCTTTTATAGCTTCTTCAATGCTATCTAAATCATAAAACTCATCGTCTGGTTTAATTCCTGCAAGTTCATTTTAGCACAAAAGATGTTAGAATTTGGGAACCATAATGAATGGAACATCAAGATCAGAATTATAAGTTCCGGTTCAAAGATCAATAAGTCAGAATTGAACTGATTATCAAACTGAAAAAAGTTGCAGGGTCAAGGGTCAATGGTTTTAGAGGTTAAACTGGGATCACGAATAATGTGGCGGAAATTATTACTGTTGTTGGTTTCCAATGTCACAGTAATGTTCGTGCAGCATTGTGGTAATAGACTGCCAATTTAGAGCCTTGATCGGGATTCAGGACGTGGTACCTGCATTCTGGAGAGCTTGGAGAAGGTTAGCTTTCTGCTTCAGCTTGAGACCCGCTTCAAAGTAGTCGTGCTGCTCAAGTTCTGACTCGGAGCACGTCCCATGCTTTTCCCATTCGTGAGACCAGAACCTAAAGCCATCGCTGCTGGGGCAAGACAGTGATGGCCAATACTTTTGCAGGCTGGAGGTCAAGTCTGAAATCTAATACACATGACGCACAAAAGGAATGATATGAATATGCATATGCATATTATAACAGTGCAATTAGGCTTTGCTTCTTAATTCATAACTTCTTTGTATTTGCTTCTATGTAACTGTAATTTTAAATAAGTTTAAAATATAGATATATTTATTTATTTATTATCTAAATACTTATAATAAATAAATTTTGACTTAATTTTCATTCCCATAATTTTTTTTGTTAGTGTGTCAATTAAAAATTATATAATAGATATATAATTTTTTTTCATAAATTTTATAATTTTTTAATCACTAAATATCTAAATAAAAGACTATTCACATAAAAGTCTCAGTTTTTATTTTTGAGTAATAAATTTATAAATGTATACTAGCGTTACATATTGTGGCCTATCATTAATTTTAATAGCAAACAGTAAGGTCAAACTCTTAATTTTGCTTAGTTTAAAAATTAAAACAATTTGATTTAGTTGAAAAAAAAAATATCAAATGATCAATTTATCTGTTTAGTTTCAGATTTTTCTTTTATTTTGTTTTCTTCAATGCAAAACCATATCATTTTATCAAAAAGTTAGATATATGTGATATATTTAACTGAGCGAATCAAATACTTAATTTAAGAAAATTGTATTTATTTTTATAATATTAACAGAATAATATCACACTATTTACTTAATGATAAAAGTTATTATTTAGATAATTATAATGGATTTCTTTTTTTAAAAAAAAAAAGGGTTTGTGCGTACGTGTAAGCACTATCTTTCATATGTTGCCAAATTCCGTGGCCTGGTAGCTCTAAGAAGGAAAATGTGGCGCGTTCAACAGAGAAAGTCAATTGTCACTGGAAAAACACATACGTAGTGTGAACTCTCTATTTCTTTTCTTCTTCTTCTTCTTCTTCTTCTTCTTCTTTCTTGTTTCTTTTTTTAAGTTTTGGAGGACAAAAAAAAAAAAAAAAAAAACAAAAAACAGAGATACTCAAATAAAATTTAAGTCTCATTTTTGCTAACAATTTTGTATTAAAATTCTAACTTTTCATTGTTTAGGGGGCCATCCACATGCTTCTTTCTTAGTTCCCTCCTGGGGTCCTTAGAGACAAAGACCTTTTCTTTGAAAAAACCAGTAACTATATACTCTGTGGAAAGTGGTTGAAGAGGGCGAGAAAATATTTCTTGTGCGTTATCCCTAGAAACTAATTACTTCTTTAAAAAAAAATAGATAGATAGAGAGAGAGAACTCAAAACATGGCACCTGAAAAGGTACAAAATTTTCTTCTTTGGCAAATCTAAATCCAAAAATATTGATGTGTACGTTTTCTAAAGATTGAACCCTTTGTGTGTGTGTGTGTGTGTGTGTGTGTGTAACAGATGCAGCAAAATCAATTGGTGCAAAAATCAAATTAATGGGTTCATGTTTCTACAAACATAAAAAGTATTAATTGCTCTTAATGAAGTGAAGTTACAGAGTAGTTATCAATCAATGAAGCGTTGACAAAATTTTCTGACAGCAGATAGCTATTTTTCTTGTTTTGCAAGTTAATTATGCCAGCCATTAGGTCATATAGCTATCTATCCTCCAACCAGAAACTAAATAAAATACAGATTAATATTTCATGCCCAAAAATAATTTTCCCATTTTCAATTTAAGCAAACATTTAAATCATCTACTAACATATAAAACTCATGGGTTTGTAGATGCTCCTGGAGGGGAACACATTGGCCTGTAGTTATTATATTGGTTCCAATTAATTTATTATTGCTTTCTTTTGAATTTCTTATGTATCAATTAAAAAAAATATAGGAGACACAAGATTAATGGATTAGAACCGTTAATTACAATTAATTATCATAATTTCTTAATTTTTGCAATTATAACTAAAGATTTATATTGCAGTCTCATTCTTCTTGTCCACCAATTCTACGTTTTCCTAATTAAACTCATTGAAAAAATAAGAAAAACAAACAAAGAAATAGGTCTTGAGTTTCAAGTACTATGCCTGAGATTTCTGCAACGAGCTGTGGGGGTTGCAGTTTCTTGGGTAGCCGCCGTCCTTGTAGTTAGGCCAAAGGCCATGGATGCCAAAATCTGCTGCTGGTTTCCCAGTCTTTGGATAACAACAGCTATGCTGTGTGTCACAGTATGATCCAGGCCACTGCAATGCCACCATGATATTTATACATGATTGACATAAAGATAATAATAACTAATCTAGAGATCTATGTGTATGCTTAATTTGAAGCTTGAAAATTAAGATCAAGAAAAACAAAACAAAAAACAATGATGAACATATTTATATATGTCCAGCGATTGTTGGGATAACAAGATCTTACCAACCTGTTGAACGAAGTAGAAGAAATCGAAGTCTTGGGAGCTGACACAATTAAGAGCTGAAAGACATTGTAGCAATATCAAAAGCTTCACAAATCTTGAAAAGTTTGGTTTCATGGTGTGTGCAATGTCTCTTCTTTTCTTTTACTCTAAGAATGTATGCTGATCAGAAGTTGCTTCTGAATATATATAGGGTCTGAGAATGTGTATGCATTGCCATTGGGGTCAGTTCTCTTATATTTATAGGCTTCAATGAAAAAATGTTTAACAGAAAAATTGGAAGGAATATGCGTTATGGAATATGCCTGTCATCTACCACGGTGTAGTTCTTTATTAAGGATGAGTGTTTAAGAAATTTTAAAATTTCAGTAATTTTTTAATTGAATTTTATTATTTTTTTTTAAAATTTTCAAATAAATTTTAAACTTTTAACTTTTATTATGCATGATTTTTGGTTTTTTGGATAAAATTTGATTAACCCATTACATAAGTAATTTGATTTAACATATATCATATAAAAAATAAAAAATAAATTGTTCTAAAAATATATTATGTGTATATTTTGTTAAATTTTTTCTTCTTTTCTTTTTTCATATAGAAAAGACAAAAAAATATTTATTTATTTTTTTCATTTTCCCAAATCATTAAGAAAGAAATTAATATATATATATATATATCAAAGAAAGAAGAAAAATTTAGTAAAATATAACGTCGCCACATTTTTATAGTTATATAGTATATTTTAGAAATGTATATATAAAATTAAACAATGTATAAAATAGTTTGACTAATTTTTATATATATAAAAAAAAGATTCACATGAAATAAAAATAAAATGCATAGATTTGTTTTAAAAACTTAAAACATTTTAAAATTTAATTATAAAATTATATGAAAATTTAAGACTTCTTATAAACTTATACCTCCTTTAAGACTCGCTTGCTTGTTCTATAATCCCGCGATCTATCTCTCATTTAATTAGAAAGGAAATTGCATTATTAGTTAAGTTACGTAAGTTTTTTTTTCCTTTTTTTTTTTTTTAAAAAAAAATAACTTCTTACTAAAGTTTAAGCCCATTAAAATGGTTGCTTATTCTTCATTTCCAGCCTTTTAATTATTTACAATTCTCACCCTTACGTTCCAATTTTATTTAAGTGATCACTATTAGTTATCAATATATTTGTTTCGATTCAGCCTATCTGGTCTCAACTGAAAAGGTCACTTGTTCCTGCTAAAATTGAGCAGGAGTAACATTAATATTATTATTTATTTATTTATTTATTACAAAAAAACATACAAATTATAGATGCCCAGATAAAAATCTCAACACATAAATTTAAAATTTATTATATGAAATTAAAAAAAAAATTCAATACCTCTAAAAGATGTAGTAAATCACTAAAAATTTCATTATAAGGACCAATATACCTTATCATGTGAGCATGAATTCAATATATGGATTGCAAAATTTAATACTTGCACTAGAAAATTAAGTACATGGATCGAAGAAGAAAAAAAAAAAGAAGGAATATTTTTATATCTTAACTTTTTTTCTTTTGGTACGAAAAACCAAGTTGATAGATTGCACGTTTTCTTGCCTATAGATTCAAGGTCCTTTACTATTTTATTTAAAATATAATTAATCTATCATAATCCAATCTTTACTTGTTCTAACCCTACTAATTTGAAACCTCCAATACAGTTTCTTATATTTAGGATTTTAGTTCATTAATTTATTATTTGATTTCTTATTTCCTCTCCATAAAATGATGCTTTTCATAATAATAATAATAATAATAATAAGATAATAACAAAAGGAGTTCATATAGAACACATCAATCAAATTCTTATTAGGGTTAGGGTTGCTGTAGTCAAATTACATTTGTTAATGCAACGCTTAAAATAAGACTTTGAAGATTGTGCAATGTCTTATTATCCGTATACATAGTTTAGGTAGCCATGGCTGCTCCATGGATATGATCAACAACAGGTCACGCTAACATGTTGGAAACATGTTTTATTTCTCCTTTGGCTTCACATTTCATTGCATTGAGATCGATACATAAGGCTTAGTCAGTGTCTTGTCATCCCTTCCGATCACAACTTCTACCTATGTTTTTTTTTTTTTTCCAAACACGTTAATAGTCAGTACTTAAATTGTCAGAAAATAAAAGAAAAAAAAAATAAGTGACATGGTCGAAAACGTTTTTGAAGGGGATGTTACTATGCAAAACCCTCTAAAAGAGGCCAATGTTCCACGTCCCTAATTATTAAGTTAAAATAAAAAGGGAAAATATTAGAAAATAGAAGCAATCAAGAGGATGATGACAAATAATAGTTAAATGCAAAGTGGACTGATTTTGACTATCAATAACTGTGCTTTAATTGTGCCAATTCCCTCTTGCTAGTTTTTTCCATTATTTTAATTAGTTGTATGGACACTGATAATTTATTGCGTAAAGACTTCGTACTAAAGCTGTAGAAGCAGTGACGTCCAAGACTCAAAAGCTTCCCGAACCTGAAGGCCCTCGTTCTTAAAAGTTAAAAGTTTTACGGCACGACAGCTAATTATGATTATGATGATGGTTGCTAAAATGGAGTAGACGGTGATCGGTGATGAGCTGGTTATGGCTGTTTTGTTTTTTTTTTTTCTTTTCTTTCTTTATATATTACAATAGATTGGTATGTTACCGAAAGGGATTAGGAGATAGAATAATGATGTTTGTTCCGATTGACTTAATATTTAGACTAACTTCCAAGAATAATTTTTGAAGTTCCGAAAGTGACGGTAGGTTGTCGGCAATTCGAGAGACATGACATCCTTAAATTTAGTAAAAGTATGTGCTGTGACAATGCAAGAATAAGTCTGACTTAATATTAAAACTACCTTACAAGAATAATTTTTTATTTTGTGAAAATAAATTTAATTAAAAAAAATATTAAATTTTTTTTTCCCTAATTTAATTCTATCTCTGTCTTTTTTTTTTTTTTTTTCTAATATTTATTCAATTTGGTTGGTAAAATAAGTAGGGAAGAGTAACAATACTCTTTGCGTTAACAGGTTGTTGACGCCCGATTTCTGTACACTCCAATTAAACCGCTCATCAAGATTTTTTGGGTTTCAAACTATTCAAACGGACTAAACACTTGCATGAAATTCAAAGTGCATTAGACTCTCACAATGGATTGAGATTTCCCCTAGTCTAGAGTTCACATTGGTTGGTTAAGGCAAAAGACTAAATTGAATTCAACAAGATCAGTAGATGATGACAACAGAGCGACACATATCTATAACCAGATATCATACTCCTAGATGAATGGAACTGACTACTAGGCCTAGCTGTGAACCACCCCCGGGGGTCCTGCTGGAAATTTTGCAATGTTAGAGCCAGATTTGTTACACAATTTCTGGAGCTGGCTTGCTGGTACCAAATGCACTGCATACATGGCATGTCATCCCAGAAGCGTACCACACTTCATTTCAACTGCACATTTTCTCTGCGAACAGAACATGCACGCATTGGACGCATTACAACCCAAAAAGGGCAGAAAATGGAAAAACTCTCCAGCCTCTGCAGTGTAGAGAGCCCTTAATCTGGTTATGAGCTTTTTCCTGTACTTGAAAAACAAAAGAATCAGAGAACTATGCAGGAATTTGCACAAAATTATGTCTCGATTTTAAATGACAGACCAAATTAATAGATACAATGGTGTGTTTGCTAGAATATAATGAAATGTTATGGAATATAAGCAGTGAAATTTTATTCACAAGTTTGTGAAGAAACTTAAGCACGACCAAGCAACAGTATCCAACACCCAAATAGTTTTTCCTAGGCTCCCAACTGTGAGAGTTTGCTTTTGTTTCATCTTTCTAATTGTGATCTGTCTGAGAGTTCCATTTAACATTAATTAACTGTTACCACTGCAACCTCAGTCATCATAAACACAAGGGGCCAACAGGATTTTGTTAGCATTTTTTTCTGTGAAATTGTGATAAGAAGGTAAGTTTTTAGTTCCATTCTGATTGCCAGAACCCATTTCAGCACATAAGTAACCAAAACACAAAATGCATGTCCTGTGATGATGAAGGAATGGAAGAAAAAGGACAACAAATTCGTAGTTTGTTGTGCTGTATATGAATACTTTTAGATACCAACAAGGCAACAACTTCGATGAGACCTTGCCAGATTGTCAATTGGAACTTTCTCTTGTTCTTTGCCTCAATCCTCTGTGGGGTTCTGCCTTGAGCTCAATATGGTGGTGTCTAGACTCTCAATTCTCAAGAAAAGGCCAAGGCAACTGCCATAGTCACAACAAGCAGGCATTTTGGTTCCACAAGTTCTACTACCAGTAATCCCCACAAGAGCATCTACCATCTTTGAAATGATGAAATCGTTGGACATCTCTAAGAATTATTTCCCTATCAAATATCAATGATATAAATTTAGCAGCAGAATGACAATCCCCACAGACTCGAAGATTCTTCACCACACGGATTGTTGTCCCAGGTGGAGTGCTCAGGAGCCCAAAAGCAATCGCCAACTTTTCACTATGGTATCTAAGAATTATCTCTTTATCTTCTTCTTCCATGTCAGCATGAAAGACAAGAGAAGTATCAGGCACATATCCAACCAGTTTTAATTCCTTCACCAGCTCGTCAAGTGCCCGATGGAGAGCTGTAGAAACGTAATGCACTCCATCCCCAGAGAAGAATTCATGCACAATATTATTTATCTCTATAGAGCTACACCCAGGGATCTTCCCCACTCCCCTTTGAATCATTAGTTTCCTTAAACAATCCACGTCTTCCCATCTCCCAGACCTTGCATACAAGTTGGACAAAATCACATAGTCCCCACTATGAGTGGAGTCTAGCTCAAAAATTCGCTCTATCACCTTCTTCCCTAATTCAACGTCCCCAAGGCTACTACAAGCAGATAACAAAGTTCGCCAGAGAATGGCTGTGGGCTTGATTGGCAATTCTTCTATGAACTTATAAGCCTCATCTAATTGTCCAGCTCGACCCAGCAAATCAACCATACACCCATAATGCTTGATAGCAGGAGCAATCCCATACTTGTCACTCATAATATTAAAATACTTTCTACCTTCTTCCACTAGTCCAGTATGGCTACACGCATACAAGAGCCCTATAAATGTAATCTCATCAGGTTGCACTCCCGCCCTTGTCATATCTTCAAACATAGATATAGCTTTATGACCTTGTCCATGTGTAGCATATGCCACAATCATCGCGGACCAAGCCTGTGCATCTGTAGCACTCATTCTCTCAAAGACTGATATGGCATCATCCAAGCTCCCACACTTAGCATACATATCAATAAGTGCTGTATTAACCTTCACATGGTTATTGAATCCTTTCTTCTTAACATACTCATGTATCCACTTGCCTAAATCCAATGCCCCCAACAAAGCACAAGAAGATAAAACGCTAAGCATAGTAATGTGCGTAGGCTTAAGTTCTGTTGCTTGCAGTTCACGAAACAATGACAATGCCTCATTAGGCATACTACTTCGAGCATAAGCCGTTATAATAGCATTATAAGGAACAACCCCAGGTTCCAAAATTTTATCAAACACACGCCGAGCTGCAGCGACGTCATTACACTCAGTATACAAAATTATAAGCGTAGGACATACATAAACATTGTCAATTAGGCCAACTTTAATAGCAAAGCAATGCAATTGTCTCCCTTCTTGCAACGCCTCAGCGCTAGCACATGCTTTAAGCAGCGAAGGGAAAGTGTAGTCATCCGGGAGAAGACCATCTTCTAGAGCACGAACAAAGAGAGAGATGGCTTTGAGTGGAGTGTTGGAGCGGGAATAGCCGCGAGCCACGGTGTTAAAGAGGGCAATGTCCGGTTGGGGAATTTGGTCGAGCAGGTGGCGTGCGTGGTCCATGGAGGAGGAGCTGGGTTGCTGGGTACAGAAGTTGAGGAGCTTGGTGAGGATGTAGAGGTCATTTTGGAGGTGGGTTTTGATGGTTAAGGCTTGGATTTGCTTGAGCTGTCTGAGAGAGGTGCATTTGGGGAGCAGAGATAGAGGGAGGCTTGGTTGAGCTTTGGTGGTGTCATTGGCTTTGTGTATTGTGGAATAGCATGGAGCTTTTGGTTGTGGCGATGGGGCTGCTGCCATTTGAGCTGCGTGTGATCGAGGTTGAGTCGTGGAGGGAAAGGGTCCACACAGAGGATAACAAACATTTTCTTTCTCGCCCTTGTGGGACCATAACGGCTGGTCTTATCAAGTAGGAAGACTTCTAAAATAAGGTGTATTCATATTAAATATGATATTTATCTAATATTTTTTCATATGGATTAAGTAATTCAATATGTGTTGGATGAAATATATATATATGTGTATTTGATACTTTTAATTTGTATATCAAATCTTTTTATGATTGTCAATATTTTCAATATATGTGTTGAATATTAATGTATCACATTAATAAATGGTCTCATAATAAAAAATAAATATTTTTTATTTTATTAATTATATTAATTTTTTTAATTTATACTTTTTTAAATATTATACTGTACATATATCTAATATATATTTTATTATTTTTTTAAAATAGTAATTATAATGTAAACTCTTAAAATATTAATTATATTGTGTATTTACTTTTGTAAAGTACTAATCATAATGTAAATTTTTAATATATATAATCAATAATCAAGTAAAATCCTAAATTATCATGAACTATTATTATTATTATTATTTTAATATTTTTAGATTATGATATTAGGGACCAAAACCTTCATTATATATATTCAAATAGAAAGATCCTCACTAATTCTTATCAGGTAGATTGACTGATTTATTACGAGATAGAGACAAATTGTTGCTTATAGATGGGCTGGAAACACAGATTTATTTTATTTTATTTTCCCATCATTAATTAACTCCCACTTAGTCAAATTTCTTTAAAAAATTATTAGACATGGCCGGATGCCTCAATTTTTATTTTTATTTCTTTTGTGTAATTTGAATAGGAAACTGGATAATAAAGAGTTGCACTAATATTACTCTCAAAACAACCTAAAAAAAAATTTATATGAGTCACTTAGAATTGACCACTCCCAAGAACTTGGAGAAGTTGATGTCAATTTCTATTGTTACCCTACTTTCAAATTCCTATAATTAGATAATTATAATAATTAGTGATCCACCTCTTCTCTATTTTTGTTTTTTACTAAAAAATATTTTATAAATATATCAATTATTTTATTCATGAATTGAAACTAATGTATTTATTATCATATTCATTTATTTTTTTTAAAAAAAAATCATTATTTAAATATTATTAAATTTAAATAAACTTTTTCTATACTTAATTTTAATATTAATAAATTTAAAATATAATATTATATATTTTACATAAATTACCATTTAATATCTAAAATAAGTTGTAGTGAGTCTCTCTTATTTTATTAAAAATTAATTAGTAATAATAATACGAATGATGCATTGCTTATACCAAAATTACCATATTTACAAAAAGGGACTAAGCCAACTCGACAGCCTTAGATTGTGTCAAATACTAATTAACATACGATTAAATTAGATTGATATTAGACTTAAAAATAACAAATTATGTATAATTTTTTTTTTTAGAACTTAAAAAGCACAAACATGTCTCTTCTGAAAGGACATTTGTAAGTATTTTTTTTTGTAAAAATAGTTTCTAACACTAATAATTTTTATTTATTTATTTATTTATTTACAATTATTTGATGTTAATGATCAATTTCTAATGTATACACATGCATACACATGTACGTAAACAATAAATAATAAAATAACTTGAAATAAAATTGAAGATTCGGACTTTAAATTTTATTTATAATTAAAATCTCTTTTCTAAAACCAAAAAAAAAAAAAAAGTGTAAAGCTGTCCACTTGTTAGTAATAATCCCCCAGTTAATCCAACTAATCATCATAACTGAGTCAAATAATTATTTACTTAGTGCACACCCGACTCTAATCCTAAATTTGAAAGTAAAGAATATTTCATTTGAAAAATCACTCCAATCCAATATTATCATCTTTTGATTAAAAAAAAAAAGATAACTTGAAAAAAAAAAAGGAAAAAGAAATAAATAAATAAGGGGGGAAAATGCTGATAAATACCTACAGAAAGGATTAAAAAAGAAAAGAAAACTTTTTCTTTTTTAGCCTTTATTTATTTATAACAAGTATACGACTTACTTAAAAGCATTGGAATTCTAGGATACCTCAACAACAATGTTTACCTTTTACACCAGAAAAGGAAAACAGATTTGCCTCCACCACATTGGATAGAGAGATCCTCGGAAACTCAGTTTTAGGTTTTGCTTTTTCCCATCTTTTCACTTCTGTTACTCTCTCTAGTATATGCTTTACCATATGATCTTTGCATTTGATTTTCTTTCTCTTTTTCTATATGTATTGTTCTTTTGCCTGTTTCCATAACTCTTGATATTTATTAGCATAGAAGCTTGTGGGGGTTTATTTTATTAAAGAAAGAAAGGAAATAAAAAAATAAAAAAAGGGAACCTTTCAAAGTAAGCATTTTTTTTTTCTTTCCAATGCAAATCATGGGCAGAAGGGCTTGAATTGCTGCATTACAAAATGTGACATGTTCCTTCTTGTTTCCTCGCATCTTGCAGTGCTCAAAATGGGGTTTTAATGAGTTAGGTGTTTTCTTTTATGGTTACTCAAAACTGCTGAAGATGACTTTGAAACATAGAAGGAATATTCAAAACATCGCACAAAATAAGAAAGTTTCGATTTTTAAGGAAAAGAATGGAACTTTGGATGAAGGCAAAGTGCAAGAGTTGATTGGAATGTCTGAGTTGCAGCAAAAGTTGGATTTGAGTGAAGATGATCAGCAATCTAACGAGGAGCAGGTAAATGATGATGAGAAGATCACTTGTGGAGGCAATCAACGTCTTCTGATGCTTGCACGTTCTGCTGAACTGATGTTGGAGTCTGAGGATAGCTCTAATAGAGGGTATGGAACATCTGGAGGTTAGTACCTTTTGATTTTGCGTAAAATAATAATGTTAGCAATATTAGTAATTGGTGTTTTTTTCTCTGGCAATTCTGATTTTTAAGTGGTTGAATGATATTTTGCAAATTTATGATCAGAACAACATCGGGATTGGATAGAAAATGTTAGTGATGATGCAGCTGCAGGTCTGTGATTTATTCCTATTCAATTTTGTAAATACCCGTCTTTGGAATTATGTTTATTTGGCATCACCTTTCAGATCCTAGATGTGTTAAGAACAAAATTGATGGGATGACTACTATTGATCAAGCTATAAGTGAACGGATTGGATGTCATTGGAAAGGAAGGACTCCTCGCTTAACTCAAATCAAAAGTCTTGCTCGATTAAAAGATGAAATGCCTGTACAGCAGAAGATTGGAGAGTTTGAAATTGAGCACTCAGGAGGAAGAAGAGTCCGTCTGACAGAAATTCGATGTCTAGCCCGGTTGAAAAGTCAGTTAGTGCAAGAAGCATCTCAATTGAGGACAGAAAAATGTTCACTTGGGAATTCACAGGGAAGAACAGTTCGTTTGAGTAAAATGAAGCATCATGCAAGATCTAAAAATGGTTTGTTAGTGCAAGAAGCAATTGAGGACTCTACACACACGTGCCTCGATTCACAAACATCTCAAGGTAAATTTGCTTGGAAATTTATGGAAGTCATACAGAAAGGCATGCCTCAGTCTGGAGGATTGCTGTTATTCAAATATGCTGATATTAGGAGTGTGGACATGGTCCTATTACTTGCAGGCAGGTTTTAAAACTGCCTTATTCATGTTAACTAGTAACCGCATGCAATATTTGGATCTCTCTCTAATCTTGATCCATACTGATGGCTAGCTTTTCCCCTGCCAACACACTTATCATGTTAGCCATCTGCCATTGTACAGATAATCAGACACAAAAGATCATTGCAGAAATATTTGGAGAAGAAGAGAGCTTCCAAGAGGTTGAGTTTTTTCTTTTCTTTTCTTTCACCTTAATGTTCGTGTTGTCATGATTCCTTGTCAAGGTGTTTTATTTTTTTTTAATTTTTTTTTCTGGTTTTGAGATTTTTTTTTAGATTTTTCCTGTTTGCGGGCTTTTTTTTTTTTTTTTTTTGGTAGGGGGGGGAGAGGGAGGAGTTAGGGAGGAGATGTTCTATCTATGAGTTGAAATCATGGAAATTCATGTGGCATCAATACCGTTCTGCCATCTTTCCCACCCGCTTGTAAGTTATATATTTGTCAATGGGTTAGATGTCAGGATGGAGTATGCGCAATAAAGATCTGCTTTCCTTGTTGAAACATACATCTGTTGTTTTCTTTCAAATTTTGACTCACAATTTCTTCTGAAATCATTATACATGATGATCTTTTTAGGGGACAGTAGGTTTTCAATACTGAGTACCAGATGTGCTAATGCTCAGTTTTCTCTTATATAATTTTGCATCAAATATTACTAGATACAGTAGGTGCTTGCCTTGTCAATTTCCAATTTTCTGGATTTTAATTATAATTTGGTGCATTCCAACAAATCTGCTACAATCTATCAGTGTCAATGTCCATGTAACTGTGTACTTGCAACCATTGTATGCGCATGCTATCAAAATCTATTATACACTTGAATCAAGTTTGATTTTGATGCAGGTGAATGTGAGGCAATTGTAATGCCTGGCTGCGAAACTGGAAAAAGTTAAAAGTTACTTTTTGTGTGTCCTAAAGCTGATGCAGCGAAAGGAGGAGCTGATAAGGGGTATAGGTTAACTATTGGTTATAGATACTACAGGGAAAGATTTTTTGATATTCAGGATGGAAAATGTTACTAAGGCTTTTTCTTCTTGTTAGATGGACATTGTAGGGCATTAAGCCATTAATGTAAATTGTTGCAGTAGTCGTTTGGTACCTTTGATTTTCAAGCATTTTCTCCATTGGCTTCTGGTCCATTTTTGGTCTTATTCCAAAAATGTTATGTCTAGCTTCTTCCAAACTGAGATTTTGGGGAGAGGCTACATGCAGTGAAAATTTGTGAAAGCTGACTATTCTTGAGCACAATTATGCAATGTGTAGCTTGTGAACTTTTCAGTGATTGCAGATAGTTTAAGCAAACGTAAATTATGTGCGGCAATTCTAGAATTCATGTCATGTTAATCGTGGTTCTAACACGTTCATACAAGGAGAACTGCTAGCATGTGTTTGGTGTTAGTTTCTCACCACCCATGTCTGAAGTCTGTAGATGCAGTGTCTTTCTGGCCCTCTTGAAATTTGGATGGAAAAGAGATGGATGTGAAAATCGTTAATCATAAAGAAGGATGAATGTGATTGCATCATCTTATAACTTAGATGTGTACCCCAAAAAAAAATTCTTACAACTTTAGTCCGTTGTCTTATAATTTATATAGTATAAAGATGCTTTCAGTACTTTTCTTTAACAGAGTTGTTACCCCTATTTCAAGCCCCTGCACGATTAAAACTGCTACACTTGACCTGCCTCTGCAAGTTTGGATGCTTTGAATTAAAGGCGACTAACTATGTTGTCAACTGAAGTGTATGTACCTACCGTCCCAACAAAGGTCGCTACGAGCAATATACCTGTTATTGCCACCAACTCGAATCCAAAACGTCTAGCAGCCTTGTTAATCCTAAGATAGCACGAACATGGTAACAACATTGACACGGTGATGCACAGAAATGCACCCGTGAAAGACATTACATAACCGAAAAAGGGAATGATTAATGCCACAACCGTTGTGCTGATCACAATTACTGATCTGATGAGGATGCTCATGATTTTGCTGTTGTGAAAGATAACTGAATCCTCAATAGCCATAGCAATTGGGGTGATTGCAATTGCATATTTGGTCAGGGGATTCACTAGAGTAGTGTATATTGCTATTTGTGTACTGATTTTTCTGATGGGAAGGTTTAATGTCACTTGAGATTTCAAATGTTCTCCATACATGAGATAGCCTAGGATTGCCATGGACCCATAAGTGACACTGCTCATAAGAAAACAGACAAGCAAGACCTGTAGTAGAAGACAAACATTAAGGTAAGAATAATATAATACCATAACAGAAAATAAATGCATCTTCCTGGCAAATGAATAATGTTACCGTTTCTATTACCTTGGAGAATTGACTTCTATCTTTCATGGAATTGCAGAGTGTGGGGAAAACCGAATGACCACAATAGCAAAAGGTAAATAAGCTGATTGTAGTAGGTAATCCTCCCCAATTGAGGGGCACACCTCTTTCAAAGAAGCCCACACCATCAACTGCACCGACCCACCAAACGCAAAAGACCAGCAAAACAGATGCCAAAACGCCACCAGCAGAAACATAGGCTAGAATACCAAGATTCCTCAACCATGTTGTTGGTAAGACTACAAGAGCAGTTAGCAGGACGAAGCCTTGCCTGCCTCCAACTTTTAGTCCACCAACTTTGAAACCCATGTTTGGAAACAACTTATCTAGGTTGTCACCTTCCAGTATCAGAAACGCCACTGCTGCTAAATACAGCTCAAGATACATGAAGATGGATGCTAAAGCCCTTCCCTTGTATCCAAAAGCTCGCTCCCCAATATCAGGATAGGATTTGATTGCCGGGTCAGAATCCATACAACGTTTTAGAAGTAACCCTGTGTACCAACAGAGAGTTGCTACTAGAAAAAGCAGTAATAAGCTCAGCCAACCTCCCTGAGAGAATGCAAAAGGGATCGATAGTATGCCAACACCTGCAAATGAAGTGTTAGCCAATATCAGGCGTTAGCACTTGCAAGACTTGTTTTGAGGTAGTAAGCAATTCCAAGGCATGCTTTAAGATGAAATTAGTTGATGAATGTTGGTGTATTGGAGTTTGATGGGAAATAAATGAAGTTTGTTTAAAATATGGGCTCTCGTATGATTAGTTGTAACTTTGGAGAATTATAATCAAAATTCATGAATGGATGAGGACAAACAAAAAATGGAGGACATATTCATATGCAAATTTTTTAGGAGCATTTTGGCATATTATCTCATTTTGGTGGTCTCCTTTGAGAGAAAAGCTACCTGACAAGACATTGACTCCATTGAAAGAAGTTCTGAGAAACGTGGTGCCTTTGCCTGGTTCCCGAAGTTGTGAGGCCTGGTTTTGGCTCTCTAATTCCTCTGCTTTTATGTTTTGGCCATCCATCTTCCACAGTCCACTAAGCAATACGTGGGTACATATAGGAGTGTGTTAGGAATATGGCACCACAAGCAACAGAATATAGAGTCAATTGAGAAAATATTTACGTAGCTCGGCTTAAAGCCTACGGAGCGGTTAGAAAAAAATTGCAATAGTAGAGAAAAGAAGAATGCAAAATATTTTATCATTCAAAAATACCTCGCACCCCACAGCTCCCAATGTACCCCAATTCACTTTCTAATTGAATTGCTACAAGAGAGCTTGTGTATATTATGTATTGATGCTGTTTTTGCTCTGCTCAAAACCAAATGCTTGAGGCCTTTTATATAGGCCTTCAAGTTTGGTCTTTAAATTGAACACCCAAGGTTACCATGTGTTCCATCTTTATCACTTCTTGTGTTTTTTTTTTTTTTTTTTTTTTTGGCCAAAGACAAGATGTGTGGATATAATTCAAGCCATGGACTAAAGTTTGGTCTTTAAATTGAGCAAGTGGTGATGAGGACATCAAGGTTACCATGTACTCACTCTTTATCACCTAATTTTTTTTGGCCAAAAACAAGATGTGTCGATATAATTCAAGCCATAATTTGACAAATCTCTAAGTTATTCTGAACTAGACAACTATCATAATAGCAAAATTCTTCATTTTCTTTGACTGGTATCATTAAGCCTAAGCTCAATATTATGGTCGTGAAGTCATTAAATATGCCCCCAAAACGCATCTCCTTTTCGATACAAATTTAAGCCTTTGCGTAAACTCTTTCAATGCATTTACTTTTCCGTTTATGGCCTAATTCTGTATCTTCTTCGATTATTCTCCGTAGACAGATGTCTGCGATATAGTTTTCCTTCGACTCTGCACTTTGACTTTGTTTTTAATAAGAGATAGTGGGTGTGAGTAGATTGTCATTCCCAATGGTTGATGTCCTCTGCAACTCTTCATGAGAATTAATGTCCACTATCCAAAAAAAAAAAAAAATGCTCTCCCACATTTCATCTCCACTTCTTGGGTAGTCCCTGGTGTGCCCCCAACAAAATTGGTCGGACAAAGACTAGAGACTAATTCAAAAGGTGACGAGTTATTTTCATTCTGCATGCATATACAACATGGAGGGACCTTCATTTTCTGTTTTGATATGTTAGGAAAATTAATAGTAATTTTGTTGAATCATACGACGCTATACAACAAAGTTAGTCTTAACATTTCTCATTTTATTCATTGTGTGTCACATCGCATTTAATTGATAAATTTGAATTATATTTGAGAGTTCAAGTTTTAGCATAATAACTCACCATTCTAGTGGTCTAATAGTAGAGCTGCTGGAATTTTAGTCGCAACGCTGGGTTCAAAGTCTTGGTCTTGACCAATCAAACAAAATGAAAGCTTCCACAAACAAGGTGTACCGGACCGATATCTTTTCATGGAAAGAAACATATTTGCCCCTCCAATAAATTGTTATTTCAAAAGATTATGATGTTGCTACGTCCATTACAGGGGAAATTTCAGCAACACAAGGAACTCTACGTGCATTGCATTGAAGTTGGCCCGGCCCTCTTTCTCACATCACATTGTCCTAAAGAATGGGGATAAAAAGAAAAGAAAGAAAGAATGCGGTATGCTAAGTTGACATTGCACGAGCGCATTCATGCTTTTATTTTCTGAATGCAAAAAAAAAAAAAAAAAAGTATAATAAAAGTATTAATTATCACTCTTACAAGTTTAAACTAAGGGTTTTCCATTAACGTCATGTTTTAACGTCTCTTACAGGGAGGACCCATCGCTTGAGCAGTAATAGCTCATAGGGACCTCCCACACACCTCACCTCGCCACGGGGCGAAGTCTTGTCTGATATGAATGTGATGAACTCCTCTGCGTGCAGGGAATGGATTTTAGCAACTTTAACGTGAAATTTGACTGCTTTTGGACCTAGAAAAGATAAAGTTGGGAATATACTAAAAAGAGATAGCCAAAGGGGTAGAATATTTTCTTGGATAAAGGATGACTGGTTCTGGGAAAAAAAATTCATAAAAACAATTCGACCTGAATCTATTTTGAGATAAGGAAGGTGCAACTGAACCTTTGATACCTACAGCACATATGGTTTTTTTCCCCCCCCCCCCTAAAAAAACTATGTTATCTATCTAGTCAGATCCAGAAAATATGCTCCCTTTTCTGATTCAGATGGAATTCCAGAATGTTTACATTAGTTGCCTTCAGAATAAGGCTGCACCCCAAGGGGAATCCCTTTTGGTCTTTTTTTTTTTTTTTGTTTTTTTGTAGCTTCTCATCAGGTTAGTGACAGGGGAAGACAATTTCACATGGCATAATTTTCCGCATATTGCGGCCATTCCCTTTTCAGAAAAAAAGAGGATTGGAGACTCTCAAGCCACCCACCATCCCTCTCTTCCAAATACCTACAGCATAAAGGGAGCAAAAACCGACCACAATAGTCCCATAGCTGTGGGAGATCTTGGTAAAAGCATCACATCTATCTCTAGCCAATGACTGGACACACAAATATACGAGTTTCATTACATGGACACACGTGGCTTGCTTCATAGTAAGACCGCAATTATTGTGGCGGTGAAACAGTTTTTAGTTGCTCAGTTGAATCATATCATTAGTGATGTGGTCTGTTTGTTAACAAGTTGGATTCTAAGTTCCATCAACTATGGTTCAAATTCTGGTACCCACAGAAAAAATAAAACAAAAAAAAAAAAAAAAAGTTACATTATGTAGCATTCAAGGGACATGGGCCTCTTGCTTATCTAGATTACATTTTCTAGATACCTTTGTCTCATTGCTTTATTTAAACCATAAAGCAAACACTATGAAATGGATTCTGGTTGATGTTTATTTGTTGCGCACGCACACACTGAAAACAGAAATGGCGCACTATTGCAGAACTAGACTTGCACTAAAGAGAAGCTTAAAGCAATTTGGCACGACTTAAGGTATCCATGGTGCCAGGCAATATATTTACAATATAAAGTGTTATAATCAAAATATAAAGGCAAAGCAATCATAGCATGAATGACACAGGCAATGGCATCATCAGCAACAACTATAAGGGTCATTCCAAAATCAAGAAATGAACGAGCACCCAAGCAATTGCTAACACATTACATTTGAGACACTCGTAGACACTGTTTCAAAACAGGAGCTTGGTGCAATGTGCCCGTCAAGTTTCCATTAGGAAAGCATACGGTACAGAATAACAATCTTCCTTTCAGTAAATGTTCTATTTATTAGCATTGCTGCACATTCCTCCCTTTTCCCGGAATTTAAGTTATAATGGATCAAAATTTGTAAATAATAACCTCCTGTTTCGAATCTGGTGGCTACCCTAACAGTAAGATTAAACTTGAGATTGTGTAAATCAAGTATATTGTCTCATGTTAAAATTTTCTAAGTGCACTCTATATTTCAAGTGAGACCATGATAATAGAATCATATTAGTAATTCAAGATTTGCTTGAAGAGAATTCTTTGTTATTGAGGATGAAAACACTGCTGGTTTAAAGGCAAAGAAACCAATCTTAAGACGTGCGATAGAAGAAAACAGTAGAAATTCACGTGTGAAACTATGCATGAGCACAATCACCTCTACTTTTGAGCTATGTCTACAAGATTTCGTGATTCAGGCAATCATATGTTACGCTTACGCCATTGCCAACTAATTGCAGTATTCAATCCACTGTGCAACCAGCATGATCCATTGTGCTCAGGATCACGTAAAGTTTTCGCTTGGGATCATGAGACTACAGGGCAAAGTCATCGCATCTATATTTTTTAGGGTATGACTACATAGCCACAAAAATTGTAAATTTAAATAAACATAATTATATTTATATATAAATTATATATGAGATATTTTGTAATATACATAAGAAAAATACCTTTTATATAATTTAAAAATTATTTATATTTATTTGAATAAATTACTTTTATTTTCATCTAAAATTTCCCTACTTTTTAGTGGTTTATATGGACCCGGCCCACTTCCTCCATAAGGTCAACTCAATCTGGGCCAAGTTACTACACAGGCTGTTCTGTTTTGTTTTTAATGTTGATGAACATTCATGGCCATATAAAAGTTTAGTTAAAGGGGGCCAAAATGGATGTGACATTTGGGTCTTGCATATCACAAATATTTGTTTTAAATTTTAAGATTTTTTTTAATAAAAATAATATAATACATAATACAAATAATAAAATGTATAATAAATATGATAATATGTGTTATGATTTTATTAAAAAGTCAATTTTAACTTATTGTAATCTGTTATATGTTTAACACATATTTTACTGTTTTTAATTACAAATAAGATGTATTTGGATAAGAAATTTAATTTTTTTTTTATTTTTAAAAAAGAATGATTTTTTAAATTGTAAGGCCTACCAGACAGCTCATTGTGGTCCTCCTCCTGTGTACAATTCTCCCTGTTCATGTAATGGCCCTTTTTGGATAATTGAGAACAAGTGATGCGAATTACATGCCTACTTCTCAGCTGGT
This sequence comes from Kandelia obovata, assembly GCA_021464305.1. Taxonomy (NCBI): domain Eukaryota; kingdom Viridiplantae; phylum Streptophyta; class Magnoliopsida; order Malpighiales; family Rhizophoraceae; genus Kandelia; species Kandelia obovata. The sequence continues at coordinate 1,858,983 of CM038486.1, read as the reverse complement.
TGAAACCAGACCATTCATCCCAGCCATTGTCAGTTCCTTTTTTTTTTTTTTTTTGGTGTTGCAATGTTGCAATGTTGCATGCTTAGGCGAAGGCTCGAAGTAGTTAAAGATGGGACATGCATGCTAATGTAAAGGTGGGGTTTATACCATAATTAGAAAAACTATTCCTTGCCCCCCACAATTTCAATGAAAAATCCACCACTAGTTCAAAACAAAATCCAATACACAATGTGATAATTAAAAAGAAAAAAGAAAAAGACAATAATAGCAGACAATGGCTTGGACTTGAAACCCATAAAATGATGCTACTATGAGCTCACCCCCCCCTAACTCCAATCATTGAAAATGTTTTGATAGAAGAAGCCATCTGCAAAATCAATGAGGCAAAAGGCATAACTATACAAGTTATCATGCTCCATGGTGTATCATAGTCTATTAATGTTCGATAAATTGAGTTCCATTTTTTAGTTTTTAGTTTTTTTTTTTTTTGTCACTCTGATATATGGGAAGTCGTGTTCTGTAATGAAGATCTAATGTTAGAGGTTGCGTGGGTGTCTCTGCGTTTACATAACTTTTGTTCCATTTGTCTTCACTAACAACACAATATTTGACCATATTGCACCAATCTCTTCTAACTATAGGTATTTAATTAAAACTAGAAATGTATAAAAGAAAAAAAAAAAACAGAGAGAGAGAGAGAGAGAAATTGTGAATTCTAGTGTTAGATTAATTTTTAACTGGGAATTACCTGCAAATAGTTTGTACACATGATTTACATCCATCAAAATTGAATTAAAATATTTTATTTTTTTTTGAAAAGTATAGTATTTTTTAAAATTGATTTAATTTATTAAGATATGCAACATGAAGTCTTTAGGTGTTACAAATATGCATCAAAACTGTACTGAAATGATCTTGAATTCATAGCAACAATTGTAATTATCTAGTTAGATGCTTCTTTTGTCTTACGTACGTAAGTTAAGTCAATTTTTTGTCAAAATATTTGATATGATTAAATATATATTTAAGTATACCCAATTATATATATATATATATATATATATATATATATATAATTGAATTCCTCTGTTAAGTTGACTCTTCCATAAGTTAGAGGAGCATTGGTCAAAAGTCAAAATTATTGTCCACTTAAAATACTAATTTTGAAAAGATTTCTATTTTCTAAATAAATGTATGAATATATGGTCTTAATTTTAGTTGATTTACAATTAAGAAAAAAAGATATAATAATTATAATTAATTGTTAATATTTAATAATATAAATTTATATTCAATTTTTTTTGTTTGATTTTTATATTTACGCAATTTTTTATTTTAAAGTAAATAAATAAATAAATATGCCAACGGGTGAGTCATTGCAAAACTCCCCTCACCGGAGGTCCCGAGGGGCAGAAAGAAAAGCAGCTACGGAGAGAAAACGGAGAGGCGGTGCCGACGCCGACGATTTCCGTCACCGTCTCCCTCTCCATTATTTTTTTTTCTTTTTTTTTTTTTAAAATCAAATTTCTGTCTTTAGCGTATGAGTCTCATAATTAAATTCCCAGATCCTTGTATTTGATGCGACGATCGCATGCCCGGAACCGGGTCGAATCCAAATCCGAGAATAAAAATATGGATCCAATCAAGCTCCAGGTCCGATCCCCCAGCCTCTTCTCCAAGTCCAAACACGCCAAATCGAGCATCCTCTCCATGATCCTCGCTTTCCTTTTAACCCTAATCGCTCTCTCGTCGTGTTATTGTCTGTTTATGGCCAAGGCATCGTCGATTGTGTCCGGTAAGAAGTACGGCATTGTCATCGACGGAGGCAGCACGGGGACCCGGATTCATGTGTTCGGGTACAGGATCGCCGGAGGAGGGAGGACGGTGTTTGATTTCAAGGAGGGGGCTTTTAGGGTGAATCCAGGTCTGTCGGCGTACGCCGAGGATCCAGACGCGGTGGGGGGGTCGTTGGAGCAGCTGGTGGAGTTTGGGAAAGGGAGAGTGCCTAGAGAGTTGTGGGGAGAGACGGAGATTAGGTTAATGGCTACGGCCGGTATGAGGATGCTGGAGTTGGAGGTTCAAGAGAGGATCATGGAGGCGTGCAGGCGAGTCCTGAGAAAATCCGGGTTCAAATTCAATGATGATTGGGCCTCTGTTATTTCTGGTAATCGTGTTTTGCTATTTTTTCTGTTTGCCGTTTGTTTGTTGTTTAATGAAGCCTAGATAATAGGCTTTTTTGTGCAATGTGCATTGTTGGTTGGTTTATTTTCATGCATCCTGCTGGATTTGCCCAATTATCAGTCCCGGTTTGGTGTCCCATTTATATGCTGCTCATTTCTGATTCACTCTGTCACAGTTTAGAAACTTATTGCGGATCCATTGGCTTTGATAGGTTCTGATGAAGGGTTATATGCATGGGTTGTTGCCAACTATGCTTTGGGCACTCTTGGAGGTGATCCTTCAGAAACAACTGGGATTATTGAGCTCGGTGGAGCTTCCGCTCAGGTTTTCCCTCATCCTTTCTTAGACTTTACAATTGTAAATGTGGTGGTTGGTTATGTGATTCTAACTTGGTAGCATCTGAGGTCATTTGAAAGCAAGATGTCTTGCTTATCCTTGAAAATGTGGTTATGTAGATATGACATAAGGATATTTAGGGGTAGTGATATTATGTTGGCCAGTAATAAATATAGCTAGTCCATTTAATAGCATCAATTCATGAACATGTTTTCTTATTGGTGGTTGAAGTTTGTGTGAGTTCTACCACATTGATTTGGAATTAGTTATCAGCCGGGATTTCTTTTGAGTTTTTAACTAATCTATAACCACAAAGTGAGGATTCAGAAAGTCATATGCTGCTGTTATAGGTGGCTATGTAATGCAAAATTATTATGTGCACCCTTTTTACACTTCTGGAAACAAATATTGGAATGTTTGTCATGATTTCTAGTGTGTTTTATATTTCAGGTAACCTTTGTTTCCAAAGAACTGATGCCTTCTGAGTTCGTGCGGACTGTTAATTTTGGGAATATTACTTACAACATCTATAGCCACAGTTTTCTTCATTACGGCCAGGTAACCTCAAGCTCTATTAGTCATGCTCATTTTTTGGTTCACCGCACTTCCTCCTTGCTTGTGATGTCACGCTTTTTCATTTTTCTCAAGTGTTTTAATAATCATCTTATGGGAGAGTATTAATTTTTTAAACTGATTGTTGTGAGGATTTCGAAATTGGCTTAGAGTAGTTATTTTGGTATGACTAGGTAAAAATGCTGTGGTAATAACACAAATGAGGCTGGCTTATTTGATCCTATTGGAATGATATGAAATGTTTAATGTTGTCATTTGATGAAATTGAACAAGATTTAGGGAAAAGGAAAAATATGAAAACACAGGCAGACGTAGAATCACAATATAATATTCTGCTGTTAACTAGATGGTGCAGTATGACTGCTTTCTTCAACATGTCAATTAGTTAAATTTTGAATTCTAATATTCTTTTTTTTTTTTCCTCCCAAACATCTTTTGCATTGCATAGCTGCTTTTATTCCATCAAATTGTTAGTGTTATGTTTTTGAGGTTTAGATATTGATCTATGGGATGGTCTAATGTGGGACCTTTTGACTTGTTTCATTTTGTAGAATGTTGCATTGGAAGCATTGAGGGAATCACTCGTCTCAGGAGACCATGGGTTGGGTAATTTACGTTCCTTTTCCTCTGCTTTTTAGCAGCTTGCAATATTATGTTCTAAAATGGATTTTAGCTTTGCCTCTGATGCGTCCAACTTTTGGCAGCTAACTAATTGTTAGCTTGAGAGTTGCAAGAGTAAATTCTGTGCTCAAGTCCATAGTAAGGAATTTTAATATTCAGATATAATTGGATTTGAATTTCATGGACAAAGCCATGCTGTTTTTTAATTGCACTTGTTATTTTTCTCTATCCTTAACCCCAATAGCAGTCAAGTTTTTTCTTGAGATTGAGGCCTATAGGTTGTGAAAATGATTTTTAAAGTCACTACTATTATTGTTTTAAGCTCTTGGTCTTGAATGGTTTAGTCCTTGTGGGATATTTGCTTATTATGCTGAATTGATATTTTAGAAGGCGGACTTTTCCAGATTCTTATACTATTTTCCATTTCTGCTGCTGAATTTTGTGTAGATCCTTGTACTCCTAAGGGGTACTCACATGTGACTGTGCCATTGAAGCTCTCTCCAGGTTCTTTGAAAGAACCAAGTAGGCTTTTATCCACTCTTCATTCAAGTGGAAATTTCTCTGAGTGCAGATCTGCTGCACTGCATTTATTACAAAAGGGAAAAGGTTGGAACTTCTTTTTGAAGGATTGTGGAAAATGGAATCTTCTATGACATAGGGATTTTTCTTTTTTTTATTTTGGAAACCCGTGTGACAATTCTTTTGATTACTGATGCAGAGAAGTGTCTGCATCGGGAATGCTACATAGGATCAACATTCATGCCCAAGATACAGGGGAAGTTACTTGCCACAGAAAACTTCTTCCATACATCAAAGGTTCCATGATCCTTTTATTTGTTTTGAATGTCAACAGATGGTTTCCAACTTCATATTTTCATTATTTCATAGTTCATACAGATGAAAGAGCCATAAATGTGGTTTAGGTCCTCTGATTTTTGTTTTTAGCCACTTATGCTGTGCACAGTTGCAAAGGCCATGTGTTTCTCGTTCCTCTCTCTCTCTCATTTGCTTGTTTGTCCTTTCAATTGATTAGTTCTTCAGGTTACACGCAAGGGCATTCTTATCAGATCTGATGGTAGCTGGAAAACAATTCTGTGGAGAGGATTGGTCGAGATTGAAAAAGAAGCATGAGGCACATGATGATGAAGAGCTGATGCGCTATTGCTTCTCTTCAGCATATATTATAGCCCTACTTCATGATAGCCTAGGAATTGCTTTGGATGATGATAGGTACATTTCCATTTTGCAATTTGCTCAATATCTTTAATGCACACAACATTAGCTTTTTGTTGTTGCCATCATTTAGGTTAGTGTGAAAACAGCATCATTAGTTTTGCAAATCTTTCTCTGGCACTCTTCCTTTACTTTTAGAAATTGGTTAAAAGGCCCTGTGTTTTCTTTTGTCCTCCCAAGTTTGTACAAAGCAAAACACCCCCTGCCCCATGGGTATGAACCTATATTCACTGTAATGACTGAGGTCCCATGAACAGGATTGGTTTCGCCAATCAGGTTGAAGACATCCCACTTGATTGGGCATTGGGAGCTTTCATCTTGCAGACCACTGCTGACTTGGATATGGAGCATCCTGATTGGATTGCCACTATTATTAGTGATGATTCACCCACACTGCTCTCACTAATCGCCATTGCTCTATTGCTGATGGTTTTAGCTTGGTCTGTATCAAAGTGGAGAAAGCCCCAGTTAAAGACAATTTATGACCTTGAGAAAGGACGGTACATAGTTACTCGAATGGGAAGAAGCTAAGGGTAGTGTTGCAATTGAGATGATTACATGTTCCTGGATTCAGACATCAGAAGTAAGTTCCTGCAGTCACAATAACATTCAAGTGTTATGCTTCCTCATCCTACTATAAACAGTCACCCTCATAAGGTAAAATCTCTGCCCATGGGTGGATGAGATTCTATTTTCCAGGGATCCAGAATCTGTAGGGTCACTAGTGAAAGATGAGGCTAGAGGATTCAGTTCCCATTTTGTATCTAGCGGGAATTCAACATCATCATACCAAATGCTGTCTCATTGTTCGACTTCCATATAGGATGAAAAGCAAGTATACATGGTCGTTGTAGACTTTGTTGTACAAAAATTAACTATTTGATGGGTGGTTCTTATGCCCCCGAGTTACCATTCTGACCAAATTGCCATCATGTTTATGCTGGGAATTTGTAGCTATTTGTTTGCTGAGAACATTTGGAGCAGCACAATAACTTATGTATACTCATTAAATGATATACTTGCTTTGTGTAGCCTTAGAAACCAGATTTCTACTCATAAAATTGCTTGGAAGCTCCTTAGCGGCTCCCTAAGGTGGCTGTTCGCTTGAGTTCTAAAAATTAATAATCTTTGATTTAGACTCTGGGAGTTACCACTTATTATTTCTTATTTGTATATTTTGCACTTAATTGTGTGTGCTGCATTACATGTGGGATAACCTGGAGAACTTTTTTTAGGTACACGGGAAGGAAATCTATCAATGTTTTTTGAATTGTATTTTGTACTTTACTCTCAAATTTTTTCTGTTCCTTTTTTGTACGGACAATGAGAAGCATTTAGAGGGCACCACTGAACAGGTTTGCCAAGTTTAGTGCAAGATTCTATATTGAGATGAGCTGCTTCCAATAAATAGTTGAAAGAAAGAGACGTCTGGGTTACTCTGGTTCAATTGCCTGTGGGAAATGGGACCGTAGAAACAAATGTCAAACAACTAATCTTAAATAAAGAGGTAAAAGTTTTTGCTTTGTATGATATTTGCTTATGCCTAGGAGATAAATTATATACAGTTGTGATGGATCATGGTGGATATTAGATTCTCCTCTCAAAATATGGGAAAGAAAATTCTTGCTTAGCTTCAGAAATAAATCTTACAGCAACCTGTAGATAAACAAGATACAAACAGTGATAGAAGTAGCTCCTCATTGATAAAACAAGTATGTTACCCCCGTTTGGTTGATGGAATTCGAGCTAAAATGTTATGTTGCAGGAGATTCCTCATATCCAACACTAAAGATACATGAATTTTGACGCATTTTAGGTGTTAATTCGGTAACTTCACGATCAATTTATACTGTAAAGAGATGATTGTTCGGGGGAGTTCATCCTTCAAAGACCAGTAAAGAACATAGAAGGCAATATGTATACTATGTGCTTCATGGCGTTGAGACTAGGGTGCATAATATAATGTGCCAGCTTCGATGTTTCATGGGTTTGTGCTCACTTGCTCTCAGGTTTTGGCTGTCAAGATGGATATCTCCTTGCAAATTTTGGACAATAATATCATGCCTTGTTACATGAAACATTTTAAGGGTTGGATACTGTTCAAATAAAGTTGATACAATAACATTTTTTAAGGGTTTCAATTCGTTATATTCGGCATTTAATCACAAATCAAACCAAAGAAATGGTTTTTCCAGACGTTGGGGGGGGGGAGAATAAATTGAAGACATGGTCAAAGGACAGAAATGATCAAATTGAGACCTCAAAACCACGAAGTTTCGCCATAGCTTTTGAGGTACTAGTCAACAAAAAAAGATTACCAAGCCGAAAGTGACCCACCTTTGCTAGTTGGATGCACTCTTTTTAATTAATAATGACCTCCAGTTGATGTGTCACCGCACTCGTCGTAGACTAAATATATGGTCTGCAATTCCTAAGTCCTAAAAAAAAAAAAATCTTAGTATATAAAGAGTAATATTATATATTTTAATGAATATTCTTTAAAATAAAAATAATAAATTCGTAGTAAATAACTTAAAAGATAATATATATATATATATATATATATATATATATATATGCGAGATACTTATAAGTTTTAATTACTTCCAATAATTATTCTAAAAATAATTGAAGAAAAGTCACATTTTATACAAATTGAAGCCTTTTTGAAAAATTAATATTCATTCAAAATATTATTTTGTATTGGTTAAGTAGACATGATTGGAAACTTGGTTTATATCATTTGTGTCCAAACTAACACCATGTCAGTCATTATACATTTGACAATAATCGTCACCCACCTAATAATTCCTTCTTTTTCTTCAACCTTAAGCTTGGGTGTGAATTAATTATCGATGCAAGTCAATTTGAGAAAAAAAAAAGAAAAAAGAAAAAAGAAAAAAAAGGCAAAGCTGTTAGAATATGGTTGTGTCGCTTTGTTTTATGGGTGACGAGGTGGCTTGCATTTGGATTACAGCGAATTTGGTCAACCAATTAAATGACTTTTGACGTGGATTAATCCAATCCATGTTCAATTAATTCAAAGGACCAAAAAAAATAAAAATTAAATAATTAGTAATAACACATTTAACTGATGGCTAATAGATTAAAATTATAAACATAAAATTATTTATACGATTAGAATATACAAAATTACAAATATGGGTCTACGTGCAACGTGCCGGCCAAATATTTAAAAAAAAAACTCATTTTAATGTGACGTGATGACCCGCACTAGGACTCGGTCGTGGTCTTGGTCTTCGTGTGCCGTGTTGATACGTTCAATCCAATTAATTCTACTAAAATTAAATAAAAGTCGTCCACACCTCAAAAATAATTTAAATAAACCATATTAACAGATTAATTATAATGTTATAAGTTCAAAAATTACCAAACTTACCAAAAAAAAAATTTATGAATAAATAAATCATTAAAAGAATTAATTATTTCCACTATTTATAATCTTGTCACCCTCAATACTTTAAATATAGACATATTATTTATAGATTTTTTTTTTCCAATACTATATTTTTAATTATATATTATTTACTCTTTCTCAAATATTTACTCTTTCTTGAAAAGACAGAACACGTGTTCTCTTATGGGTAACATTAGCTGCTATACAATGGAATAGTATTATTATTATTATTATTATTATTATTATTATTATTATTATTATTATTATTATTATTATCATTATCAAATTTCAAGTCCTAAAGTGCTTGGTGCTGCCTTGTTACGTTCTGTTCCCATTCTTACAGGAAACGAAAAAGAAAAAACAAAAACAGAGAGAGAGAGAGAGAGAGAGAGAGAGGGAAAGAAACAGGCGCGTGTGTGTCTGTGTTCTACTGTTTACACGTTGCTCGCTCGATTGTATCAGAATCGGACCAAACAAAGCAAGGGAGGGAGGGGACAGCAGTTTCTTGTAAGAATCCACGTAGACATTTTTCTTTGTTTGTTTTTGTTTTTGTTTTTGTTTTCTTTCTTCTTGAGAACCTCCGGATCCGGAGTTTCCAAACAGAGTTTTTGTAGGTTTCCACGACTTCGTAGTAACGATTATTATTATTATTATTTAACGTTTTGGGGTTTTAGGTGCAGAGATAGAGATTGAAAACTTGTGGGAGAATGAGTGATCACGTGGCGTTGGCCGTTGACTGGATGGGGAGGCCAGAGTCGCCGGCTGATCAGACGGTTGTGGAGGTGGCTGCTGAGGGCCCCACTTCTACTTTGAATGAGACAAGTAAAAGTCTTGCTTACCAGAAAGAGGGGGAGGGGGAGGGGGAGGAGGAGCAGCCGCTGATTCAGGCAGCTGAGTGCCGCATTTGCCAGGAAGAGGATTCGGTTAACAACTTGGAGACTCCCTGTGTCTGCAGTGGCAGCCTTAAGGTACCAATCAATTTCTTAGCTTATTTCTTTTAAATTTTGCTTCTTCTTTTTTTTCCAAAAAAAAAAAAAATCAGCGCCGTTATTTAATTTCTTTTTTATTTTGACACCATTCATGTCTGAGAGTTTTCTCATACAAAAATTGAAAATAATAATAATAAAAAAATCTTGGTATCTCTTTGGTTATTGCATGAAAGGTTCAGAAATTGATAGATTTTATGTGAATATCATTGTAATGGTTCAACTCCAACAAGGTTCATGATTTTTTGTACATGGGTTGCACTTTCTGAAGTATCTTGGGAAAGAAATATGTCAGAAGTCAAAACTAAGTTCTTGTGTCTAGGGACTTTCTGATTGCCAAGGGTACACCCTTTTTCAGCTTCATTGTTTTGAGGGGTTGGGGGGGTGGGCAAATATTTTGATTGTTCGTTATGTTTTATTACATATCTTGTTAACGGCTGCAATTCTCTCTATCCAGTATGCTCACCAGAAGTGTGTTCAGCAGTGGTGCAATGAGAAAGGAGATACCACTTGTGAGATCTGTCATCAGGTAAGCTCATCAGTTATTGCTTGTACGTGGTTGTCCTGTATGAGAGCTCATGTTTGGTTAGAATGAAATCATTTTGTGTAACTTGAATAGCATCATGAATTTATATGTTTAATGGAGTTACATTCTCCAAGTTTTTACTCTGTAGTAATCACCCAATAAGGTGTTAAAAAATGGTGCCTTCCACTCCGGACTTATTTATAAGCATGTTATAGATAATACATATATGCAAGCTACTATCTTTCTCTTTTATTTGGCAGGCGCACTGAAAAAAAGATAAAGGTAAATAGTGAAAATGTGCAGGAGTGTGTTCACAAGTCCCCAGGGCTCTCATAGATACATACTTTAGATTTTAATTCCCACTGCTCATGAACATCTTTAAATCAAGAAATGTATGCAGTTTGCAGATCAAAGTAGCTGCTTGTGTGTTCTCAATTTTGCTCATCGGCAAAGTTTCTATCTTGTGTATTTTGATTTTTTCAAAAAAAGTTACATTAGTTGTACTTGATTTCCTTGCCAATCGTTTGCATTTGATTTACAGCCTTACCAACCAGGTTATACTGCTCCACCTCGTCCACCTCACTCTGAAGATACTGTTATTGATTTTGGGTGGGTTTTAAATTTCTTAATGAATCTAAAAGTTATGCATAAGTTTTTTTTGTTTCAACTGATATCACTCTTCTTCAGGAAATTGAACAACTATGTATTTCCTGAATCTAAAATGCATGGCAAGAATTATTGTCTGCTCAGGATGTGCAGTGGAGATGACATCTTATTTGACCTACCAATAATTATGGTGATTGTTGTTGCATTTTGATAGATTTTCTGTAACATTCTTGTTCATGATTCTTTTTGCAGGAGAGGCTGGACACTCTCTGGAACCCCTGGAGATCTGCGTGATCCTCACCTTGTGGCAATTGCAGAGGCAGAACAACATTTTCTTCAAAGCGAGTATGATGAGTATACAGCTTCAAATGCCTGTGGAGCTGCATTCTGTCGTTCAGCTGCTCTTGTTGTAAGCGCTTAAATCATAAATTACCTGACATTCATATGCATGATCCTAAAATTATAATCCTTATGCTGCATGTTTCAAGCTCTGTATTGGATTCCTTTGCCAGGTGGAGCAATAGGTCATTTCATATATAGATTCAGGGTATTCCAGTTGCTTAATATGCATAGGCTTAAAGTTAGATGTGAGAATGAAGGAAGTCTCAGTGATGCGAGTTGCCCTTATTAATTGGCATTGAATATCTCTGCCCATTCAATCAATCCACTGTTCACAACATTTCTCCATGATGACTGGAAAACATAATTATGGTAGTATTGGGGCAATACCTACTTTGACCATCTTTGGAGTTTACAACTCTCTATTTCATTGTAGATTAAATGGACTGGACCTAGGACCTTCTGGCTGTGCTGGGACAGAATTTTCCTCGTGAATCCATTTCATTGTGTTAATTTTCATTTTATTGGGCGCTAGTGCAATTTAGACTTGATATTAATACCAAGTGTTACGTTTGGCAGTTAATGGTCCTTCTGCTCCTGCGGCATGTATTGAACATCACATATGGTGATGCAGATGATGACGTGTCTAGATTCTTTTCTGTAAGTATATTCCATACTTAATGACAATACCCTCTGCATTTCTGCCTTGTAAAATACTCAGCTAGTTTTTCAACCTAATGTGCTGGATAATCCCGGGCAGGTTTTCTTGCTAAGGGCTGCCGGCTTTCTTTTGCCTTGTTATATTGTGGCTTGGACCATCAACAACTTGCAGCAGCGAAGGCAAAGACAGGTTTGAATCATTATTTTCTCACTCTGTTACATCTTTTGTTTTGCATGCCACTCCATAGATCAAGTTTCCCTTGAAATGTGGAATTCCTAAAGTTTCTACCTTTAATTGATGCAACAGGAGGCAGCAGCATTGGCAGCTACGCAAGTTGCTTTCGTGCTACAATCTGGGCAGCATAGAGATCTGCAGTTCACAATAGCAGGAGGACCTGCTGCAACTTCACACCAGGAACCTGTTTGATTAGTGTCAAGGAGAGACTCATCTATCCCTTGCCATGTGCAGAGAGCAGTTAAGCAGAAGTGATGAAATGTTACATAAGAGAGAATTTCCAATCATCAAGTACTAAAAGCCCTAGAAAATTCCATCTGAAATGGCCTTTTAAAATGAAAGTATAAGACGATGCCCCATCAGTGGGGCCTGAAAATGCCGCTGATATCTGTAAAATCAATATTAATAGTAACATAAAGCTTTCCTTTCTCTTTTTGTAGTTTCAGTTATATAACATTCTTAACGGGGGCAAGTGCCAGCTAGGGCTAAGTGAAATTAGTTTATGCTCTGGGTAGGAGCAGGCTCCTCCTCAATCCCTACTTTTTAGAGCCCAATAACTTAAGCTTGCGAAAAAATAGATGTGATGGAGACATGACCCTCAACGATATCATTGGCATTTGATGATCCTGGAAGCAATCATATTGCATGTTCGCCGGGGAAGCATCTAGACCTTAGAGAACTGGTGGCATTTGACTGATGATATGGGGAGTCAATTCAATGGCGTTTCCTGTAACTCTCTTTAACCTCCAGCCATTTTTTGTCTGGGTAATTGAGTCTGATTAAAACTACAATTTGAAGCCTAACGACTCTAATAGAATTGAGTTAGAATTTATTAATTGTCGTGACTTGTTCTTTTGCTAGCAAAGTAAAAGGAGGATGGATGGGTCCCAGTCCCACAGCCAAAATCCTATTCAAATTGCATTGGTAACTGGCAAATGGAACACCAAAAAGTGAAATGCAAATGATAAACGCTAATAAAGCAGCAGAGAACATATTCTCCGCATTCATATAGCAAGATGAGGATTTATAAAAGAAATCATTCTTAAAGTTGAACAAGCTTTCTTTTGCTTATTGTTTCATAACATTCTGTTTGTTGGTCTCACTTTTGGTCTTCCCTTTTAGACTAGAGACAGATGCTAATCGCCAACACAACTGGCTCATCCAGAACTCCCTAGAGACAAGTGATATGTGATGTGGGTTAATGGTGAATTGCACATTTCTTGGTCAAACCTTGGACCAAAACAATAAAAAGAGGCGCAAGCTGATTGATTGGTGTCATCATGAACTCTGGGACACCGTCTATATGATAGAAAATAATGAGGATTTTTGGTCATCAATATATGTGGTAATGCAGAACAGTTCAAAGATAAGCATTTGAAATTGATATGCAACTGTTACAATCTTGCATTGCTTTAGCTTTAACATGCTTTTCTCCTATTCGTTGGCTTAGACTTTTTTAGTTAGTATCTTGTTTTACTTGGTAATAATTGGACAGGTTTATCGAAAATAGGATATAATTTTTCACAAAAAAAAAAGAAAAAAAGACAATTTATTCCAATAAATTTATTTTCCCTTTTGGTTGGTGCAAGAGCACAAGCCCCAGTTCTAAGGGCAAAGACTAGGAGGTTTGAAACTCTACACCATCATCAGATTAGGCAATTATTTTAATGTATTGAAGGTCAATTTGTAGAATTATAAATTCTGAGTTTTTCTTTTTAAGCTTCTTAGTATATTTGGATTCCTAGAAGCCACGAAGGAAGAAGAATGTGCAGGCAGGGCTTCGACTCTCAGAAACAAAACGCCTTGCCATTGAAACTTTCTTACCCTTTGTAAAAGTAATATCTTAAAAAGCAAGCAGGCATGCCTAACAAAGATTCTCTTACGGTGAACACAGATTAAAAGGGTGTCTAAATTAACCAGTACATTAACCTTAAGAAAGTACACATCCGTACCACACAAATCTGAGGAGTATGGCCCCACTTGTCCATTTCTTTTTGCTATTTTGGGATAATGTTACAATTTACAAGTTGTATGTGCTAGCTGAAGCCAATATTTGGCTTACAATTTTCATATGCCATGCTGAGTTCATCTTTGTATATTTTTTTTATTGTTTTATTTTTTAACAAAAAAAAAGTAAAAAAAATATACATATATTTTTTTACAAATATGTCATTTGTATATTGAGATATAAGTATTTTTTTAAAAAAAATATATATATATTTAATATTAATATTAATAAATTTAAAATTTAACATGATGAACTCGACGTGACATAAATTCTCTCTAATGTTGTCTTGATTATTGGGATTTGGATCAAATCCTAGGGTAAAGAAGATGCACATGCACAAACCATTGAAAGAAAGTAGCTGATGGGTGTAAAGATTATTTTACTTTTACAACAGAAATAACCTACGGGAGAAGCTTCAAGGAAATACCCTCCGGTTACTTCAATAAAGAAATTAGTGTGCTTCGGAAAAGTAACTGAGAAAAGAAAAAGAATCCTTCAATGGCCGTTGGAGCATTTGACTGGTCAATGACAGCCACTCCGCCATGAAAGGAAAGAAAAAACAAATGCAAATTTCACATTTTTGTAAAGGTTTCATTACATTAGACACCAAATGCTGACTCGATAACAGAGGTAAATGAGAGGTGTCATTACTATGATCATCGTTATTGATTTACGACATTTACCGTTAATTATAATCATGCACCGAACGATTATAAACATGTAACAAATGGTATGATAGCGTGATGCGTCTGATCTAAACCAAGCAACTCGCAACCATCTAATATTTTCATTCTGAAAAACTTGTGCATTGCTTCAGGGCAGCAAACTTAACTTACAGTTGCAATTATGTTGTGAAACAAATGAACCCCATGTTTACTTTGCATCTGCGTGGGTCCGAAATGTTGTCCAATGCTCAGTCTTGCAAAATAAATTGCTTCAACAACCATTGAATCTAGCTAATCAAGTATACACATATATTGTAAACTGGCATGCACATGTCCCAAATCGCCATGGAGGAAAGTAAATCCACCATATGATTGGATGGCGTGCAGAACACACACTAACATAGGGAAGATTTGATTTCAAAAGCTATTGAGAATAAGAATAGAAAGCAACAACTCTGCCAACACTTTCACTTTAATTGGTGGATAAAAAAAGGCAGAGAATCAGAACATTAATAACACATTCAAGTTGAGGGCTATATTGCATGGGCCATGACTAGTCGCCATTCTTCTTAAGCCACCATAAAAAATGCACCAAACCAATTGTGATAAAGTGCAAGAACATATGCTTTAGAACATTCTGTTGCATGTGAGTTATGTTTAAAAAATGGCAGAAACAGTAAAGGAAAAGAAATAAAGAAAAAGATGATATTGTTCATAAATAAACAACTAAAATTTCTCTCACTCACACACAGACATTGGGGCTTGAGGTGGGTCTTCAATGAATCGCTGGATTGGACAGGGCACTGAAGAACTTGGCAACCCAAAAAAGATCAAATTGAGAAAAGCATAAAGAAACATATTAAGCACAAGAAGCCAAGTACTGTTCTTTTTGTTGCATAGAGAAGAGAGCTTGGAATTCTAAAGTGAGGAGTAAATCTTAGAATGGCATAAAGCAAGGGCTTGTTTCTTTTGGAGGGCTATTCTATTCCAACATTCTTTCCCCCTAATATTTGATTCTTTGTATGATATGGTTTGCCACTGCAGCAATCTACCAGTTCTAGTTGGCCTCAAGTGGCCTCTGTCTGCCCAGTCACTCCAATAAATAAACAAAACTTTCCTTTTCTTAGTACCAAAGGAATGACGATTTCCTGGATTGCCCTTGCATGGAGACCTAAATCATATATTTGTAACCGCCAACAGCAAACCTGTTTTTTTTTTTTTTTTCCCTGGAAAGCTAATGGTAATGCAGTTTCCAAAAGTACCACCCTGGGGCATGCACATAAATTAAAACTGAGCCTTGCAGATACGGCAGGGTAAAGAAAGAAGTAGTTGCATCGACAAGTCTCAGACGAAGATTCATATATTGAACTATCATAACCTTTATTTGCACATTTTTGGTCATTCGGTGTATGATCACAACTCTGCATTTGATGGTAATAATAATGCAATGTGGTTCAAGTTAACCATGTCCATCTAATGAGTTTCAATTAAAAAAAAAAAAAGGCTTAGTGGATATCCATGCAGGCATTGATGGATGATGTGGCGAGGCAGCTAAGAGGTGGAGAGACTGACAAGCCTGCCTCAATAGACAAAAGCAGAACCAATGATAGAAGTGTAGGGGGAACAAATGAAGATGCTTGCCTTCCCAAGGGCATTGCTTCAATCCCTTAGTTCAGGCTTGGCAGAATCTTCAGCAACAGCCTCAAAATGTTTAAATTGCAGGCTTATGATTAGGGTGAATCTAGAATTCCTCTGGGGGGGCGTGCTCCCGGGCCCCACCTGCTTTTTGCTTTAAAGACCCCTCTAAATCCATTAAGAGATAAATGGCATAGTTATATATCTACAGGAGTGGAACATAAGAATAGAAAGATCACAATCTCAAAACTGTTTATTCTCTTGCCACTACAAAAAGGGGACAATCTATACTTGTGTGCCAGGGAGAAGAGACGATGGTTTTCAGTACTCATAGAGTGCTTGTCCTTCTGATTTGTATTGGATTCTTAGCAGTTCATCCTGATCAAGTTCATGGCTTAACAGGCATAAACCTGGTCCTCAGACACAGCAAAAGAGTTCCAGGTCTGCAAAATCATCGAGTACTTAAGGAAGCCACCATGCAGGGTATGAATACAGAAAAGCAAGCAGCAAATGTAAACAAGGCATTTGATCCGAATCAATCGAGTAAAAGGAGGGTGAGAAGAGGATCAGATCCTATCCACAACAGAACTTGACACACTAGACTCTTTAGCACTACAAAGAGACAGGAACAAGAACAAGAAGTAAGTTAACATCAAAGCTTTGTGAAATAGCTACATCTTTCTTCTTTCTATATAATTATTATGAAACGAAAAACTTTGTGAAGGAAAATAAATAAATAAATAACCTGAAAGCTTCCTTATAGCTTTGTTAGTAAATATCATCAGGATTTGAGAGGGTCTATTTTCATTTCATTTTTTTCAGCCTTAGTTTACTTATGCTTGCCATAAAAAAAAAATGATTAGAACTTCCAAGCTATTCACTTGCACTTTCAGGACCAGTGTCTCTGCCATATGCTCCATTCAGGAATTTCGCCTATAAATAAAATATCATTACTGGCAGAAGCACAATTATGCATATTACAGAACTCAAACAAGCCAAACAGATAACATAACTTCAGTTATAATATTTTTATCGGGGAGGAAAATTATTGTTAGACAGACATTTTTGTTAGAAGCTTGCATCCTCTAAATCCCAATTCCATGAAATTCTTGCCAAATGAAAAGGGTTTTGATTCCTATGCAAGGAAGAGCTTTGCATCATGTAGGTTAGGTGCATGATTTTAGATATTAATCTTCCTGATTCTATCAAGCAAGTGGGAAACCGAAACAGTAGAGTTACCTGAAAGAGATGCTTCACGATAGAAAATATGTCATGCATCCGCAGGAGATGAAGAATGAAATCAATGATTGGACATCCTAAGAAAATTGATCGAAGAAATGCACCTCAGGATTTAGGGGAGAGTTTTCTTCTTGGATTCATCATTAGAAAATAGAAGAGGCGATTAATCATTAGAAAATATGTGTCCTATTGCAATTGCCAAGTCTTTATTTTAAATATCACTAGTATACTACCCACACATACTCGGATAGACATGTAATGCTAAATATTGATAATTGTTGAGGAAGGAGCTGCTGAAAAGATTTGTTGAAAACAATTTTAAAATTACATACATCTGACTATTTCATCGACTTTATAATATCTTAGTGTCAATAGTTGGGAAATATAAGATAATAATCTTTGTCATTTGTTTGATTAGAGTACTGTATATGACACCTTCCCAGACTTGATCATTTGCAGGACAACCTGCATTTGAAGACGCTGCTGAAAGGGGATTCAATTTCAACAGTAGAACCTATTTCTGTCAAAAGTGTGCACATATATATATATAGGATAGTATACAGGAAGCAGCAAGCACAATGCATTTCGTTTGAAGAGATTGACAGTGTACCTGAAGTAGATTGATGTGTTCTTTGAGCCCTTTCGTCAATGGTTAAGTTTCTTTGATCAATCATGAGTTGCAGAGTCCATTTCTATCAATAACAATATCAATTGAAAAGGGAGTGGATATATAATTGGCAATTAAAAGATTTTGTAATTCCAGTGACAGAGAGCTTCTTCTTCTTCTGTTTTTTTTTTTTTTTTTGTTTCTTGACAGTATTGTCTGTTCAAAATAGAGAGGAAACACACATGACATAGATTAATTTGTGATATGACAACTTTCACAAAGCATTGGAGCTTGTTTGATCAAAGACGATTGTTGGCTATAACAAAATGGCGTCAAAACACGGTTTGGTAGGCAGTCAAATCATTTTCCCTACATTCAAAAAAAAAGTGTAATGCGAACTTAAAAAAACCAAAAAAAAAAAAAAGAAAAAGATATATATATGAAAAGAGTAAAAAGCAAGAGGAAAAAAAGATAATATATATAAAATATCAATTTTATACTCTGTATAAGAGGGGTATTTTTTTTCTTTTCAATAATCATAGAATTATAAGTCAAATAAACTTTCATGAGTATTATAGTCTTTTCATATAAAAATAGAGGAATTCACTATTTCCTCCCATTTCTGGAGGATTTGAAGATAGTGAGTCGAAAGGAAACATTTTTAACTTTCCTTCCTCTTAACCAAGAAACATCTTTTTCATCATCATCTTCTTCTTTTTTTTTTTTTTAAATAATTTTTAATTTTTTTGGTTTCTCTCCTTCACCCTCTTTTCCCTTCTTCCAAACAAAGCATATAAAAGTAGTCACTAAATCTATTTGGTTAGCCAATAGGATTTCTTGGAATTTGAGGACTATGAAGAACATAGGCACCAATTCTCATAGTATCTGGCCATTATGATATCCACTACATCTACCCATTTGGCCTCTACATCTCAAAATAGTTGCCTCTTGCAACTATGCTATAATTTTTCTTTATATATATATTTTATAACAAACATAAGTTGAATAACACACATGTACCCTCTTCATTTTCCGTCAAACTAAATAAGTAATCAAACAAAAGAAAATGACTTTCAAAAACTAAAAATAATAAAAAAAAAAGGGCAATGCCATTCATTATAAAATCATTTAATACACAATTGTCTTGGTGGCGAAATTAAAACACTAATCATATATTGGAATGTCGTTCCCTAAAAAGCATACAAGAAATAATTCCAGTCAATTATATAATTGATCCAAGCATCTGTCCGAATTGAAGGCATGACTCCGGTTCGGTTTAATTTTGGCTTCAGTTTCAAACCGTCTATTTTGATTCTAAGGTTAAGGGGAGCTGTAACTAAAATATAGCTTGGTGGTTTGGTTATGGTTCGAATTGAGCCACCAAATTCGGCTCGATTTTAGTTTTGATTTTGATATGGTTCAAAACCGTTCGGTTCGGTTCGGTTCGGTTCGGTTCGGTTCAATTTGAACCTATCGGGCCAAGTTTTGTTATTATTATTATTATTATTTATTTTATTTTTTTGAAAGCTTGAAATATCTTAACTTTTTAACTGCTAAAACTAATGCAAATTAATATATTAAAAATAATCACGACCACCATTGATTCAATTTTTTATTTTATTATTTAAAAAAATAATCAATTCAATCGATAATTCAATTCATAATTCTAATTTTAATTTGAAATCAATAATTTAACCGATAGTTCTAATTTTATTTTAAAACTGTCAACTAAACTGTTAATTCACAGTGGTTGGAAGAACAAAATCTTATACAAATCACCCTTCTCATTATTGCAGTCGGAACCAAAATGGTATAAATAAATTTTACTGGGATTTTAGCTCTGGATCGGTATGGAACCGTGCAGGGATGTTCGGAGAGAGTTGCTTTCAAGCGTGCGATTCAGGCGGTGAATTGGAGCGTGCATTGGTAAAAACTGGCTTGTGGGGTGGCTTACAAAAACACAAAAGAAAAGTCAAAGAAAAATTGCGAAAACGGAAGAGAATAATTAAAGCGTGGGTGGGTGGGTGGGGGGGGGGAGAGCCTGTGAGTTGTTGGGATCAAGTTCCGAGGTTCATGTGATATTTATAGGCACTCAGCTATTGATTCTTCCATTCTTACGTTTTTTGAAAATTCGGACGCGTGTTGCCTCATCCCTCTTCTCTGCTAGTTGCATTTAGTGATGTTATAATGGCTGAGCTGAATTCCAATGTCCATTGAGCTGGACTTCATACATCACCATTGTCGTCCTACTGAAATGCCTCCTAGTCAAAAACGTGTCTTCAATTGCTAACCCCCGTGATAGTACCTACCGTTGAACTTTAGGTTGTGTTCTAATTATTATTATTATTATTTATTTTTATTTTTTTAACAAGCCTAAAACGAACGGTAATGCATTAATTATGCACCATGTTTGCAACCTTAGGCGTGCTTAACTGATGACAGACATAATTATCAGCACCTTGTTCTAATCTATTAAGAGGATCTTGACCCTTAAAGGCCATTTTCTGTGGCTCTTTCGGTTTTAGGGTAGCTAGCATCCAAGTATCCTTTTATTCTTTGTCATGAGAAAATTTTAGTAATAATTCAGTGAGAGTAACATGATAAGTATGAACTTATGTGATATAATTTAATAAAAATAATAAAAAATAAATAAATAAAAAAGAGATAAATTGTATGTCTAACATTTGTATAATAACGAAGTCTAAGCTCTCTCTTTTGTCCTATCGTATTAATGGGATTGGCATCATCCAGAATTTTCTCACAATGGCAAAGCATATTTGACTCGACCTTCCTTTAATTATATGGTTTGAGCTTGTCTTCATATAAATGAGTTGGTAACAACATAAGCATAATTACAGTAATATCGTTAGTTGTGACTTGTGATCATACATTGAATGTATGAATCCTCTACCGTCCAGTCCATTTGATTTGAAATCTTGACATGGCTGTAGCACCCACTGGAACGCCAAACTTCCACTGTCGCAGCAATAACTAAATATTGACTGCTTGCCACACACACACACACACACACACAAAATCCCTATTAATGGTAGTCTTTTACATGTTGAAGGTTTCTATTTTTATCCACTTCCCAAAAGGAAATTGACTTTTGCTTAATCAGAGAGAGAGAGAGATTACTAATGGATCAAGAACTCATGGCGTGCAGCCGCATTAGGATGCTTTATTGTAATTAAAACTTGTTTATGGAAAGAAAATGATGATGATTACATGTTGCGCAAGATTTAACTTTATTTGCTTCTTTTCTCACAGGTGTTCCCTGTAAATGTACATCTTGATGAGATTCATGGAAGATTAAGATTACACGCTACGCTGGTTGGTCTCCAGATGTCAATTCACAATAATACCAAGCTATTTTGCTGATGGGTTGTAATTCAATGCGAGTCTATCAAAATTATAATACTAAAATGTTGCATTCTTATCAGGACAAGTTCCAAATAAATAGCTATATCACTGTAATTTATAATTTAATGATAATAATAATAATTAATTATTATTATATTAAAAATATTTACTTTAAACATCTATAAAGACATTTAACGAGACTAAATATGGATGCTTATAAAATTTAATATTTCAATCGATGTATACTTTTTTTTTTTTTTCATAAAATTAGTATACATGTCTTTGTTTTTTCATTTTTTTTTTCCAGAAAAGGAAAAAAAAACAACAACAAATAGTTAGTCTCTAAATGATTGAACACAATTATATCAGAAATATACCATAATATTTGCAATCTGTGTATCTCATATATCCCACCAATCCTTTCTTGCCATTCAATCCGAAAAAAAAAAAAAAAAGCAAATTTTTTGAATAAGAAAGCGAATACAGGAATAGTACCATTACCTGCAGGAGAGACCTGTAAACGAGGAAATCGAACTTGTAGTGATAGAGCTGGGGCGAGGGTACATTTGGATACTGTGCATACTGTAGATGAGCCACCTGTTTGCATCGGACTGTATTACAGGACATTGCCCCATTTTGTGCATTGTGATTTCCTTTCAGAATATATTCTTGCCTAAAAGAGATGGTACAAACCATTTTTTATTTTTTATTTTTTATTTTTGGGGTTGGTACAAACTTTTTCTTTTTTTGGTGGGGGGGGTCCATAACATAAACCATTTTTACTGTCCACAACTAACCAAGGTAAACATGGGGAGGGGGGGGGAAACTCAGTTAAAATTACATACAAGCATAGGCTACATTAATTGCCATGCGAGTCTTCATTTTACCAAAAGTTAAATAATGTTTGTTGCTTGTTCAAATAAAAAAAAAAAAGAAAATTGTTTATTGGGATTTGAGGTAGCACTTTTGCACACTAAACCCCACAAACCCTCATAATTAATGTATTTAACTATTATGAAAGAGAAAAGTTTGGTCAATACAATTAAGTTGATAGATTATTAATATAAGTAAATAAAGTAGAAAATAATAAAAAAAATTTGTTTTGATACCCATATGGTGTTTACAATATGTCCTAATAATCGTGGTTAAGTAGAGGTGCTCGTCGTCATCATCAGAACCTACTCGGTTTCATTTCAACTATCACAAAGTTGAGGGTAGTTCTCAAATATAAGCCCTCATCATCTCACCTCACAAACCCCTTCCCCGGCCCTGTCTCTTATACACATCTAGATGTGTATAAGAGACAGAAATAAAGTAGAAAATAATAAAAAAAATTTGTTTTGATACCCATATGGTGTTTACAATATGTCCTCATAATCGTGGTTAAGTAGAGGTGATCGTGGTAATCAACAGAACCTACTCGGTTTCGTTTCATCTATCACAAAGTTGAGGGTAGTTCTCAAATATAAGCCCCCATCATCTCACCCCACAAACCCCTTCCCCGGCCCCTCCCCCCCCCCCCCCCCCCCCCCCCCCCCCCCCCCCACCAAGTTCAACTGCCATCTTGATTTCATTAGCTAGCCATGGACTTCACCACAAACAATCCTCCTACCCAATCTCCAAAGTCAGAGACAGATACTGAAGCCCCACCGCAGACGAGCCACCAAACCAAGGCCTTGTCTCTCAGGAATTGCTTGAAAAGAGGAACCTGCCAGCATCAGCCACCACTGCAGCAAATGGTGGTGGTGTCTTACAAAGAATGCCTCAAGAATCATGCTGCTCATCTTGGTGGCCTAGCCCTGGATGGCTGTGGGGAGTTCATGCCTAGCCCCACTGCCTCCTCTCTGGACGCTGCCACTCTAACATGTGCAGCCTGTGGCTGCCACCGCAACTTCCACCGCCGTGACCCGCCCGTTCCACCGCCGGCACTTCACTGGACCTCAAACCCAAGTCCAGGCCCAGTAAGCTCGTCAGGTCCAAGCTCAGAGCCATCCTCCTCACCAGCATCACCAACCCCGCAAAATTCTTTTCACCCATCCGAACCCCACATGATGTGGCCCTCGAACACGATTCACTCCTGGCCGTTAGATGACAGCCGCCGGGACCTCCGCCGCCGTCCAAGTTTCCATCCAACGGTGATGAAACCGCGGGGGAGAAGGAAAGCAAGAACCATGTTTACTCAAGACCAGAAAGAAAAGATGCACGCTTTTGCTGAGAAGTTGGGTTGGAAGATGCAGAGGGGCAATGATGCTGAGAGAGCAGTGACGGAGTTCTGCAGTGAAGTTGGGGTCAAGAGGAATGTCTTCAAAGTCTGGATGAGCAACCACAGGCACAGAAGAGAAAACAGCAACAATGTTGGTTTTCATGGAAATGGGGACAGAGTTGTGTTTGCCAAAAACAATGCTTTTCAACAACAATGACAAAAATGTCAGTAGCAACAACTCTTAATAACTTTGATGACCACTAAATTTCCAATTAAAGACTTACCTTCATCTCCACAGGCATTGCAAGTTAGTTTCTCAATGGTTTTCTCCTCTCTTTCTTTTTGAACTTTTTGATTCGTTGTTAATAGTTAATGTTTACTGATTACTTTTAATTAGGATTGGTGCCCACATACAGAACAGTAAGTGGACAATTAAGGAAATTATTATGTTCTCTGTTTAATCTCTCATCCTCTATTCACCAGCAAGCTTCTTGTATGGTGTTGCCTATGATTTTGATCTAATTTTCATGAGTATCTCTAATTTACCTACTATTGTTGGATATTAACTCCTGGATTAGCAATTCTCTATTTTAGGGTTTTGGTTAGTTTCTCGTTAATCATTAATTAGTTCCTTTTAAAGGCGCAGAAGCTTTTAATGAATCCATGTTGGCCAGAACAATACTGCTTGTGCCACTTTGACAAAAAAGGAAACGTTGGCTCTGCTGGGATTTGCTGCGCCTTTGAAAACATACCAATTGCATTTTTATTCATCCTCTGTTGTGTGTAGTTCTGGACATTTTTTGTTGTCTAATGAAGGTACTGTTTCTGAACTTTTTGTTTTGCTTAATTAATTGACAAATACGAGAATCAACAACATTGACAGAAAAAAAAAACCCAAGCTGTACGAAGCTCCAAGGCCTTGTGGCATGCGTCCACTTTTCTATGTTATCTGAGCCTGTAAAGCTAAGCAGGCTTTTGCATAATCCATGTTAGCTGCCATAGGAACTGAACTGAACGAATACTGGCACATTTCCTTAATTATTTGGTCGGCTGGTCAAGGTGGCAAGCTTTGTTTCCTTTTGCGGCTAAATCACCAGATAAGCAAGGCATGCCCCTGGTTTCATTAGTTGTGTATGTATCAAGAAATCAAATTTTCTTTTTCTTTTTTTTTTTAATGTGCTTCTAATTTAGGCCTTAAGATCAGTTGTTAAGGTCCCAAATATCATATTCAAATCACCAAATTTCTGATCTCCCAATAATGACTGACAGACTCCCTCTTGTACATCCCTCCTTACACTAATTTCTAATCTAGTAATGATATTGATGTATTACCATTGCTCAAAGATATGAAAAAAATAAAAATAAAAATTGAAGTCATGGAAGTAACATGAAATCTAAATTATTTGTACAGTAAATTAGTTGATTGATCATTTGAAATATTTAATGATAAGCACACATACATTAAATTCCCTGAGAATATTGAAATGAAGTTGTTAAGAGTTATTTATGCTAAAGATGTAAGTATTGTATGTATGACATTTTTTTTTTGGGCTTGGCCTTGCACTTTAGTGGCCCAATTGGTCCAAAAATTGACTTGTCATGCATTGATACCCAGTCAGCACATTTGTCTTTTGTCCATGTCAGCATTTTAACCTTGTCACTATGCCATATCATCAGATTTAAGGATGAAAACTTGAGGATGTGTTAGATTTAGGACACATCTCGTGTTAATTTTTTTACAAATCAAAAAATTTACCATATATTTGTATATTAACATTTTAAGAAAAGAAAAAATTGGCTGCTCTAAACAAACTATGGCAGGAATAGCTTTCTAACTGGGTTTTGAAAAACCTTCGAAATTAATATCAACTGGAATTTTTATTTTTTTTGGGGGGGGGGGGCTTCACAATAATTGTCATTATTGGTTCAAATAGACAACCTTTCCTGTCCACAAGTCAGATTCCAACTGATATCGGTGTATAAAGCAAATAAACTTAGCCTAATGTCCACATCTCTGTCTCCGTCTCCACACCTCGGAATTGAGTCATGAATGCAATTTACATCCTCACAATAGTTACGTAATATGCTTTTAATGGTGCTTTAATAGCGAGAAAATGACATTTGGAACAAGAATGACCCGAGTGGACTCATTCTCTAACCCCATCATCAGAAGCTAAGACATCGTTTCTCGAATTACTCACACCGTTCATTAATTTGTGATTTTCTTAATTTTCTTTGATGGGGATGATTAGAATGTTAATATAGATTTATGTAACATAATGTTGCATGTGCTCATCTGCCTTTGTAATTAGTGCCTGTCGTTTGCCAATTGTTATAACATATTGCTTTCTAGATGATAGTTATCAACTATACGCATTGCAATTCAATTTAATTATTACGTTAACATCTAGGGTCCGCTTGAGAGATTTTATTTTATTTTTAAAATTTTTTTTTGGCTTATGATGAAGAAGTAAAGAGATCTATTAATAGTGGGTCATCCTGTATTACAATTATTCTAGGGGAAAAAAAATTATTTTCTTGATTTCACTAGCTAGTTTGCAAATAAGCATGGTTTTGAAAATAATAATAATAATAAATAAATAAATAAATTTACTAGCAATCCATTTGGATGTTTAAACATCTATGTGATCTTATTCTATGAATGAATGATTGAGCACATTTCATTGTAGCATACATAAACGTACCATCTATCTGAACTACCGCATTTTATTTCATTTGTGAAAAAAGAGAGAGAGGAAACAGGGCACCGCAACTACAATACAGAATACAACCTAAAAGAGAGAGCAAACAGAACCCTTCAACAAACAAGTTCCTATGTGCTTCCGGAAATAATTTTACATTTTTTCTGGCATTAGGGGGTGGGGTGGGGTTAAAGCATTTGACTGATATCAAGATATTGGCCCAAAAACTTCCTCAATTTCTTCTAAAATGTTGAATGGGATTAATTTTTGTTTTGTCGGTTGGCTCTCATTGAGAATGATTTTAATGTCATTCCATCACAATTTATTCTTGCATATCAAAGTGATACTTTGTGTTGAAATATTTGAAGTCCGAGTCTAAAAGGGAAAGGGAAAGGGAAAAAAAAAAAATCATTAATCACAGTACAAAATAAAGACCATAAAAATCTGTCTATATATAGACTGAGCTCAGCTACAGTAGTTATTATTATTATTATTATTATTATTATTTTGGAAACTAAGAAAATACATATATTTTTGAAAAAGTAAAATAAATTTAGTAGAAATTTGTTGGGGAAAAAAAATAAAATAAAATTTTACCTAACTTTTCTCAATTGTACATATGTGTGCTCGATCTCCTGATTCTGCGCTCCAATCAATGGACTATGTAGTACAATTGATCAATTATAGAAAAGGCCACTGAATTCCAGGATGATTGGCGTGGAACAAAACAAAATCGTTCTAGAATTTTACAACATGGTCTGAAATCAGCCGGGCAACTCCAGGGCCACACTAATAGAAATCTGCAATCTCCATGGCCAGATCTCTCCAGTCCCCACATAAATCTCCAAGTCATGTGCCCATTTTTTGTATCTTTCCTTTTTCTTGGACAAAATAGTTAGGTTGACCAAGAAATAGAGCCGGGTGCCGCCGACGGTGCAAAATTGTTACTATTTATTTTATTTTATATTTATTTTACTTTCCTTAAAAAAATAAAATAAAAAAAATGAAAATTGAAAATTATGCTACAAATTGTAACTCTCTCTCTCTCTCTCTCTCTCTCTCTCTCTCACCCGACCCTTTCTTCAACGAATGCGGACAAATAGAAAATCTGAGATGCCCGATGGTGGTTTTAAACAAGAATACAGGCCATAGCTTTCAATTCCAGCATGATTGATCAAAAAAAAAAAAAAAAAAGTCCAAAGCTCCGTCGACCAGGCCCAATAAAAACAGAAACGTTTCAAGGTGCTGCCCCACTTTTAATTAGACGCTCACTCCCACAAGTCCCACCACCCATCAACGTGTCATTCGAGGGCAACGAATAGGCCAAAAACTGAAGGGCATCATCGCACTAATGAATGGTTCGATAGGATTGTTTTTGATAGGGAATGCATCCAATTGATGTAATTCTACCATAATTAACTATTGCATATTTGTCATCTTTATAGCTAATTTGGATTATATATAAATGATTATTATAATTGTACAATTAATAATCATAGTCATAATAATAATATATATATATATATATATATATTATTTATTTTTATTTTTATTTTTTTGGGTTGTGAACTTTGTATCAGACTTACTACATCCAAATACTATTGTCCATATATAACAGTTTGCAAAACTGAAATGATGGAAGCTCTTTAAACTGAAATAAAATAAAATGAAATGAAATGAAAAATCAGAGAGAAACGCACATAAAAAGGGCCTTCTCATAAAAAAACGTTGTTTCTATCGTTGGATTTCCTTACAAACTGTGTCTCTTGGCGAGATTCCTATATTTTGTAGCCATAAATCTCGCTTTCTACAAGTGAAGAGTCCACCATCGTTCAAGAACTTTGGTGGGGAGTCTTTATTTGCACATTTTGTATATTTCTCACTTAAGGTCACCCTTAAACTTTGCTTAGAAATGAAAAAACCAGGGAGGTTGATTGAGCTGATGGGTAGATGGGATTCTTTTTCCATCAAAACCCAGTTTGATTTTCTTAATAAAGACGCAATCGAGTTTCTGTATGGTAACCTGCACGGGGCAGTCAGTTCTTTCTGGGTTTTCTTTTGTAGCTACTTGTGTCATGTTTTTGGATCAATATTCAGGCGTGTCTTCAGGTATGCTTGCTTTGCTCATTTTGGTTGCCTCTTATTTTATGATATGTAAATTACTCAGAATTAATGGGTTGTTTCTTGTTTCTCGGCAGATTTCAGACATGTAAGGCTCCCGAGGAGAATGAGTCAAATCACTGTGTTGTTTATCGTGAACGGGATGATCATCAAATTGGTTCTTCGAGCTGGTCTCAGAATTCAGAGACTGATAAAAGCAATGGAGGAAGAGAGAATTCTGTTGTTATGGAGACTGGTTTATCGACGAGCACAAACAAATATGAGTTCTTGTCCGCGAAGGATTTCAGTGGATTCGTGGAAGAACCACGAACATTCAGCTTTACAATCCATGAATTCTTTGCTGACACAATTACGAACATCCCAGTTCTTGATGAAGGAGGCTCAATCAAAAGTGATTTCCGAGCAGTTGAGTTAGAACCGGAAGAAGAGAAGTCGGAAAAAGCAGGGGACTTTAACAAAGGTTCTGTCTTTGATAAGCTTTCTGAGGCAAAAGAAGAGGAAATAACCAGCGAGGAAATGAGTTCTGACAAGGCAGAAATAGTTCTTCACAGTAAAGCATCTGATTCCACCGACAAGCACCTTGGAAAACTTGAATTGGATGCGGATGATGGTTCTGTTATGGAGAGAAAAGAAGAATGTGTTGGATCTTTGGTCATTCAACAGGATTCCGAGAGAGAGGATGAGGAAACAAGAGACAAGAAGATCGATTCAATCACACATGAAGTTTTGGCTAATGGAACTACCAATGATCAACAATTTGGACTTAAAATTCCCATGTTGATTGATAAGGAGACTGCGGGATACGATGAAGAACCCAAAACCGGCTTGGTAGAAGAAAATTCAGCTGATTCCACTGAGGAATACGTAGAATTGGAGATTCGGAACCAGATTTCAGAACCATTAAGTCAGCAAGGTTCAAGCCATGAAGGGGGAGAACAAGAAACGGATGGTCCAATCAACCCTGAAGAGCCTAGCTTGCAAGAGAATAGGGTCGTCTCAGAGTCTGATGAACAAGAGGATCCATACATGTTCGAGCATGAGGACATAGTGCAGCTGCTTAAAATGGAGCTTAAAAATGCTCGAACTGGGGGTCTTCCAACCATACTAGAAGAATCAGAGTCCGAGGAATTCGAGACTCCCACAATTGTGCAAGAGCTCAAGCCAATCAAAATGGAGGAAAAGATTGAGCATAGAGATGTCATGGAGGAGATTCAAAAGGTGTACAAGATCTACTTGGAAAAAATGAGAAAACTGGACATCTTGAACTTCCAGTCCATGCATGCACTCGGTAAGTTACCCTCTAAATTTTAATATATTGCTCCCATAACTTGATTTCTATCATCAGAAAACTATTTATTTGTAGTAATCATCTCCATCAATAACAACATTAAATCCTTAATCCTAAATTTAGGTGGGGTTGATGGGGATATATCCAATCTCTTAATCGCTAGTCTTTTATATATATATATATATATATATATATATATATATATATTAAGTAAAAATTGGTATCTGGTGAAGACTGAGGACACAAATATTTTTCAGGCTTATAATCTGATTTTTTTTTAGCCATCAGCCCTTACAACTAATTTAAGATTTCTAGTGCATATGGTTTTTCGTTGCCCGTTTTAAATTATTTCTGTCTTTTTTTATTTTATTATTTTATTATTAATGGTAGGCAGGACAACACACGTGGTTTTCCCACATGACTCCTTTGCAGAATTTCGCCCCAAAAACTCTGCTGTGAGAACCACGTTGGGTGTTGTCACCATCCTTACTTTATTCTACACCCATCAATGTTTCAGCAATTATGCTGCTATTGCATAAAGCTGCCCACATCTTTTGCCACTCCTGAAATTCTAGATGCCACAAATGAGTTGGGAGCATTTGTCTTGGTGTTCTCGATGCCACAAATAAATTTCCCTATCTTAACCCCTACCATTGGACATTACCACAATTCTCATTCTAATTGAAATCAAATCAGTTTGAACCGAAAACCAAATTAGAATTGGTTGATCCAATTTTAGTTCAAACGAAAATCCTAGAGAAAATTGGTTTGGTTACAATTTTGCACTTTCAAAAACTATAAACCACTAAATAAATTGACAATTTTGAATTGAAATTAGAACCATTAATTAAATTGTAGGTTAAACTGGACTGTTTCTTTTATTTTTATTATTATTTATTTATTTATTGAAAAAAAAACACAAAATAAAAAGTTAAATCAACAATTAAGATTATTTTTTGATATAATAATTTATATAATTTTTTAATTAAAAAATTAAAATATCTCTTTTTTTTTTTATTTTAAAAAAATAAGTTATCGAGCTGAACCAAATCAACTTGAAGAAATTTAACTAAACTGGAGCCAATAGTTCGAATCGAACCATCAATCTGCGATTTGACTAAGGTTTTCTCTTGATCTTGAAATCGAAATCAACGGTTCAAAACCAAACCGGGGTCATATCTGCCTACTTATCAAGTTGTACCCTAGATCTAGCTATCTAGCTACCAGTGCCCTCAAAGATATTAAAGGTTGGACCTTACCCCACTTCATTGTCTCCTTCGGTTGTCCAATCCTTTCCTTTAATGAAAGCAAGTTAAGCAGGACATCCTGTGTCGGGTCTTGTGCGAGGGTTAAAAATCTCACGTTCAAAAGATCGCTCAAGAAAACCACTTCAATGCATGGTTGTGCTAATAAGCTTGCAAGTTAGCTACGCTTTTACATTAAGTTCCTGCACCAACATGTATTGCAATTTCCCATTTTTAGCAGCAGAATTTTGCATCTAATTAAATTCGTATTGTTGAAATTCAGCTAAGTTTAATATATATGTGTATGTTTTTTTTTTTTTTTTTGGGGTGTCAATCAACAATGTGAAAGTGCCAAGTGCTTGGGACATCTCTTTTTGTATTGCTAATACTCTATTTAACGGCCAAGTCGTGTGCCTCCTACAGGTTTACTTCAGCTGAAAGATGCAATTCAGTCACATAAAACCCGGAAATCTACGGTTCTAGCAATGAAGTCTGTTCTTTTCCACAACTTGTGGTCATGCAAGCAGGGGACTGCTGTGATTGACCCAACAAAGAAGATCATTGCAGATGTATGTAAGGATTTTGAAATTGTTTATGTGGGACAGAATTGCCTATCCTGGGAAATTCTCCACTGGCAATACCGTAAAGCGCAAGAACTTCAGGCTTATGACTGTCAAGCTGTCCATAAGTACAATCAAGTAGCCGATGAATTTCAGCTATTTCAAGTCCTTGTTCAAAGATTTATAGAGAACGAACCATTTCAAGGCCCCAGGGTTGACAATTACGTCAAGAACCGATGTGTTCTTCGTAGTCTTATACAAATCCCAGTCATTAAAGGTGAAGAGACACAAAATGCATTACTCGTCTTTATGCATTATTCAATGTTTTAGGCAATTAGATAACATCATTGTAATTCATTGCAGGTGACAATCTAAAGGATAAGGGAAAGAAAGGAGACGATGAAGATGCAATTACAAGTCAAACGCTAACAGAAATCATTGAGCAATCCATGCAGATTTTCTGGGAATTTGTTTGTGCCGACAAAGACGAGGTTTCTCTGTTCCAATGGGGGGGTCTGAAATTACAGGACCCTGCAAATTTGGAGCTTTTGATGGATGTCCGAACCGATCTCCAAAAGGTTTGCTTTAAAAGTTGTTGAGAAATTAAGCACTAACACTAACACAATTGAGTTTCGGTACATTCGTAATAACATTACTAAACATAATTAAGATAAATAATCATTAATCATTTATCTTCCATGTGATGCAGAAGGACAGAAAGCTCAGGGACATATTGAGAAGTGGAAACTGCATAGTCAAGAAGTTCCAAAAGCAAAGACAAGATCGAATGCATCATACATTGTTGGTAGCGCAGGTCGAATTGAAATTGATCTCGAGAGTACTGAACATGTCGAAAATAACAAGAGACCAGCTGATTTGGTGTCAAGAGAAATTGGAAAAAATTAGGTTTTGCAATAGAAAGGTTTTGGTAGAACCATCATTTTTTCTCTTTCCATGTTAGACATGGTGGGGGGGGGCATTGTCACTATATTTCCTTTTTTGTCCTTTTTTTTTTTGGTAAAAAAAAAAAGAGGGTTTTTTTTTTTGGGGGGGGGGGGAAGCAGGAGTGGTGTCAAGGAGATTGTGCCTCCACACGAAATAGTAAGCTGATCCATGTTACTAAACCCACGGAAAAACAAGCTCCACTGTATTTCTGCCTTTGGCGCAGCTACATCATGTTTTAGCAGGTTGGAAGTTTGTTAGTACATACTAGGTAGTCCTAGTCTTCATTGTATAAAGGAAACATAGCCTTACTATTTCTTTTACATATAAGTTAATTATTCTCCGTATGCTTTTATTCTAGCATGTTAACTTTTAAAAAACAAAAGTCTGATTTGTGTATCTATCAGTAAAAAGAATGCAGAGGAAATGTAGTCTGTCTTGATTGAGCTCACTACATGTTCAAAGATGTCAGGTCTCTTTTATGTTTGGATGTTGTTTGCTTCGTGAACAGCTCAGCTTTTTTCTACCACTAACCCACTTAATTTGATTTGCTATCTAAATTATAAATTGAATTATTTTAAATAAATTTAATAATAATTTTATATATTTATTAAATATTTAGACTTTCATAAATTATATTTTTTTTATCTAAAATTATTTTGCAAGAGAAAAAAAAAAAAGAAGAAAACCTTTCAATGTGTAAAGTGTTAATTTATAGTGACACAATTTTATTTTATTTTATAATGTTTAGAGTTTTTTTTTTTTTTTTTTTTTTTTTTTTTTTTTTTTTTTTTTTTTTTTTTTTTTTTGCCAAAATACTCCCAATGCAAGGTGGCAATAATAATAATAAAATTGTGAAAAAAAAAAAGAAGAAGAGGATATTTGGGCGGTTTCTACTAATGGATCTAGCCCAATTGGATGCGGACATCCCAAAAACACTAGGAATTAAGAAGAGAATCTCAACCGTTCATTTCAATCTATCTGCGGCCCTAGGATCTAGGGCATTAATCGCTTTGTAACATGCGTCCCACCGTTTGTTTCATCTTTTTATTCGATTCCTACAGCGACCATCTCTTACAGTCTGAGAAACCCTAGAGAGAGGAAGAGGAGGGTTGGGGATAGAGAGAACAGATGGTTCAGAGGCTAACGTATCGCAAGCGGCATAGCTATGCCACGAAATCGAATCAGCACCGTGTAGTTAAAACCCCTGGTAAAATGCCTCTCTGTTTTGGTTTTTTTTTTTTAATCATTTGATTGTGTTTCTTGCTTGAATGTTTTGATCTGGGAAACTTCTGTTCTTTTTTATGCTGATTGGTTTTTAAATTTTTTTTTTTTTGTGAAATGGGTTGTTGTGCTTATTGCTAATGGTGGATGTTTTTGGGTTGTTTGCAATTAGGGGGAAAGTTGGTTTACCAGACCACCAAGAAGAGAGCAAGTGGTCCTAAGTGTCCTGTTACTGGCAAGAGAATTCAAGGGGTATGTTTGATTTCTCTCTCACGTTCCACTTAATTGTTTGAATCTGCTTGGGATTGAGTATAATTGTTTGTTGTGGATTGGATCCACACTAAATGCTTGTTGTGATAATGGGCTCTTAGACTAGGCTGAATCAATCTTCTTTTTTTTTTTTGCATTATGTTGTGAGTATGAGTGTTTCGTTATTACAATTGGCCCAAGTATATAAATTGAATTGCGGTTGAACTGAGCTGCATTGGTGATAGTGCTGGAAGCTTGAATTCGGTGTCACCTTTTTGCTTCCAATGCAAGTTTTTGGGGAGAAGTGGTTTTTCTTCCTGTACTTTACCTCTGCTTGTAATGCTGGTTTGAGTTGTGGGTTCAGGGCTAAACTTGATAATGTATATGATTATTCTATGTTACTGAACACATATCATTATTTATTAAAATTAACATGAATATGGCTTTAGAGTGAATTTTGGAGGCTTGAATATTAGAATATTTTCCCATATTCACCACATTTTCAAGCTTCTTATTGAATTTTAGATGGGTCACTTGACAATTGTTTATTTCAAATGTTACTCTGAATTTTGTGAGAGAAATATCTTTGTACCAAGAGGAGGGTTAGATTCTTTTCTTACTTCCTTTCAGTCCGAGTCTGAGAGGAAGCTTTATTTGCTCCTTTGAGATGGCCAATGCATTTAAATGCTGTAAGACATTTGTTGATGTTCTCTCTGATAAGTGTTAGTACTGATTTGTGCAAGTCCTGTTCAATGCCGACAAGAGCTGTTTTAATATTTTCTTGGTGAATATTTTGATTGATTAGTTGAGGTGGACTCTAGAGCAATTCATGACATTCAAATCCTCAGTTGCTTTGTGCCTCTAGTTTCATGTATGATTTGATATTACACTTTGGTGTGTGTAGATTCCCCACTTAAGACCTGCCGAATATAAGAGGTCAAGATTGCCAAGAAATCGGAGGACAGTTAATCGTGCTTATGGTGGAGTATTGTCTGGAGGTGCCATCAGGGAAAGGTTTGTTATTATGACTCTAGGTTTGCAACCTCTCACTTTTACTTATGCTTAGGAGCATGCTAAGTTGTACTTATGTCTTTTTTTAAAAAAAATTCTGTAGGATTATTCGAGCCTTTTTGGTGGAAGAGCAAAAGATTGTGAAAAAGGTGTTGAAGATTCAGAAGGCCAAGGAAAAACAAGCCTTGAAGGGTTAAGATGGAAGATTCCCCAACCTGGTATTTTTGTGTGGTTTCCTAATGATAGTGAATCAGGGAGAGT
Source organism: Kandelia obovata (assembly GCA_021464305.1). NCBI lineage: Eukaryota > Viridiplantae > Streptophyta > Magnoliopsida > Malpighiales > Rhizophoraceae > Kandelia > Kandelia obovata. The sequence continues at coordinate 1,823,947 of CM038486.1, read as the reverse complement.
GCTTTAGGTGTTCCAATTTGGATTTTTATTCTGACTTTTTTCTTTGGAGCTCTGATTTTGATTATTCTGTTTTTATGCTCTGTAAGGAAATTAATGTGGCACAATTTTGTTCCAATCTGACGTTTTCTTGAACTTCACTTTCCATTGGGAAAGTGTACGTAACATCAGGTTACTGGCTTTTATGCTAGATCATTTCAGTATTTGGGGTTGAGTTTTTCTCAACTGCTTGTGTTCTGAAGGCAATTGGCTTGTGTTTGATGTTTAATTTGCATTGATTTATGCACAGAAACTTGACTTTGTCTGGTGGAGAGATTGGATTGGATTCTAAATTTGGACCAATTGATGTGAAATATCTGTTTTATATGAATGAATCTAAATCAGCCTAGTTGTTCCTTTGATTTGTTAATGGTGCACAGAAATTGATACTATGGTCTGCATAATTGGTTGTTGCACTGCTCATTTTGTCCCTGGACTTGTGGGAGATATTGTTAGGATTTTAAGTGAGAATGTGTAAATTGTGTGATTAAAGATGGAAAGAAAATGGAGAAGGCAGAATTTATAAATTCAATACTTTAAGGTTTTGAATTGAGAAATAGTATTCAACTTGTAATTCTTTTGCTCTCAAATTTCTTGATTTGGGTTCTCGCATTTCCCAAATAAGTTGTATTACAGCCAAGTGTTTGGCAAGGTGCCAATGAGGACAGTGTACATGTTCTGCACAAGGAAGGACAAGATGGATTGTGGTTGTGTGGTTAGAAGTAGACAATATATAAGTGAGAAGAATATATAAATTTAATGTTTTAAGGATTTATGTTGAAATGTGGTGTCAAACAGAAGAATCAGTTGTTTAATTGGACTATTTGAAAATCTCCGGATTCCTAGCAAGCATTTGGTACATAGACGCGACAGGATAAAATATGTTAGTCTGAATTTTTATGGTACCAGCACTAACTCTTTAATTCTAGCACGGAGCTTGGCATTGTGTGGCAGCATCTCTTTCCTTAAGGGGCAGCTCCTCAGGGCATTGAACCCAAGAAAGAAAAGCTGGGTGCTTTTCTGCAGTGCAGTTTCATGGAAACCTAAGTTGCATGAATTTGTGCCCACGAGGATATCAACCTTATCCCAAAGGTTTTGCTATTGAGAGGAAAATCTGCTGGAAAACTGTTCTCGAAGCTTTGACATGTGTATGGATTGCACATCTTAAAGCGTCAATTTGCAGTGGGCTTCTCGTGAACCAACTTGTTTTCTAGCTTATATTGTGGAGGGGCAACTGGCTCTCGTTTGATAAGTCCTCTTTGTATTCATAGTTTATTATGATGATTCACATTACATCTTTAAAGAGTAGATCTTAGATCATATAAATTGTAGTATTGTGTACTCCAAGGGTATGTATTTTTTGAGAAGAAAGTAATGACTTAATAACAAGTAGTATTAGAGGTTACCTCTGTTCCATTAGTTCAGTGTGTGCCTGAATACCGAATATCAACTTTTAGAAAAGAAGGAAATAATTACTTAAAATTGTATCCTTCAAATTTAAGGCTAACTTGTAAGATTTGGAAATGGAATTTCTTGTACTATTTCGGGCCTTGGCACGGTCAACACTGAGAAGTGTTGCAGAAAAATGAACTTTATGGATCTTGTGTTATTAATTATAAGATTTGGTGATAAAATTTTTAAAACTTTTAATTTTAAGTTTAGAGTTTAAATTTTTTTCTCAAAAAAAAAAAAAAAAAAAAAAAAAAAAAAACATAACCACTTATCTGAGTTAAGAATATTACTATACTCATTGCAAGTTACTTGCAGTTTAGACTGTCTGTATTTGTGGAGCTGAGCTGTATACCCTTTAGTGCTATAGGTCTCATATTGTTATAAATGTAACAATGTGATAATGGCCGCATTTCATTTGAATAAAACACAACAATTTAACTACACCACAGAGAATTTCACAATGTAAACTTGGTAAATTCATTGCTTTATAAGTTATTTGTTTTTTTTTTTCTTTTTCTTTTATAATATAAATAGCATACGAGTCTTCTTCACAGTTGAACAACTCTAGCTTATTCATTTTTCTTCTCTCGTACTATTAACACCAAAAAAGAAATTATCATTTGAGAGTTATTTTTCTTGTCAAAATAAATTTTTTCAGAATATGTAACAATCATCATTCACTATAAAATATGTAAGAATTATTGTATACCTACACGTAGTTGTTTTATATTTTATATGATTTTATTATATATCATATATATTTACAAACAAAAAGTACAAAAAACAAAAAAACAATTTTTTACACACAAAACCCAAAGAACCTTCTTATGGTCTCCCCACCCAACCCTTAAAAAATAATAATATTAACTATCAGTGCATGACAGTGAAATTAATTGTTTTTTTTCTAATAATGCAAAACTTACAGTGAAAATAGGTTTTGTGAGTCACTTTTCAAGTATGAGTGTTTTTTTTTTTTTTCATATTATAATCCACGAATTAGAAATACTATAATTTTGTAAATATTTTTTATTACATAACATAACACATTTATAATTAATTTACGTACATCACCCATAAATTTAATAAGAAAATCATATATATAGATGAAAAAAAAAATAGCGTCGTTATGCATTATATTTTATATCTTTTGGTTAAAAAAAATGTTAAATTTTTTGTTACGAGGTAGACAAGTGGTAATGAACTCTCAAAATTTTTAATGCTTAAAGAATATGCATGGCATTGATTAAATGTAACTAAAGTCATCGTGGAAATAATTAAATTAATAGACGGGGATTTATTGGAGTGCTTAGGATATCTAGTTTCAAGGCTATTTCCATTTGAATTTTACTAGCCTAGCATGTACCATCCTATTTCCGCATATTACCAAGACAGGATTAGGTAAAGAGCACTGAGCTGCTTCTTTTTTTTTTTTTTTTTTTTTTTTTTTTTTAATTTTAATTTTAATTTTAATGGCGGCAGGGATGATCCAGCAATAATTCACCCGTAGCATAGTTAGCAGTAGCACCTGACTTGGCAAAGTAGTCTGCACAAAAATGTCCTCCCCACCTGCTAAGCTCGAGCACAAACACAACCAATATCATCAAGTAGGACGGCTTGAGGGTCCTAAATGTGAGGTATTCTAGTTAACAAGCAAGTGCAAGGCTTCAATTTGTCTCCAAAATAGCATTTGAAAGTTTCTTATTTTTATCATCACATAACTTGATTGTGTTTACGAGTGGTAAATTGTGTACCAAAAAGAAAGAAGATAAGTTGGACTTAGAAGTGAGGACTTCAACTTAGTAATCAATGGATCAAAAGGAGAGGAAAGGAAGATGGAACTGGTTAATCTCTTCAACTTAATAAGCACAATGTTTAGATGTTTGCATTACAAACAAAAGCTACAAATAACTTCCATTTAATTAAGTCATATGTTTGCACTTTGAACTAATAGCATGACGGTGTAGCTAATTTCAGCTTTCCATAAACTGTTCCCACTGATTTTACAAGTCAAAAAAATTAAAAAATAATAAAAAAAAGAAGGTGTGATTACCTTGACGCTTTTCAAATGTGCACCCACATAAGATTATTACGACTATTATAAGTATATTTTTATCCTATCATCAACTTTGATTATGCATCAAAATATTAAAAATATTCAACCAAGAACCATAATAGTATTATTGTGTTGGAATCCATGGCACGCATACAATTTACCGGTGTGTGACTTTCCGAAGAGAGTAATCACCTAACCCCGGATTCTCGGAAACTTCAGTAATGGGCTCCTGTTGACTTGCAACTTCTGCTGGTCTCATTCAATACATTCTGTTCAGGAGACAACTAGCTAGACTTCGAGTGTCCTGCCATGGCAGTTTTACATGCACACTAGGCAGGTCTAGGTTAGATTTGAATACTAGAAACAATAAAAACCATTCTCTTAACAGTTTTTACGCACACACACCGGAAGATCTGGCTTAGATTTGAGACTAAACGTTTTGGTGTTTGTTAATGAATCATTCAACCCAAAACCTTATGTTATTGAGTGAGTTATAAAATGTACCATATATATATTTACGTACAACATTATTTGTACTCGGTATATAAATATTTCAATATTAAGTTAAAAAATTATTTAATTCAAAAACTTAAACTATTAAATGAGATATAAAAAATAAATAAATAAATAAATAAATTATGCATTGAATTTTAACAGTGTTAGTTTTATCCCTTGCTTGAAAATGTTTGGATTCAGAGTCTGTTACAATTAGAAAATGCTTCCAAGGCCTATCAAGAACAAAGAAATTTCTATGTCAATGTAAACAGCATATTTCTCTGATTCTCTCGAACATAAGCTTGCAGTTGCAGCTAACTAGCCTATCTCTCTTTGGACCAGATACATTCTCCTATGTTGTGACCACGTTATCTTCAATGGAAATCAAGTGTAACACTTGGTCGTGCCAAAACTTGGGGATATCTCAGTTGGACACGAGGAAGAATCCAATACAAAGTTTGGCTTCCAAGCATGATCAATACCCACATTCATGGGCAAGCTGAAGGGAAAGCCAATGGCAGGGACAGTTTCCCACTGATCGTTAAAGTGTGTTCCATTCAGATGCTTCAACGAGTCATTCTCGTTTCCATTCCCATTCCCATAAATTACTTGTAAATCTTGCGGTAATGAGGTCAATGAGAAGCCATTGCAGTGGTCTTGTGATCCGCCGAATATTCCTGGACTCTCGCTTGCCTTACTGCCAGAGTGATCCCCAAGCAACGACGGGGCCATGTTGAACAGCACAGAAGAAACATCCACAGGTCCTTTCGCAATGGCTAATGTCTCGAGAGGCGAAAACGAAAAACTGTTGGTTAGACTTAGGTCTCCGTTGCAGGCAGGATGTTGAGAGGGTCTGTCGGAAAATGAGTTCGTGGGTCTGTAGGACGAAAAAAGTAAAGGATTGGTTACAGAACAAGTGTGCTGCAGCTCATTGTTATAGCTCAAATGGATGCCAGAGGGGCAAATGGAATCCGTCGCCAATGACATGTTTTGGGAACTGAATTGAGGATTTTGTGAGCTTTTCGCAAGTTCATCAGATGGGGTTAGTTCAGATAATGTGGAAACCCAAGAATGAGAGATAGCTCTGTTTGCTGCGGAACTAGTTTTCTTGAATATCCTACATATCGCCCACGAGTCCTGCAAGAAATATCGCCAAAAGTGAAAAAAAAATATAAAATAAAATTGAAACAAACTCATCAATAATTGTCTCTCTCTAAAGGTGCCATTATGAACTTTTAGTTTAAAATGTTGCGAATTACAAAGACTTGGGTTTGACTAGCGAAAAGAGTTTTTATTTTTTATAAGAATAACGATAAAATTACACATATCTAACCCTCTCTTTTTTTTTTTTAATCCTACAGTGTAACATCTTTTTTGAATGACAAATACAATGGGATTCAACTTTGAACAATTTAACTATGATCACTATTATTTTTACATGTAGTTTGTCCCACCCGTTTATGAAGCAAGTGATAAAGGCATTGATATAGAAATATTTCTTTTCTAAGTAGACATGTAGCTTGAGATACTTTACATTAGCTGGAATACTACTAGTAGTACTTCTGTCCATGTTTCTCTTTGTTGGCATGGAGTCGACGAGAGAAGGCAAGCGAAACTCGTGCATCATCCAGTCGGTTTTGATCCCTTTGGCAGCTCTACCTTTGTAGAAAACAAGGGACTTCTTCAATCCTATGCACTTGTTCCCTTCTGATGAGTAGATCGGCCGGTCGGTGCCCGTAGCTTTCCAAAACCCTGCTCCGGTAACCCTGTTAGGCCTTGCGCTGTTTCTGTATTTTCTGTCTCTGGGACAGTAGAAATACCACTCCTTTTCCCCACTTGTCGCCAACTCTGCGCCAAAAAATGATTGGAAACAATGAGTAAAATTGTCAAGCTTCCATCATGAAATAGAAAAAGAAGTGGAGAGAGACAGAATTGAACTAGTTTACAACTTCAAATGTAAGATCAAACATTTTTTTTCTTACTAGGAAGATCCCAAGGGTCATATTTATAGATGTCAAGTTGCTTGATTAGCTCAATGGAGAGAGGCCTCTGTTGGACCTTCCTCTTCAGGTAAAAACCAACCAGCTCCTCGTCAGTTGGATGAAACCTGAACCCTGGCAACATTACCTCGTCCATTTTATCAACATCATTCCTCTCATCCATATCCCTCTTGAATAACCTTAAAGCTGGAAACCAACTTTGAAGCCCGGAAAATGGATGATATTTAGTTCCCACCACTAAAAACCTAAAAGAAATCAGCCAAGAGCTTTTTTCGCTCTGGGGGGTTGCTTGGTTTCTGACTAAAGTAGAAGAGCTTGGAGCTCTGAAACAAACCCTACAAAAAGTAAACCCTAGGACAGACTGAGAAGAAGTGAACTCGAAGGAAGTGTAAGTTGACAATAGAGCTCAAGTACACATATATAATTTGAAGGCCATAGATGCTTCCTGAAAAGGGTTCTGCCTCCGAAGGATCAGCCGCCATTTTTGGTAACTTTTAAAGGGGTGTGTGTGTTTTGCGAGTATCGCGTTGGCTCACGGTTCAGAAGCTAGTATGTTTAATTAAAACTTACAAATAAAATGGCCATAGAACAACTACCAAGAAACCTAAAGTCAAGAAAAGTGGATTCTGAATTGAGAAACTCGTTTCTCACTTAAATCTCTATGAAGTAATGAGCCCCATTTGAGGATTTTGTTTAATCCAAATTGAGGAATCTCAAAAACCACCAAATCAGCTTTTCATGGGGATACTAAATTTGCCCATCACTCACATTAATTCCATGCAAGTTTTGCTCTATCCACTGCAAATCAAGACAAAGCAAACTTCCAAGAAATTAAAAAAAAAAAAAAATAATATATATATATATATATTTATTTATTTTTTTAAATTGGTCTTTGTTTGAATTATTAATTGGTAAGTGGAGCTGAACCAACTTCCAAGGCATAAGCTCCATGCTCCCCCCCAAAAAAAATAATCGACTATGGAATACTCTTTAGATCGGTTGAGAATATTAAATTAATTTAGTGCCTCAGAGTGCGAAAAATTCAGTTTCTATTCCATTCCCTCAGCTTCTATTCCACTGAACTTGTCAGGTTTATAATATTTCAAAACTAGTTTTGGGTAAAAGAAATTATATTAGTTACAGCACTACTAGATACTTACAAGCAACCGTGTGATAACCCTTACAGCTAAGTGGAGAACACCCCGTTACTGTTGGGACATAGCTTCTTGCTAGAGGGAGCATGTGTTGACCCTTCTGAGAGAGGATCCCCCCATCTCTTCAGAGTTACCAATGATCACTAAGACAACGACATAATATTGACTTTCTGGTCATCATGGGCTCTTTGAGTCAGGAGTGGGATGAATTAGGTTACACTTTTCTTTTACTATCCCGAATTTGGGTTTGGGAATTGAAATAGGAATTTTATTGCTACATTTTAAAATTGGAATCTAAAGTTGTTAAGAGAACTAGTCCCTTTTTTAGAAATTGTTTTGATAAATGAGAAAGAAATTTTATTTAAAAAAAAAAGTTATCAATACAACGTAAAAAAAAAGAAATTATATTTCTTACAGGACCTTTATTTAAAAATTTAGATTCATATTTTTAAAATGTTCAATTTTAATCTTCAAAATAAGGTATAAGATTTATAATAATTTTTCAAATAAAATAAAATAAGTTTTGTATTGCCCCCAGACTCTCCTAAAAAGAAAGTAAAAAAAGGAGATGTTGGGCAACTTAGTGGACCTAAATTACGAACCTTAACCTTCACTCCAACTTCTGATTTCCTAGGTTTCAACAAGACTCAAGTTAGCCTGAAATGCACTTGATGTCAGTCTCATGAATCTTGTGTTAGCAAATTCAGGCTTAGTGGCAAACAAGGCCATAATTGACCTTAAAGTTTCAGGGATAAGGACATGTACATTGCCGCTGAAGACCTACTTGATCTAGTGGGGTTCAAAGAGTCTAGCTGGCATAAAGAGAATCATTTTGCTGTAATTAGATCTTAAATGTAAGCTGGGACATGATTAATTTTTTTTAGTCCCACATACAGAATTATAAACCAAATAAATGAAACTGTTAAATCCATCCAGAAATCTGAATGAGTTTCAGTGCTATTTTGCTAGCAGTCTAGCGGTTAAATACCATACCAGATACTCCAAATTACCTTTTTAGAAGCCTTGATGACATCAAAGAAAAGAAAATGTATTAGCAGTAAGAGGAACAATATTCAAATTGAGAAAATCTATAATATTTCAAACTTAAAATATATACTCGAACTTATATAAATGGTTTTAACACATAAGGGGAAAATGTTGTCTCTTACAATGTAGTTGAATCATAACTCTTGTTAAGAAATCATTTAACCTAAAAAATTTAAAATGTTGAATAAGACACAAAAATAAATCACATTTTAAACTTCAACACAACTCCTCAAGTGCAAGCTCATCAAGCTGCAAGAGCACAGAAATTTCATAGTTTAAACTCAAGACTCCTTAGTCATACAGGCTCTTATATTTATCTAAAAATTTAAGCCTTTGGATGAGGCCCCGTGATTGATTACAAGGTAAACTGAACTCTGACAACATTTTCCTTGTTCATGCATTACATATAAAATTGTTCACAACAAAAATAGGAAAGCTGTTAAAACCAAGCCTAATTGGCAGGCAAAAGTCAAGTTCCTCTAATTGTGTGGACTTTGGGAAACCAAAGCGGTACGTGGGATTCCGCAATTTTTCTAGCTTTTGGTGATTGATTGAAAAATGAGGAGACTAATAAAGACAAGTTTTAATTCCCTCAAATTAAAACTCTCAATTCATAAGCCTTTAGTGGGTTCGCTCTTTCACACACACACACATACTTGAATTTGCTAAATATGTCTAGCGTTTGGTGAGCAAAGTGAAGTGGTGTAAAGTACCATGAATTTAATGGTGAAGTTTGGATGAGTCAAAGACCACACTTGGGACTCCAAATTCAGTGAAAGTCCCCAAACCTAGCCCTCGGTTGGAACCAAGTTTTTGTCTGTTCCCTGACCTAGGGTTTGGAGACCCAAGCGTGTAATAAAAGCCTTTTTCTTTTTTAAAAATGCGAGTCAAACTCTTCAAACCCAACTATCCATGCCTCTTTCCACGCGAAACATTAACCCTTAATGAAATTCACGTAGTTGAAAGTCCATCTAATTAAGATTTGATAACTGATCCCAACTTCGGTTGGCTGCTGCATGCAAAGCAATTTAATTGGTTAAAGAAAAAAAATAATAAAAAGAAGTTCAGTTTACATTGCACCTTTTGCCTAAATGAAAATAATACTGGAAGGCAAATAGTATTTTTTTTTGTTCTTTTTCGAATTTTTGTTAACAAAAATCACACAATGTAAATGAGTATTAACAAAATGTAGATAAATTAGAACAAAATATACATGAAAATAGGAGAAAAGTGTAACAATGATAGTAATTCATAGTATTGTTACACTTTTCACTTGCTTTCATTCACATTTTATTCCACTTCATTTATATTTTATATTTTGTTAATTTTTGTGCACATCATATAAATTTTGTTAAAAAATATAGAATTTTTAAAAAATTTTATTTTAATATGAGTGGCATTACACACATTACAATAGAATAGTCTTACATAAAAAAATTAAAATATATATATATATATATATATTTTAATGTGGCTGAAGACTTCTTCTAGTAATGGGAATCTTGCATAATAAATAACAATTTTTTTAAGTTAAAAAATTAGGAAAATAAGAATATTACTTTACAGTCTTGTCAAAGAAAATTGCATCTTCATAGCACAAAGTGGACTGGGCCACAATTAAGTGCACACAGGAGCAAACTTTCATAGGGATCCACAACTATACATGCTTCGGTGTATGTTTAGCCCTACCATATAAGTTAACAAAAACTCAAACTCATGTTCTTGCATAGGAGTGGACATGCACAAAAATACCTAACATTGAGGGCCAGTAGTTAAACAACATTTGTGATGTTTTTCCAAGTCCATAATCTTTTATGTAAGTTACCGGCTATCATATCATGTATTTCCTCTTAGTAACTAAAATTTCCTCTTTTTTTTTTTTTTTTTTTGATATCCTGGAGCCAGATTGCACTTTATTGAACATAGCAAGTCCTTCCTGGAACGTCTTAAGGTCCTACTCCGGTATGGTGCAAGTAGGATTTTGCTCTGAAAGTGATCCCATCAAGAATAGAACCCTAGTTAATAAGGGAATGAAGGTTGGTTATTAGCTAAAATTTCTAACATTTCTTGCCCAGACCATTAATTATTAGAGGAAAAACAAATTAAAGATTCCTCATTCATCAATAATCAACATGGACTTTGTCTCAATAATATCTTATGTGGGTTTTCTTTTTTTTAATCTTTTTATCTTTTTCGATTCTTTAGTGTCAGGTTTTGCATCTTGACTGCTAAGATTAAGAACCCAACTTTACCACCAATTTGGTGTGGTTGGTGGCCTAAATCCATAAACTACAATAATTTAGTCATTAATACTAGATGAATATGCACCACTTTTTTGTAGGGATTATTGCAAATGCTAATCATTATAAAACTTGTCAGTCTTACTAAGTGTAAACCAATTGTGAGGCATTGAAAATCATATATGCTGTGGGAATGCATTGGTCACCATTTTCCCTTGACTTCTCCACCATATATATATATATATATATATTAAAGCAATGGCATCTGTGAATGGAATGGAGAAAGAAAATTTGTTGGATTCACCAAAGTTTCACATTCTGAACGTAGGCTGCTGCTGCTGCTGCGGATGCTGTTGTCTAGCGTGTGAGGCTCATCAAAAGAAATTTTCCACCCAAAGCATCCCAACATCACCATCAGATAGCTCTCTGGAGAAGGATGCAGTGAGAGTTACATGAATTGCTTGAGCCAATCTAGAGACACAAGCATAAAGCTCTTCCAGAAGACCAAAGGCATTTAGAAGGTACATTGTTGTAGGTCAAGTAGCCTGCAATAATTCCTTGATATCGTAACCTTGGAGCTGTACACACAAACAACCAGAAGAATCAGCTGTCATTATTTTCGTCAACTTGGAACATGAAAATTAGCCACTGGCTAGCAGATTAAAGGTTTGCAGCTGCAGAAAAGAGTCAGCATGAGACCCCACTGAGCTATGATGATACCCACCAAAATGAAGCAGCATACCTGAAGAAATGTGAGAATCAAGATCACTCCCGAGTTCCAAAAGGCATGAATAGTTATTGGGGTCATAAGGTTGCGAGTTTGAGCATATGAAAGTCCAAGAGCCGTCCCTACATAAAGCAACTAGTTGTCCTCAGGAAAGGATTTGGAATTAATACAGGACAAGACACTGCAGCTTTGAATACGACCAGGGACTTAAATCACATTGACACCATTCCCTAGTGAATTGGATACATAGGTTTTCAAGTTGGTTGCCAAATAGGCACATTACCTAACACAAACAGCTGGAGAAACTCGCCGGGAGTCAGATGGGCGATCGCAAATACAGCTGCACTAATGAGAACAGAAATTGGGGTTGGTAACCTGTAAAAAAGGGAAAACAATTATAAGCAAATCAAGAGCTGATAAAGACCATCGACTTGTAAATTAGCCACGAGAATATCTAAAATAACCAGAGAATAAAACAGCTCTATTATCCTAAGTGCAAGATTTGCAGATCAAAATACTTGAGGAAAAATTGTGTCCAGTCAATTAATTATATGATAACATCTATTCAGGAACTATTCAACCAGAAGTCTAAACTATTGGGTAAGGCTCATTATATGGTCCACACAACACATTCCCCCCCATGTAGATCCTGTAGGGTAAAAACATGGAAACCTTATATTGTGAAGAAATCCACAATTTATCTTGAATTTACGTGAGACATGGCTTAAACACATGATCACTTGGTCATAAAGAGCCAGATGTCATATCAAGGAACTAAGCAACCCAAGAGCCAATGGCCCCCTAAGCTGTTATGTAACACTTAGAACATAGATCAACCATTAAACTCTGAACAATATGAAATCAGAAGCATGTAGTTGGATTGAAAAGATACTACAAATAGAAAAATAATTAGGCATTCATGTATGTTATTCAGACTGAAAACTCTCTGCATGATGTATAATATTGCTTTTGTTGGCCATGGTTTGTGATCAGTCTTGGCCTAGCAGTTTCAACTAGGATTTTGTCAAACTTGACAGTTGCAATTAGAGTATCAAATCAAAATCCAGTAAACAATAGTCAGCATCTCCATTTACTTTTCTAATTAGTGGTTCAGCCTCAGTCTTCTTTCCAATTACCTTCTCTGAGAAACCATCCATCTCATTGCCATTCACTGAGTGCTTAACAAACTATAACCTTGAAAGTGCTGATATTCACAGAAATGTAAATGGCTACAACTCTGCTCTCCACATTCCTTACAATTAAATACAAAGGATTTCCTGGAGTATAACCTCAATCTCTACTCTCAGTTTTCACAGTATATCTGCAAAAATTCTACAGGACAATTTTTTTATCTTTAAGATTCCCAAGTCCAAGCCAATGCTTTAATAGGTTAGATTAAAATTTATAACATATGGCAACAACAAAAGCTTACCCCCCCCTCTCTCTCTTCACACACATACATGTTCCTCTGTGTGTATAATCACGTATGTGCAGAATGACAGACAGATGCATATTATGTAGAGGAAAATAGGAAGAACAGAAACAGATAAACACATCTAGCAAGTGATCAGAAATAACATACCATTTTGTTAGAGCCACCATGAAAAATCCTCGAAACACAGTCTCCTCCAGAACTGGAGCAAGGATGCCAGTGATGCCTACTAAGCAAGCAGTGCTACAATTGCAGACGAGATGGTTAGTGATGAAGTTCCCTTTGTTCCACACTTGAACAAAATGATGGCAAGAGAATAAATATCAGACAAGCATCCACAGCTACTTGTGAAGGTTCACAGTCAAAACATGTATGACTACAAGCTGCTCTTCAATTACCTTATGGTTGATGACCCAATCAGTGGAAGAAGCTGAACAAGAGCATCAGTCTGCATTAATTGGAACCAATACGGATTATCTTACATAGCACAGAGCATACAACATCTTACAAATGTATGAGCAAACAATCAGAGTTGGTTTATTCAACTAAGCTCTTGCCATATAGTCAACCCCAAATATTTGGACAGACTTCAGATTAAAAAAATATATATAGTGAATCAATGAACGGTGGTACATCTACAAACACATATCTGTTGTAAGTTGGCAGTGTTACCTTAAATGAGTTATCAAAGCAGAAGAAATTAGTTCATGCTCAGCAACAACTTATTACCTCTCTTTGCGGGGTTTCCCCATTCAATGTAGACATGGCTACTCCTGTCAACGCAATAGCAAGTAGGGCCCCAGTGAGACCTATCCCGGCCCATAAAATCCATCCCTTCTTTAGATTGAAAGGTTCCCTCAAATCTGAAACAGTATCATTACCCAATGCTGATAAAAAAATCCAAAAAGGTCAAATGTGCACCTACAATTTCACTCAAATCAGAAATAGAATCACTTTCCCATTCCCTATTCAATCATAGTTCAATATGTGACTGGTTTCTTGACAGAGACAAAAGAAGGTAACTTTTGTTTTGTTTGCTGCATATAACTTTGGTAAATTGTGGGTTATAGCAGTTGATGCAAATCTTCAATTTTGCAAGATACAAGCGGTGCATGGCAAGCTAAAGAGGGCAGCTCATAGGAATTTGTTGAGGCAAAAAAAATGAGTCAAAGTTTTTAGTTAGTAAATCTAAGGAGCCACAATCTTCTTGGAAAAGATTTAATGTTCTGTTCATTTGAAACCAAGTATATAAAGAATAACAGGTTCTTGTAGCAAGGTAGCCTGAATGAAAGATGACAGAGAACAAGTGCGAGTGAGTGAAAATTTGGGGCACTCCAAGTTCTGGGTCTAAGAGCTTGTGAATTATCCTGTTCTTAATTATTGTAATCCAAGAGTGTGTGTACTCTTGATGTTGTAATCTCATTTAACATAACAGAAATTTTGTGAACTTGTGTCCTGGGCACCTTCCCTTGATTTTGAAGGGTTTTTCCATATAAAAATCTTGTGTCCACTTTTGTGGTTGCCTCTATTGATAATATAGACACTATTTCACCTGCAATTTTCATCACTTTTCCCTACACTAACAGTAAACAAATCAGAAAGGTAAAATCTGCAACCAGATCATCCACTAAAGAGACATCAAAATCAAAGTTCTCTTCTCAGAAAAAGAAACAAATGCAGAAGGAAGGAAATCTCATTTTAGTTATTTTAAAGCAAAGAAAAAATCAACACAAATTTTTTTTAAAATAATAATAATAATAATAAAAGCAAAATGACCATAGAAAAAACTAGAGAGCAACTTCAAAAGATGGATACCATAGCAAAACACATCATCAGGAACTGGTTGAAAGCTGTTGGTGATACCATAAAGTACTGCAAGCACAGCTGCTGTTGTAATGCTGCCCAAAGCAACAGCTAAACAAAGTAAGGCAATTGAAAAAGTAAAGTCCTAAAATTCCATGAATTAGCAAAATAGCCAGAAGAAACATCCCAATTTCACCATCTACCTAGCTAATTACTACATTATGTATGCAGCTGGTATTAGCATATGCTATGGTAACATTATATCATGAACTTCCATACCTTTGATCCACAAACAGTATCTCAGCCTTCTCATCTAAGCTTAGTTCCTCAATTCTGATCCCCAGATACGGCAAAGCTGCTGTCTCCACCAATCCTGTCAAAACAAAACTGCCTGGCCAAATAATTAACCATCTTCTCGAACCAAAGCCAATTCTTTCTAAAAACAATCTTCAAAATTTTCCCTAGCATTGTGTTTGGAAAAGTGAGAAAAGGGAGGAGAGATGAAAATAGACGAAGAAAGAATTATACTCCTATTTGGGAAGTATCTTAACAATTCTCAATTTAACCACATTATTTTTTGTTATTGAAAAATCATCAATTTTAATATAAAGGCAAAATTGAAACTGTAACGCATATTACTTAACTTCCCACTCTTTTACAAATTAAAAAAAAAAAAAATTAATTTTCCTTTCTTCTACTTTTCATTCGTCTCGTTTTCCTGCCCTCATCCTTCTCTCCCCTATTTGCTATCCAACTAAAAAGTAAAAGTTCAAGTAGAAAGCGGAGAAAAGAGGAAACCTTAATCCACAAGCAAGAGAGGTTAAGGAAACAGTTTGCCACTGCCAAGGTACTTCCCATCTCTTGAGAATCGACCATTCCAATCCACTTTCCTGAACCCCAACCAAAAAAAAAAAGGTTCACATCCAGCTGAAATGAAGCCGTAAAAATAAAAAATAAAAAAGATTTAAAACCGAACCTGAGTTTTTTCAGGTTGGCCTTCGGACTCGTTTCCGGCACTGAAGAAACAAACAGAACATAGCCTTCTAGGAAACTGACCGAACCTCGACCAACCAGACCTTAACAATATCGAATGTGGTCGGCGGAGAAAAACGTAATGAGAGCGTTTAAGGTTGGGAGAGACCGAGAGACAGCTTAGAGATGATCGAGCAGCTAGAGACATTAATATTGTTGAAGCCATGCCTGTCTGACTTGCTGTCCTCAGCGATGGAGGAGGATAAGGCTGACTATTTATAATAATAATAATAATAATAAAAGGATTAAGTAGAATAAAAAATAATAAACTATAATTTAAATAATTTTATATATAATTATAAAAATTAATTATATTTACTTAAATTAATACTTTTAAATTTTAATAAATTTTTCTTTAAAAAATCATTTCAAATGAAAATGACAAAAAAAAAATTAATTTTATCAAGGATAGTATGGTGGGCCTTACTTCCACCCAAATGTGATATTGGGCCCTACTGTTAACAAGTCTTTTTGTTGTGTCGATGGGTACAATGTGTTACTGGGCTGGGCTATTTGCAAATTATCAGTAGAATTTTTTAAATTTTGTGTTCAAGTCTTAATAATTTTATTTATTTTTTTTTTTGGAACTTTTTGACCTCGCCTTGTGAAAGAAAAGAAAAAAAAAAGTACACATAAAGTCTTTTTTAACCAAGAAAAAAAAGTAGTCTTTATTTATTTTTATTTTTTCAATGTGGTATTTACAATGAGAAATATTATTTTATCCAATGAACAAAAATAAGTAATAACGATTTTGCTGGAATTTTTTATGCATGGTTGGGTCATAAATTTTTTTACGGTTGATGCCTTGCCATTGACCTTTGAAAACATAAGCATCTTTATCTCTCTTGGTACATTAATTTTTTTTTTTCACATTATATACCTTAGTAATCTGAAAACAACAATTCATTTCAAATTTCAGATCATAAACTACAATCAAAGTAGAAATATGTCAAATGAAAATCATAAGAAAAAATTTATATAAAAAAAAACTCTTAAAAAGTGAAAAAAAAAAATCCAAAATCTGTCCTTGATGTGAGATATCTCATTGTAAAACCAAAACAAACAAACAAACAAAAAATACTAAAAGTAATTTATGTCACATTTTCTCATTACTGGTAAAAATAATGAAAATACTAACTTTGTGTCATCCCGAATTTATGTGAGACGTAGAGTTGACACCATCCATTAATTTTTAGAACACAAAGTTACCATAGATTTTTATTAAATTGTACTAAAAACAGCATTAATATTCGTAGGTAGGGGAGTAGCAAGCTGGGGATGCAATCCGGCGACCCAATTTCTCCGACGAATGGAACAATGTCTGCCCTGACCAGACGGCAATACAATTACGAGGTGGTGGGAGGATTTTATACATTTTACGAGTAAAAATAGTTATTTTGATTATATATTATAATTTTTTTTATGTAAATTTAATTGAATAACTCAATTCATGTGACTAGCACAATTATTTTTTTTAGAATTACCAACACTCTCTCTCTCTCTCTCTCTCTCTCTCTCTCTCTCTCTCTCTGTTTTTTTTTTCCTTAAAAAAAAAATAACTTTACTTGACAAAAAAAAGAAGAAGAAGAAGAAAAGAGTATCATTTATGTCAATTATTATCGGTTGGATCAATTGAAAAATTGCTTACAGTGAACGGCGATGGTTCTTACCATGGCGGGGGCTTTGCCAAAAATGGTCACATCACACAAGCTCATGATCTTCAATCCCTCTTGTCTGCCATTTTCCACATGGAGGGGGGGGGGAACAAGGGGTAAGAGAACATGTTAGTCATGCCTGCAGAAAAAGCCCAAACATTTGGCGAAGTGGCGTGGCATTGACGGCGGCGCCGCTCCAATTTTTTAGACGTTCTTCTGCATCAATTCCGATCCTCCCATTGTCGCGGTCGAGAAAAGTTTGAAAAATAAATAATAAAAAAATAAAAATTTAAAAAAAAAAAACACGCTTGCTTTCTCCCATTAGCAAGTCGACCAAATCGATAAAAGTTAAAAGAATTGTGAGAGCCGCCTTGGATTTATTTTATTTTATTTTATTTTCTAAAAGCAAGAAGGAAGTGTAATCCCATTAAGATTAAACTAGTTTCTATGATAGTGATAGATTTATTCAATGAGTTGCGGTAAAATTTTGTTGGGATGTTAAATATATGTAAATTTTATATTAAAAATAAATTATAAATAAATAAAAATTATAAATTTAAGTTTATTACTTAATACCCATCTGATTATGTTATCAATTTTAGTTATTTATTATATATTGTCATTATCCATTTATTTTTTTTCCTTCTTAATTATCAAGAGAGAGAAAGGATAAAGAGATAATAGAGAGAAAAATAATAAAAAATGATTGGACAAAAAATAATAATAATGGAGAATAAAAGAGAGAGAGAGAGAGAGAGAGAAAAAAAATATATATAAAGAGAAACGAATGAATTAAGAAAATAATATTATAATAATTTTAGAAAGTTAAGGAAAAATCAATAATAAATTAAAAATTATTAATTTTTTTTAATTTTTATTTTTTTAATAAATAAAAAAATTTAAAAATTATGGACCACAACGAATAAGTTCCAAACATACTTAAGTTTCATTCACTCTGATTGTGAGCCTTTCACTCTTTTAGCAAAAACCTCGTGGTGGAATGAAATGTCACGAAACAAAATGGTCCGGGAAGGCGATCAACACGAAACCAGTACCATGATCTTGCCTGCACACCCAAAATAACGTATTGTCTCAATCACATCGACGTGATTGTAGCCGTCGATCCTGCCGACATCATAACAAGTTGAATGGCAATTCACATTGCAGATAGGACCCACAACATCATCATCTCAACTAAGTTTACCTTCGATTCCTACGCTAACAAAGACTTAAAACTCGTTTTTAATTTGTAATTTTTATAGATAGTCTTAATTGTGAATTGACAATTTTTTTATATAATTACATTATTAAAAAATCGTTTTTAAATATTATTTTTCAGAAGAAAAAAAAAGTTATAAATATATTTAAAATAAAAATAAAATGAATATTAATATATTTTTTATAATTATAATTAATAATGATCATAAACGGATATTTATTTCGAAACCAATCCGCGGTCTGCGGTAGAACTCTATTTTCAAAGTAAGGACAGGCCAACTGGCTCCCGTTGGACCGCACGGTACCCCCACCAAATCCTGACCAACGCCGAAAGCCCAAATTGCTAAATTTGCAAAAATAATATAACGGAGACAACGACAATAGTAATCTACGAATGTCTTCCGGCATGTTCGTTCTTGTCAAATTGACCAACAAATGTAACAAACCTTTTATATTAAATAGAGAGAGTGTGAAGGGGGTTCTTAGTTGTGAAGTAGTGGATAGCAGCAGCAGTCGTTCCACTTACAAACTCAAAACAAATAATATTAGATCACTTCGCAGATTCCACTTCTTGGGATTTTTTTAATTGCTTTTTTTTTTTTGGTCGGGGGGGATTTATATTTGGCAATCTGAGCAGGGCTTTTTTCAGAGACTTATTGACAGGTTGTTAACCTGAGGCAACTCTTTTGGGTTTAGATCATTGAGGTCTCCGCCACTGCAAAATATCTCACATCTTCTTCATCATTTCCTTTCTGGGGTTGCTGAGAAGGGCTAAAAGATTGAATCTTTCTCCTTTTCTGATCTATTGTTTTTCTGGATATCTATGAAACACTTATCTGTTATTGGAGGGTGCGATCTTTGAGCCAGTTCTTGCATCTGCTCGTGCGATTGGTAAGCAATCTAGTTACTTTTTTTTACCTACCCTTGTTTTTTTTTTTTTTTCTTTTTGAGTTGTGTTAGTGAATGCTGGATTGATTCAGGATGTTTTTGGTTCTTAGTGGGTGTTTTTATTTCGGTAAGGGTGTTCTGATTTGGGTTATGTGCAGACTTTAAAATTCATGTTTTGAAGATCTCTTCCTGTTCCTTTTTTCCTGTACCACAACGGGACTTTTCATTTTTAATATTCCGGTTGGTTGATGAGAAAACAGAAGGGAAGAGAAGAAGTGAGTGGACCAACCCTCCCCCAAGCAATGCCATGGGGGAATTTTTGGATTTATTGGATCCCAACAGCCAATGTTTGTAGACTTGCAACTCGAATTTTTGTTTATTTGGTGATAACTTGGATATGTGCAATAGAAAAAAGAGAACAAAAAGGGTTTACCTTCAGATTAGTAATGTAACTGACATTCCAAAATTATCATTTCTTGAACCATAGATTGCTTCACTATTATTCATTCTCTACTGAATCATTTGCTTGATATTTGTTTTACTGTTATTTTTGTCGGTATTAGTCATTGATGTGTATGGCATGGAATTTTCTTTCTAGTACATGATCACATTTGATACTGAGCTCATCTGGTGATAATTGCAGGTTGAAAATGGCATTAAAAGCTAATTCAGCTGATGGTAGGACTAGAAGTTCTATACAGATCTTTATTGTAGTTGGGTTATGTTGTTTCTTCTATATATTGGGTGCATGGCAAAGGAGTGGATTTGGGAAGGCAGACAATCTTGCCATGGCAATTACCAAGAGTACAGGAGACTGTAATATAATCCCCAGTCTGGATTTCGAGACACACCATGGTGGTGAAGTTGGAGCAATCAATGAATCTGAGCTAAAACCCAAAGTGTTTGAGCCTTGCCATCCTCGTTATACTGATTACACACCGTGCCAAGATCAAAGGCGTGCTATGACTTTTTCCAGGGAAAACATGATTTATCGAGAGAGGCATTGTCCTGCAGAGGGGCAGAAGCTGCATTGCCTTGTACCAGCACCTAAAGGCTATGTGACTCCTTTTCCTTGGCCTAAGAGTCGGGATTATGTACCCTATGCCAATGCACCTTATAAGAGCCTCACTGTTGAGAAGGCCATTCAGAATTGGGTTCAATACGAAGGCAATGTATTCAGGTTTCCAGGTGGAGGAACACAATTTCCGCAAGGGGCAGATAAGTATATTGACCAGCTAGCTTCAGTCATCCCGATGGCTAATGGGGTCGTTAGAACTGCATTGGACACTGGTTGTGGGGTATGTCAAGCTCCTCATAACCTTGTTATCCACTAGCAGTTTAAATTGGACGTAAATCTATTGTTAATCATTGCACTTTTTTTGTCTGCTTTTTGTTACATTTAGGTTGCCAGCTGGGGTGCATACCTTTGGAGTAGAAATGTTATTGCCATGTCATTTGCACCGAGAGACTCACACGAAGCACAGGTTCAGTTTGCTCTTGAAAGAGGCGTACCTGCTGTTATTGGTGTTCTTGGTACCATAAAGCTGCCATATCCATCTAGAGCTTTTGATATGGCGCACTGTTCTCGTTGCTTAATTCCATGGGGAGCAAATGGTGAGGATTTGTTGATATGGAGGGCTTTGCCCTTTTGTTATATTGTTCACCATAAGTTATGGTATTTTTTGTGCTGCATTTATCCTCTAATTCTCTTTTGTTGCCTCAAGTTTGATGGAAGCAGCTCTCCTTATGGAATTTTACTTTTGCAGATGGAATATACCTGATGGAAGTTGATCGAGTTCTTCGACCTGGTGGTTACTGGGTGCTCTCTGGACCCCCCATCAATTGGAAGAATTTTTATAAAGCATGGCAGCGCCCAAAAGAGGAACTTCAGGAGGAGCAAAGAAAGATTGAAGAAATTGCAAAGCTTCTTTGCTGGGAGAAGAAGTATGAGAATGGTGAACTAGCAATTTGGCAGAAGAGAATAAATGCTGATTCATGTCCAAGTAGAAAAGATGATTCCAGAGTTGCATTTTGCAAATCTTCTGACCCAGATGATGTGTGGTATGTTTCTGTATCGAAATTTTTTCCTTAATGATATGTTCACAGATAAATATGCATACAAAACAATAATGCAGAACTTCATTCTATTTACATTCCATAATTACTAAGCTTTCATTGCCTGAAGCATTTTGAATGCTGTGGATCTTACTTCCTTTTGTTTTTTCATTTGTTTTCATTTATCTTCATATCTTGGCTTTACTAGGTACAAGAAAATGGAGGCCTGCATTACTCCATATCCCAACATTGGTAGCCCAAACGAAGTTTCCGGGGGAGAACTGAAGGCATTTCCTGAGAGGCTTTATGCTGTTCCTCCTAGAGTTGCCAGTGGTTCTATTCCTGGAGTTTCTGTTGAGACATACCAGGAGCATAACAAATTATGGAAGAAGCATGTACATGCTTACAAGAAAATCAATAAGCTTATTGACTCTGGTAGGTATCGTAACATTATTGATATGAATGCTGAAATGGGAGGATTTGCTGCTGCACTTGAGTCCCCAAAATTGTGGGTCATGAATGTTGTGCCCACTATAGCTGAGAAGAACACACTGGGTGTGATATACGAAAGAGGGTTGATTGGAATCTATCATGACTGGTACCTTTTTTAAAAATTTTGCTTTTCTTTTTCATCACTGCTAGCTTTTAAGTGTTGTTTAGAATGTTGCCTGTTTGCTAGCCTTAACATCTTTTCATTTTCATTTTTAAACGAACAATTCTAAAGACAGGTTACTTTTTCCTTTTGTTTTTTTGGGCTTCAGGTGCGAAGGTTTTTCCACATACCCAAGGACATATGACCTGATCCATGCAAATGGTGTTTTCAGTCTGTACAAGGACAAGTGAGTATTGCATTTGCTTCTATGTTTTTCAAGGTCGAATAATCCTACCAATTATGTTTTCATGGTATAAGCCCATTTAGTCATTTGCTTCTGCCCCTCATTGTGGGAGAATGAGCCTTCTTTGTCTACAAACACTGAAGCAAAGTCTCATCTAGTTTAGTTTTTGTATCAGTTAATACTTGTCAGCAGCATGGAGTTTATATATCAAAATTCACATGATAGTTTGTCCGGGGTGCAAATGTTGGACTTAGAGAGGAAGAAACACCTCTATTCGGAGAAATGTGAGTCCATTTAATACTCAATGCACAAATCTGTGAGGTCATGATTAAAGTAATAACATTTGCAGAGATTGTGTGGGGTAGCAGTG
The DNA here is from genome assembly GCA_021464305.1 of Kandelia obovata. NCBI lineage: Eukaryota > Viridiplantae > Streptophyta > Magnoliopsida > Malpighiales > Rhizophoraceae > Kandelia > Kandelia obovata. The sequence goes on along the minus strand of CM038486.1, from coordinate 1,801,454 downwards.
TGAGAGAGAAAGCAATACTGCAGCAACTGTTGAAACCCTACTTGAGAGGATAGCATAATTCTTCATTTTTATATTGATTAGGAAGGAGGGCTTTTTCAATAAACTTATGCTCTTAGGACCACTTCACTTAACTCGAGCCATGTTTTGTCGGATGCCTTTTGCACGAAGAAACTGTAGTACACGTTCTTGTTATTCTCCATTGAAAAAGAATTTTATGTGTTACTACTATTATTTTTGTTTATATTATTATTATTAGTTTCTCTCTCTGGTTTTTTTTAATCCTTTTTCAATGGACTGGAATGCAACTTTTGGACGAAATAAAACTAGCAGTTGAAATCTTGATTACTGTAACTTGTCCAAGGATAGAGAAAAAAAAAAAATTAAAAAAAACTAGTTACTCTAGTGAGCTATCCTGGACTAGATTTGATAGTTAACTTGTCTTCATTCTCATAGTTAGATAAGATCTGCCTGAATCTTTCAGTCTTTTAGATGGACAGATTATTATTTCATTGAGATACTTTGTGGTAAGATGGGGCTTTATTGTCTCTCTTCACTACCTTTGAAAATGGCCTACGAATATGGCCACTTAATCATCTTCACTTATTACCTCAAGCTGGCATGTTTAATTTAGCTCATAAGGTTTCCTACGGTGACCTTAACCACTGGTGGGGCTTTCCTAATGTGTAAGAGTACTGAGTTTACCAAGTTCCATATGGCTGAATTCTACTCAAGTTTCCATCTACATACACTTTCAGTCATAATGACACCTAGATCTCAAGGTTTTTGCATTACTCGATGGTTTCTGTCACAGTTACCCATTGCTGTCTTTTTGTTTTTATAATTGTACACGAACAACTAATCTGACAAATGGTTTGATTGTCTTATTTGGATGTTTGGTATAGGTTTTTATTTTATTTTCCTTGCTTCACTGTACTTCAACTCCTGTTATTAAATGATTGCAAGATGTAATACTGAGGATCTCCTAGGTTGGATTGTCTGATTTTGATGCCTGGTCTGTGCTTTTACTTCTCTTATCATTGTATTTAAGCACTGTTGTTGAATGATTGCAGATGTAACATAGAGGACATACTTTTGGAGATGGATAGAATTTTGCGACCCGAAGGTGCTGTCATATTCCGAGATGAAGTTGATGTGCTAACAAAGGTCAACAAGGTAGCAGGAGGAATGAGGTGGGATTCCAAAATGATGGACCATGAAGATGGCCCCCTAGTGCCTGAAAAGATACTAGTAGCCGTTAAGCAGTATTGGGTTGCGGGTGGGAATTCCACAACCGTGCAATGAGTGGGGAAGGCGAAACCTCAGCATGGTTCTATGATAAAAATGCTTTGTTATCCAAGCTGTGATGGAAGTTTAAGCACGTACAGTTTTCTAGCCGAGTATATACGCTGTTTATTTTGTTAACGACAAAGAGGCCCATGTTGTTTTTCTAGCCATAATTACAGATAGCCAAAGAGCTGTGCTTGTAATGTCTATGACTGAAATCATTTTTACGGTTATTTCCGTGTCTTTTTCTTTACTGTTACAGCTAAGTAATTCAACTTAACTTGCAGCTTATCTTGGATCTCAATTCTTTGTAAATTTATCTTCCTAGTCATATCAGTTTGCGGCAAGCCTGCCACGATGTTTCACTGGAACTACCATTTCATTCCCTTCTGGCCATAGAGAGCCATGTCCTATCCAAACACACTAAAATTTATTTGCTCGGTGTCCTATGAAAAACAATTCTATGTAGCCAAAGGTCTCCCGGTTCAACAAGTTTATTGAAATGACAAAAAAATGCCAATCTCCGCATTAACAATCTTGTCAAAAAAATGGAGCATAGGATCTCAAAGGTGGAAATCCACTGCAAGCTATTCATTTTGGTATATTGGAGCTCTAGTTTTTGATGAGGTTGTGAGCTAGGTAGGACGTCACCTGGAAGACAAACATGGAGTTCAGGATGGACCGTGGCGAGGATTGGCCCTGGTCAGCATTATTGCTCCAATAAATGAAACCAAGGAAGAGAGGCAAACAAGATGGGATAGAGATATGGTGCAGTGCTTCTTTGGTGATTCTTACATTCTGTAAGACTTTTTGTTTAATTCTTAATTTCCAATGTACAACCCAAAAAAAAAAAAAACTGAAAAAAGGAATGCTTGCCTTTTACATCAGACTTCAATAGTCATTCTTATGGAGGTTTGACAAGGTGTGGAGTTCCCTCAATTGAGGGCCTGTGTTAGGTTAGCTGCTATATTAATATTTTGGGAAATTTACATTCATTGTATTCTACCTTAGAGCTATGACAATACACACCATATATTTTAAATTGTACTAAAAACTTATAAACATTTGAATCTAATAACAATTAATCTTTCATGTTAAGTATCGTAAATTACAAATAGACTCGCATTACAGAATCATGATGAGAGCCTGCCAACTAGTTGTGGGCCTTTTTCTTGATCAGCGCTTTTCCGTGATGGCATGCCAACCTTTGAGTGATCTTGTCCCATATAATGGAAGGGTAACCGATGCCTTTTTGTCTTGGTACCTGAGGTAAGGCTTGTGTGGACTGAAAAATACTAAACAGAAACCAGCAGCTTTGTCTTTGGGCAATACATACTGAATCCTGAGAAGTCTTTTGACCACGCGTGAGGATTGTCGGCTAAAAGACCTTGAGTGACGTGCACGTTGCTGCTTTCTAGCCTTCTCTTGAAATAACACAAAAGAGCATTTTAAGAGATATTTCATTAGTTAAAACTTTGATATCTTGTATTTTAATTTTGATTTGAAAAACAAATATGTAGTTTATAGAAATGGAAATAATTACTCTCTCACAACAAAATGAGTCTTTTACCTATTGGTGGAGAAATTTTCAAGTTATAGGTCTAATCTACAGAGGATCAGCATTGATTCCATTTCTAAGATAAAAACCAAGTTCTGATCATTAATAAATTGCATAAATTAGAAGGAAAAAAAATAAACATTTATGACAAAGGATTGCACCTTTTTCAGGAATTTTCAAGTTGTTGTGAGATGACATCAAGATTTTTTATGTTCATTCATGCTAGGATGATTAATGATTTGAAAAGCTGTCAGAGACATGGATAGATTCCAAACTCATGGGCCTACGTCTCTTAACATCTTCTATACCCCAATTGCCTACATATCAGACTCTCCCTCAGTAAGCCAAGCAGCAAATAGAAGCCTCTAATAGTAAACTTTACCACGTCAATCATTTCCTTTCCAGAGCTAATTTCACCCCCCTTGATCTTTAATCTCCTCCCCTCTAGTTTATTTGAGTTGATAGATCAGAGGTCCTCGAGCTTCATTCACTCCAAATCCAATTCCAAGCTGTTGTCTTCTCCTTATTTCAGTCTTATGCTGTCTTGACCTTTGGTAGCCTGCTGCACAGACAAATTTCTAGGTCATTGTGTTTTTGTGCAGGAAAATTCACTTCCCAAAACTTCATGTCTGTGCCTGCCTTAACATCAATGACAAGCCATTCCCAAACCAACAGTAATGACCTGTCAGATGTTCCCTTCACATCATACCTAAATGGTGCTGAGGATAGCTTTGTTTGTAAGCTCGCAGAACCAAGTCTACAGCTCATTCCAAGAGCTGCAGCCCAAGAGTACAATGAACATGATCACTTGGGAAGAAAGAAAGCGGACGATGGCGAAATCGGAGTATTTAGTGCCGAGAAATACTTCGCAACAGCGATAGATGAGGGCAGCCAGAGAATTTCCAGCATGACCAACAGAGAGAAAGATGAACAAAAAGATGCAGTGCCTGAAAAACTCGAAGTCCATCCTGGAACACCAATAATTCACTCGGAGTCAAGATGGAACAGCCAAAGTGCACTGCTGCAGGCCGTTCTGAGCAATCGGTCGCGAGGAAAAACAGACAAGGTGAAAGGAAAGAGCTTTCTCGCTGCTCTTGGCTGCAAATGCTCTTGTGTTGATAAGGATTCTATTGAAGTCCACGATCATGCTGGTGAAATCAGTTTCAGCAGAAGTCCCGTTGCTAGTAGTGTGCTGCATGGTAAGTCTGTTGCTAAAGAACAAATCAAAACTAGTATTGACAGTTCACATAAACCGTTCTCAGGATCTGGGGCAGATAAGTTTAATATTGGATTGGATGAAGCAACATGCTTTACCTTCCCAATTCCCGATTCCAGTCCAGGGAACCTTGCAATTAAGAATGAACATCAGAAAAAGGAAGAATTAATGCCACAGAAGTCGCTAGAGGTGTTTGGCTCCCCAATGCATGATAAGAGAAGCAAGTCCTTCAATCTTGAAAGAAGGTTAACTATGTTGTCCGGGGATTCAAATCCTAGAGTGGATGAAATTGAGTTCTCTGCTACACCTGGTGGACTATACAATGACAACGAGAGCGATGCAAGTTCAGACTTAATTGAAATAGAAAGTTTTAGCGGCAAGGTCATCCCGTATCCTGCAAGGGTGTCGGACGCCACTTCTGGCTGTGCTACCCCAAAAACTCGCTACTTGACAAGCGAGGCCAGCATAGAGTGGAGTGTGGACACATCCAGTGCTGCAGATTTCTCTGTTGTATCAGACTACGAAGAGCTAAGGCCGCCAGCAGCAGGAGTGCGTCCAATAAAGGGGTTGACGGCAAATGCAAAAACTAGAGCAGAGTTACCAAGGCGCCATGCCGGAGTCCTGTTGGGGTGTAGGAGCCAGGATGCTGTTAAAGTTGCAGGAGATGCATATAGGAAGAATGATAAAGTGAACTTCGATCCCCGAATGCGTCGAGTTTCAGATTCCTACATGCCTGTAACAAGGTTTCAAGCGGAGACTAAACACGCAGAGCTCAATTCCACTTGAAGTAAAATTGTCCTCGCCACCCACTCACTCCCCTGACCGCGTTCACCCCACAACTCGCATCTTCTGTACATCCAATAGTACAAGCTCTGAAGCTTGCTTCAATTTTGTGGTTTTGGTGCCGTATGTTATGGGGAGTTTAATCTGCAATGTATTCAGAATCTAGTAAAACAACGCTTTTGTGAAATCTGACAATCTTAGAGGCATCAAGAAGGTCTAGACATTGCTCCAAGAGTCCAAGTAGTTTCACCCCTTACAAAGCCGTGTAGGCTGTACATCCCTCATTCCCAAATTCCACATCCAAGCTTGCAAGTGACTTGGATTCAAATACCTTTAATTTCAGCGAAAATACTTGCTGATATGTTTCAGAACTGTATCTGGGTTTCCACATCCAATCTTATGTTCTTGCAATGCTTCAACTTTGGAGGCCGACAGCTTAGAAGGCCAACTAATTTAAGTATTGGGTTGTCTTCTTCTGCAAATACGAACCTTGACCATAGCAACTTTGTTAACATGTTTTATAAAGTGCTACAAGCCTATGTTTTCATTGAAAGGAAATTATTGGACCACCAGCAGGATTTAACCTCTCAAGTTCCTCCCAATTCAAACTAAACCGCTAGCGTGTGTTAGAAAATTTTTCAGAACCACAGTTAAATCAATATAAGAGTGGAGGCAGTTAAGTCATCGTTAGAAGTTACAGATTGCTTGAGTCGGTTGTAACCATACTTATGTGAAAAATTAAATTTACAAAAATAATAAAAAAAAAAAGTTAACATCAAATTATTAAATGCAGTTCGCTTACATTACAAACTATAAGCAATTTAGTTTTTTAGGGTTGCAATGGCTTTGGTTTAATGTTGATGGGGTTATGCGGTTAAACAATTTCATAGACACCCCTCAATGCAATGACCTGATGCTCGTATAATATATTACTTAAGAATATAATTATGTAATAACACATAAAAAATAATTAAAAAGTAATACAATAATTTTTTTTAATCAAATTTATTTATTAGACCACTTTATTATTAGTATTGTTATTGTATTATTTAATTTTTCTCGATAATTAATTTCATTGTATGGGCAAGGAATGTCGTTGGAAAAGCTCTTACAGGGACAGACAGAGTAAATGGCTGAAGGTTGTCTTGTACAATTAAATTCTGTAACCACCCTCGCTGGTAGGGTGGTCCATTTAACACTAGCATCCATCCTTTGTTCCTTTTGCTTTCATGATTAATTCGCCATTTGAATATAGTTGAAACTCCAACCACACCAAAAAAAAAAAAAAAAAAAAAAATTTAAGTTGCTACCAAACCAGCCACCTGGTTATATTCTAAATCACATGACAGTCCAAGCTTCAGTGGGCAACTGTGAACTTGTTCATCTGAAATCCGACGTGGCAGCATGTTAGACCTCAAAACCGAGCCTCTGTGCCCACAACCCTTAAATCACTGTGGTCTGGGTTGGAGTAAAGAAAAACAATAATATACCCATGATTGAGTTTGACCCCACCTTAGGCTCCACCGACAGGTTGTATGACCCAGTGAGCAGTGACCATATGATCCATGTACCATTGCCATGTCTGAATGCCACAAGAGCCTGTCTTTAGTTGACAAAAAGACATCCGTGTTTCAAGTTGAAAGTTTCGAACTTGGGGGTCTCACTTAGAGACGAAAACAAAAGTTACTGGTAATAACAGAACAGGCATAAGCCACCACAACTTTAATGCCTATAATGTATTTTTCTTGTTCTAGAAATCTGTAACATCAGTTGAGAGGTAAACTATAAGTTCGTGCAAGTTGTGCCATTTGAGGACCAATTTCTATTTTTTCTTTTTTTAATTTTTTGGTCAACGAGGATCGTTTTCAAAATATATTAGAAGATTGAACATTCGACGGCCAAGATTGTTTGAGATGATGCAGGAATAATAGAAGAGTCAATTATTCTGGTAGAGAAATTCTCCTTTCTGAAAGAAACCCATGTGACAATCCAATTTAGTTCATGATGGGAATGGAAGAGCATTTAGGAAGAAAAGAAGAAGGTAGATGGATTATAAATGCATATAAATATAGCTTCAGAAAACTGGTTTGTGCAGAGAATTAGCAGAGAAGGTCAAGGCATCAACATGCAGGGACAAGTTTCTGTCATGGGCCACTGGAATAAGTCACCATTTAACATCCTCAGGAAATGTTATGGAGGAAATGAATGTTGCTACAGCTTAGCTGGAAAATTAAGCCTTCGGGCCGTAGTAGCTGATTAATGCTGAAAGCAATCTTTGAAGGCAAAAGGGGTCCGATGTCTCTGTACTTCAATCGTTCTCCTCATCCATTGCCTTGGCAATTCCAAAGGTGTGAAAAGCTTCTTGTTTCTGCATGATATGAACCGGTGAGATTGCAGTGGTTGCATGTCATTTTAGGACGGGTGTGAAATGCAGCTGTTCGATAGCGAGTGAAGTTGATTTCTCATGATGAACGCAAATAACTCCTGGAGCAGCGTCTTTGCAATGTTTAGAATTTAAGAAGGTTAGGCCATTCTTGCCAGGACAACGAAACCACAGGTAAATAGCAGTAATTGTTTTCATAGCAACACGAAACAAATGAAACATGTAGGAAAGCACAAACTGAGTCGTACAAGGAGTAAGTCTGGGGAATTGAACCGGTGATCAGAATGGTAGTGAGGGGTCTTTCACTTTATGCAACTCAACAATTCATTAAAGCAATGCAAGGCAGGAAACTTCCACTTCATGTAATTCTCACGCCATCCAGCTCTATAAGCTTACACTTCAGAGGGCCCCTACAAACATTAGGACCCAAATAGCAACCCCTTCATTTTTTTTCTGGTTAGATGCTTTCCCTTCACCAACCCCTGAACACATTACCTTTGAAAAGACCAAGTAGACACTCGTAGCCACTGGGGAAATCAGGTGGACGGTAACGACCCTTTACAGTTGATGAAAAGAGCTGCAATCCAAGCAACCCATAAAAGCACCCCCAAGCTAAATTTAAGCTAAACACCAATATTGTTAGTATTGCAACCTGAAGTCACTCAGATGAAAATTAGAATGAAATAGATATTGACGTCAAATATCACAAATATCAAGAAAACACTATTATGAGCAGCCATTTCAAGAGCAAAAACTGGTATATACACATGTGCCATCTCTTTCAGTTTTATCAAATAGAGATAAAACTAACAGAGCACAACCATATATGACTATACAGATCACAAAAGTGATGTGGCAATTAATAGGCCAAAATTAATATATTACACTTTTTTCACAAATGATGCCTCCATCAAGTGGCATTCAATCTTCCTTGTACTCTTTAGCAGGCTGCACTTCCAAGCCACCCCCTGCTCTCTTCTCAAGTGAATAAGGCATATAGGTTCCAAGAATTCTATCCCAAGCAACAAAGAATGGCTGTGAGAAATTGTATTTTGTACCATAAAGTTGATGGTGGACATCATGATAAGCAGTATTGTTCCTAAAGAACATGTGGAAGAGATTTCCAGGAACCCATAACCCGCAATGATCATCCACTGTTTTGATTGTTGCAAAAGAAAAGAAGAAAATTGAGGTTCGTGGAGACATGCCAGAGAGGAGAAAAGATAAGGCTCCACCAATTGTATCAAGCAGCAGCCCCTCCAATGGATGATTGTATAAAGCTCCAAATGCATAGGGTACAACAAGCCGGTGATGCAGAGAATGAATGTGCCGATACAAAAACTTGTTGTGATGCATGTATATATGCATGAAATACTGCCAAGTATCCAAAACTATCATTGCCACAACAAACTGTCTAGCCACCACAAGTGGGGAGGGCTGTTGATCCGAAGTAGCCTCATTATTACTTCCAGTTACCTGCACAAAAAGGGAATAAGGAATCAAATCTTTAGCAACAGTATTTACAGTTATTGACTTTTTTATCCTGATGCCCAACAAGATATACAAGAATAACGAAAAATGGAACATCATAAAACCAACCAAAATAGAAAAGGGAGAAGAATATGGTACATAAGGATGTAACTTGAGATAAACAAAAACAGGTCCTGAAATTCATTGTAAGTGAAAGTTCATGGTCAAAACCCAAAAGTTTAACAGATGATACATTTTTTTTTCTAAAAGCAGGAAGTGAGTTGAGAGTTACAAAGCTATTCATAACAATATAATTATAATTCCAATCAGAAAACAGATTTCAGCCATGGCGTTTCAAGGACATACTCAAAATTGGTAAATTACTCAACAAAGAACTTCATCTTGGAGTTTACATATGGCTATAACAGTATAACTAGTTCTGAATTATCCCTCCCCGCTCTCTTCTCTCTCCTAAAACTCCAATAAACACGGGCAGCATGTTAGTCCAGTCAAGTTGTCTTTTTCTACAATAATCATAATCCAGTTGTAATTTGTAGAACACCTCCACATCACAGCCAGTAAAGCTAATTGAATGTGAATCCGAGGAAACATAAGAATACTTTCAAGTCTCCTGTGGAACAAACATGTTTTCCATACCAGAAAGAGTTCATTCAAAATGGAAAATCCCCTGGCCAATCTAGGATGCAAATATACTGCCAAGGTTCAAAAAAGTTATGCTAACTTTTGAAAGTCCTCTCAACAATTTAGGATGCAACTCCCTAGACTTCCAAAAAACCAGCTAAACACAAACTTCCAAGGACCCATCATAAAAGGAGAAACAAAATAATAACCGAAATCATTTCTAATTCCATCAGCTTGACTATGAGAAAGATAAAAAATCAACAGAATAGCACTAAATTAAAAAGAGGCTTGTCCATTGCCAGTAACCAAATACCCCAATACAATAACACCAACCTGCTTTTCCCACATTCATAATCCTGATCTCAGACGCAATCCACAAGAAATATTCAAATTCCAATAAGGGTACCAGAATTCTTAAACCCCAGAACAGAAATATCAATAAAATAGTCAACAAAAAGACCATTCAGCCTATGATATTTCTCAATAAGAAATGAAACCTAAATAAATAAATAAAAAGAAAAAAAAATAAACCGTAAAAAGGATGATAGCAACAAAAGCTTGAACGACTTGTTGAAGAAGGACCCCTTTAACAACGGTCCATTTAGACACCAAATTCTTCTCATCCTCGTCTTTCTTCGTGTGCAGCCGATACTCGTCGAAAAAGCCACCCAAAACAATGTACAAACCTGAATACACCCAATACATCAAAATTGGGACAAAAGTGCCCAACAATTCATCAGATACTTGAAAACCCATGTCTGAAAACATTAAACAGACAACATTAACAGACATCGGACTTGGGAAATATTCAGGAAATATCAAAACAGAGTGTTAGGGTTAATAATAATACTGTTATTATTATTAGAAAATTTTACATTTATCATGTTAGTGCCTTCATTTTAAAATATAAAAATAAAATAAAATTACTAATATATGATTTCTGTAATACTTACTTTTTAATTATTAATTAAAATTTAAAATGATTTCATAAATTTTATTATAAATATCCGAAATGACTCTTAATATATTGAGAGACCCCCAAAAAAAATATATTTTAGAACAAAATTGTTTATCGCATTGATTTTTTGTTTTGTTGCTAAAAATTTTGCCATGTAAATGCCTTCATATGTGTTATATATTCATATTTGTTAAAAATGTTGTACATATTGGCTTTTTTGACAAAAATTAAAAAACACAGATATTGTATTGGGGGAAAAAATAGAGTACATCTTTAAAAAAGAGTTAATACTATTTTTTGACACTTAATTTCTTGAATAATTTACAAAAATATACTACAAAAAAGAAAAAAAGAAAAAGTGAAATTACACCCCCACAAAAATTTTCTTTTTTGGAATTTATTTTTTATTGTACCAGATTAATCCACATCACTCAAAACTTTCTTATGGCCTTGATTGTGAGAGGAGATTTTGGCACATTATCATTGAGACTGACTCAAGGTTGACATTATAAAACATTGAAAAGGATGGATAGGAACATGATTTATATATGGGCCAATTATTGCTGAATGTATGAGATTGTTGAATAATTTCTGAGAATGTCTACCACTTATACATCTGAATTTTACTCCAGTTCAATATAATAAGTGTGGTGCTCTCCAGAGGTGATGTGATTACTTGTGTTACCTTTGTCTCTGTTTTTTTTTTTTTTTTTTCAAATTAATCTGTCATAAAAAAAAACTAAAAATAAAAAAAAAAATGTATAATTTAATCGTGCAAGTAAATTAAGTATAATTATCTTTATTCATTTAAAATAACGAAATATGCTTCTTCTTTTCCTTTATTTTTTTTTTTTACAAGGCAATATAATCATGGAGGACTTTACTTGAAAGTACTTGTATTTTTACGATTTGCTCCATGGAGACCCTAGGATTCCCCCCTCTTAATAAAAATTGTTTCAAGTATAATTTTTCAAAAAATGTTACGCATGCAATTTAATCTTAAAAATACAAACGTTTCTTAACAAATTTTGTTACATTATCGTAATTTTATTGATTGCATATATTCATAAGATCTTTAAAAATAAATAAATAAATCAAATGCAATTGTCTGTCCATCAGTTCCAATGCAAAACTAAAAATACTTTTATGTTCTTGGGAGTAATCTTGGATTGCAAGGTATGCCTAATGGCCCACGACCATGAAACTTGGGGTGAGATCAAGGTTTGAAGCACAGATTTGACTCCTACTTTAACTCCCTTCCCCAATTCAACAGGACCAAAAACAAAAAACGAATGCAAGGTGAATTTGTTCCAAAGACATTTAATCCACTACAAACATGAATAAAAAGCTAGTTTGAGGTCTCGCTAGATGGTTCGTCTGCCATACTCGTACTGCCATGAACCACCTGTTAAAACAAATGAAGTTATAGTTTGAGAAAATCTGCAAAAGGGAAAGAACAGGAAGCAGTAGAGAAGGATCTGATGGGGGAAGGTTACCAATGCACCAACTCGCTCGTATGCTTCCATTACTTTAGGATCCTCCTCATCCTCATAGCCCACTTGTAAGATTCGTGGTCCATTAATGGACCAAAACGCTCTTCGACCTGCATCCTGCAACAGCATTGGAACATGGATGCCGAATAGATCAATATGAGGAATAACTAACTGTGATGATCGACGTTGAAGCTGATTTTTCTGATTGAAGAAAGTAGAAACACTGTTAATGTTCAAAAAGAGTGGAAAAAAAAAAGTCCCAACATTCCACAGAAACTCAAGAAAATACAACGCCCCGATGATTCCATTTTCGGCATCATGTCTGCAAATAGCATCCTTTTGTTCTTGAATAGGTGTAACTAGAAGGATACATTATCCACTATAAATGTTAAATGCAAGGCCTTTTTCTTCTTGTTGCTCAACACCAGTAGAATTAACAACAGTCCATACAGATTCTATTTGATGAGCTATGCAGTTAACTGTGGTAGAGTGCTTGGCTAAATTTTCTTATCCTCTTGATAAATGCTCCAACATATTTAAATCCCAAGGCAAGTGACATTACAATTACAGTATCAATAAGGAGGCAAACCAAAAGTAGATTACACAGAAATTGTAAAGAACTTTTTGCTAATTTATCAGAGTTCTTTCAATCTGATTTTCCATGGATCAAAGTCTAATGCAATCATCTGAAAAGAGAAAGAAACAACAGTAACTTTACCTGCAATATGATCATGTAAATAGCATCCAGTGCTTGAACACGAATTTCAGGATCATCCCACGGTTCACGTTCAATTGAAAGTGCACAGCTAAGTTCGAGAGGCATTTTGGATGCATCATGTTCACTGTATATCTGAGCAGAGGGAACCAGATTAATCAGAAAGAGCTTAGTGAGACATTTAGAAAAAATGGTAGACCAACGTCCACATTTTGCAAGAAATATTGGCAAGTGCAGATATATATCAAACTAAAGCAAGCTGCAACCTTTGAAGTCACTAATGATGGCAACACAAACTAGATCTGGAAATTGCATTGTCTGATCTGCAATATTGGGACTTCTATAAGATTCCTTGGAACTTAGATGCAATTGGTGGTGGGGTTCTGTAATCTCTTATGTGAGGTTTGGAATAGAGAACAAGGATTCAAAATTTTATGAATGTTTAAGAGCTTGACATGGAATTTTGAAAAACAGATTCACTGTGGGCTCGGGATGTCATTCCATTGTGAGGATGATGAAGCATGATAAAGAATATTTGGTTATGTAGCTTCAACTGGGTCAACTGAAGTTTGAGTTCTTGAGGATTGCTATACCCATTTACAATAGGAGAGAATGAGAAACATCCTTCTTCATTCACTAGTCTGGCTTAACCTTTGGAATTGCATCCTGTTCCCATAAGCTTCATTCTTCCTTCCAATGTTACTTTCTATTTTTATTCTTTTTTTATGTATCTCTTTTCCTTTGTTTGCCCTTACTTAGTTCCCTGATTACGTGGTTTGACCTTTAATTAAAGTTTAAATGCCCATTCACCAGCCATGTGATCTAGTGGTAGAGATGTTGGACTCTTAGTCTTAGCAACCAGGTTTGAAATTCTAGCATTGATGAACCAAAAACTACATATATATAAATGCCCATGAAAAACATGTGACCCGTGTATGCATCAACATGTCATTTTGACTACTGATTATGAAAGACAAACGCTTTAAAGATCAAGAGAGTGATAAATAAGCAACCTTGCTACCAGCAACAGGCAGAAGTATAGCTGGCCAAAGAAACTCGGATATGGACAGCAAATCCATTAGCTGATCCTCAGCTTGAAAACAGCAATTTCGGACGGTGCCAGAAACCTTCAAACAGAAAATATCCCACTAATCATTCACCATGCCAACAAATGGGATATCCAACCCTTCATTCACTTTTTATTGAGCTTGCCTGTTCAGTAGACTCAAACAAGCATTTCTTAATTACATCAGGTCAATGTTGGGCACTCGCAAAAGGCACGGTATTGTATCAAGCTAAGAACCCAGCCCATTAAAACAATCATTTCAAAAAACTCGAACTTAAAACCCTCTAGAGTAATAAAAAAACCATCAATCACAACAAATGCAGCAGGAATAAAAGTAATATCTGATATTGTTAGTGTGACAGTCTTGAAATAAAATATATTGGGAAAGAGTTAACTATCTGCAGAGATGACTCAGATGAGTACCTATACTCATTTTTCCTAAGCACGGAAACTAAAGAGATGCTTGTGTGTGTGTAAGAGAGAGAGAGTGAGAGTGCACACACACACAAGATCTCATTTCACTTGCAGAAGATTTATAGGATATTGATAAGGCCAGTAAAATATATCTTACTCAAATGGTTACTTGTGAAAAGCACGAAATATAGTCCTATTCAATCTAATGATCTAAGTTGAAAATGTGCATACCCCTTTCTTTCGCAATGGACTAATTGAATCGAACTGCCTAAGAATCTGCTTCAACAACCCTCGCTTTGGGTCCAGTAATAATTTTCTACCAGCTTCTTTGCGAGAGATATTTACGAGAATGGAACCAACATGATCGAATGGATCATCTTGCATAAATATAACATTTGGTGTCAGACATTACAAAAAATAAACATTCCATGCAAGCTGAAAAAGAAATAGAGAAAAACTCACCCCGAGCATCACTAGAGGGTCTACAAAATGATCGTACAAGTTTCATGACAAATAATCCTTGCATCTTCTCATCTTCAGTCTAACGCAAGCAAGCAAGCAAAATTCCCACCATCAGCAAGTTAGCAATTTTGATATGGTAAGCCTACCAAATTGAAAGAGAGTGATTTAGTACAAGAAAATAGAAAATCACCTGAAGCAAGGATGAAATACCGGCATCCAATTGAGTGAGATTAAGTAGAAGCATCACCAGCAAATGGGTAATAGCAGTATCCGGCTTATACAATACCTCCATGGCAATTTTAATCATTCCCATCTCGACCATCTTTGCAGCTAAATTTGAATTTGGAGAAAGATTTACTAGAGCTTCTGCAGCAGGTTCAGAGACCTCCTGAAATGTCAATTAATTCTGATAAATTATTGAGTATCCTTTTCTGATCAAACATACTTGCATCAACTAAAATCACCAATACATAAAAGTTCAACAACTTGAAAACAGCTCAAAAAAATTAAGCCTTCCTATTACCCTAACACTAACTAGTACAATAAAGCACCTTGCTTTCACTAAGAAGCCGAGACATCGAGGAAAGCACAACACTGGCATACTTCGAAAGGGATAAAATCCCATTGTCCGATCCTGTTAAGTCGCGAACAATATCAACAGCTGCCTTCTTCACCTAATTGTACAACAGAATAACCAAAAACTCACAGTAGAATCCTCAAAGTAAACAGGAGTGAAAACCACGTGCAAGAACAAACTGCGGGCCAATCAGAATTAAAAAGCAAAAATAATCCAAAGGAGATTAAAAAATTTTCTTTTCAAGAAAGATGAATTCTTTATGAACAACATTATGTCATTTCCAAGTCCATTCGATCGAACCACAGTTCCAAACACCTTGGAACGAGAAGATACCATCACAAAATACGTTTAAAGGTTAAGAAAGAAAATGGGTATAATCTGAAATAGAAAAAAATCCAAAAATAAAAATGATCTTGATTGATGCTGAAAGATTACACTAAACGAAATTAAGTAAAAGCCCATTGTAAGAACTAGTGGTCAACATTCCAAGTTATTTTTGTACAAGTTTAGTCCTTATTTATCGGCAAGCAAACAGAATTTAGGCGAAAATTACTGCCAAAAAAAAAAACTTACCGGGGGAGAGGGAGACGATAGAAAACCTACTAGTTCTTCGAGCTCGGTCGCCATTGTTTCGCGGCAGTTCTTCTGGGAGGCCAGCACGATAATATTGTATTAGCCTTCAAAGCGGCGTCGTTTTCTTTCAATTTCTATTTGCAGTGGATTGTGTTATTTAAGATGAAACGCACCGTTTAATTGAGTGTCCCATTCATTAGCTGACCATAAATATTTTTACTTTTGTTTTTTTGATGGTAGAAAATGACCACCTTCTGATTCCATCCCTCGTGTTTATTTTATCATTCAAAAAATAAAAATAAAATAAAATAAATCTATTGTTCACGAAAAGAAAAACTAAAATTTAATTTAAATTTCTTGTTACAATTCTTTTTTTTTCTTTCTTCTTATTTGTGCAGAGATGTAGTTATTTGATAAAAAAAAAACCAGAGTTCCTGTAGCTATCTAAACAATGTCTCAACAACAGATCAATTCAGGTGTTTTTGACAATTTGAGCCAATTTATTGCACGTTTGAGATATTAAGGGGACAAAACATCATCTTTCATTGAGGAAGAGAAAAAGCTGAATGCATCCAACAAAGTGGCAGCCATCCGAAAGTATCAAGCATGGCATTGCTATTTCATTTGAAATTTATTTTTTTATTTTATTTTTATTAAGCCTATTTTTCCAATGAAAATCTGCTTCACAATCAAATTTCAGCAAGTTTCATAGGCTTGGGGCATCCCTAAAGAGAAATTCTTACATTTAACCAAGTCCACCACAAATCTTTAGTGAGCCTGTAGTAGAGTTTTCGTCATAACAAAAATATTTAGCTAACAAAAACCAGGCAAAAAGCTTTGACTTTCCACTCGTTCATGGTAAGGGCGAGGATGAAATTATGTAAATTAGAGGCCCAGTCTCAAGTTTAAATTCCCTGAATACACGATATGTTTTCAATGACAGTTGCGACCATGAAAGCAGTGCTGTGTTAACAACTCGAAATTTGCTTGAAAGGGTTTTCTCATCATCAAAAGATGAACTCACTAACTCGCTTTTGAGATGACTTCATCGAGGCCAGACCATGGAAAATGGAAGCTATGCACATATGATGGTTGTGGCATAATTGGCATCATTCACATGAGAATGACCAGAAAACATGAAGCTCTAGTCGACCAATGCCTTTTACAACTCCACTTTTGGCTCTTTTCTAGGCAGAAATCTACTAGCTTCATCATCCGTGACATCACTGCTTAAAGAAACACCATGAATAACAGAACATTAAAAAAAAAAAGCATATGAAAGCCTATTAAGTAAAACCAAGAAAATACAAGAATTCAAGGAAGGAATACCTGTCTATGGCTTCGGTCTTGGAAATTAGTGTGAGTTCTTTGGATGCAAGATATTCACAGAAACTGCCAAGATTTTTCTCCTCGCAGAATTTAAGAAGACGATGCAGGAAATCATTAAATTGTTTTGGTTCCTGCAAAAATAGAAATTCTGATATTATCTGTCTGCAAATGTTGCACAAGGTACATAGACGACTACCACCTTCTCTTTATTGCATCGGAATATTAAATTACTCCATCTTTGGTGACTGAAGTTTTGGAAACAGCCAAAAGATGAGCACAGAAGTATGTAATATAGCCCCTTGAAACCATTTTGAAGGTTTTATAAAGATTGCATCACAATGCTAATCTACTGAACCACTCGGTCGGTTACATAAAAGGGTAGATAAGGTAGTGCTGCAAAGGTATCAAACAAAAAAACATGATCTACTGCAAACACTCAAGTGAGCATCTCACTGAACAGTGACATAGCTTGCAACTATAAATTGCAAATAGAGTGTGGCATTGGATGATTGGTTTGCTCAAATTACAAAAACAGATCGTAAAAGCCAAAATTATCACTGGTTATACCATTAACCCAGAAAGTGTTTAAGACATACTTGCTCAAGGATGCAACCTTTGCGAAGGGCAATTAAGCATTCCAGCGCTTTTGGATAATTGTCCCCTTCATAAGAATCCTCCACCAGGTCATGTATTTGATCTTTCATACCCTTCATTGCTTTTAAAACCCAATCTGGATTGTCTCTGCGTGACATCATAACTTCAAAATCTTGGACAGGAGTTGAATGTCCAATTTTTTCAACACCAAGCATGGGTTTGTTTTCAGTGGACATGACGGCAAAAGCATTGGATGCATCTTCACCCTTTTCTTCATTTGAGCCAGAATATTTATCTCGAATCAATTGCCTAGTTGATTTCTTCAGCTGCAAGGTGGATAAAGGACAGCCATTGTCATAAACCTTGCAGCAAAAGGATTGTCTTCCTGCAGAAGTGCTCAGTAATAATCACCTTTGGATTTTCCTTGACTTCAAAGCTCCTTCGAAATACCTCAATAATGGATTTATTTGCAGAAAGTAATTCTGGATCTGGCTCAGTGATCTTCTTGAGAGTTGCATCTAGTGGAGGCACAGCTGCATCTGGATCCTTAGATTTTAACTCCAGATGATGATAGAACCGCTACAAAAATAATATTGTCATTCTTTTTAGTCAGAGAGCTGCCAAGATGTGGAGAATGGAGTGGGCTTCAAGGGTGTGCATGTGTTGTAGTTTGGTGGTTGGGGGCACTGCCCGGGGGGAGGGGGAGAGGGGAAGGAGGAGGAGAGGGGCAGGTGCATACCTTGGGGAAAGACTTCCCTTCATCTTAAAGAGCATCTCAGATCATTTGTGTGTCTACCACCCTAATGACTTGATGCTAGAAGTTTTTGCATTTCAATCAAACATGTTTTAAGTAATTCAACAAATCTCAATGAATAGAGCATCAGCCTCATAAGGGTGGGTATATATTCGTGATTATACCACACATTGTTGACACTGTTTTTATCAAATGTGTAGGTTTCTTTTGAGAACATAAGAAATGACCTGCACCTGCGTGCCCAAAGTACCCCATCAAACATTTACCATTTTGATTTGTCTAGAAGAAATTTCCAAAGAGAAGCTTGGGACATCAAGAAGGAAAGTAACTCAGGAGGTGATTTCCTCTGTCCATGTCAACATCAAGACTCAAGTCTCATGTCTCTCACCTTCTAGTGTATGTTTGGACGTTTACAACCAAAAATAGGCCAAAAAAGAGTGATCCATGCATAGTAAAATCCAGAAAAAGCATAAATCCTACACATGCAATCAGATGCCTAAAACAAAAGGAAAAAACCCATATATCGAGACATGGGGTATCTCGGAGGCATCTTATCTGCCATTTTAGCTCATATCATAGAAAAGTACTTAAGACAAAAGACAGTACTCCAAAACACAAACTGCATCAACAAAAAATAATTCAAAAGAAGCTATGCTGATTAGCGTCCAGAGAATAATTGCATGATACCTCCAGAACAATATTTGGGGTAAAGTCAGGCAGTAGAATTTCCTCTTTGCCAGACGGTGCAAGGTCAAGCATCTTTACAAGGTTATCTGCTGCCTCTTGTTGTTGTTCATTTGGCAGCCATGCGGCTGGAAAATTGCTGAAAGATGGGAACTGAAATTCTCGAACATCCTCCGCAAAGGGAAGTACATTGAAGTAAAATGAATCAGGCTGTACGGCAAATATAGGCATTCCTCAGTAGGCTAACTAAACAATGCAAACATGAATAAAAGGAAGGGTGGTCTGCAGACATAATAACTTAATGCAAATGGAGAAAAACCCTCCATATTGAAACATACTATATTTTCCTTCTGGGATACACTGGGTGTCAAAACCCCCACAACAACGCTCCCCGGTCCTTGTCTCCAAACACATCGCAAAATTGCAACCTTATTCATTTCCTTCATTGCTCTTGCTAAGGCCGAGACAGCAAGAGCAGCCTTTGTGTTGCCTGGTTCAGCAATAAAGATGTTGACATCTTTCATGTAGTAGTGCCTTTTGATCAGAATGCAGGTCAGGGATTTAACAAAAAAAAAAAAGTGAAACAGTTAGCTATGATTGTAGCCCTGATAACAGAAGCCTAAAATCATTCACAGTAACCTTCAAGCAGCTGTGCCTCACCTCAGTATATATGAAGCATCAGTAAATCCCAGAAGCTTCACACCCTTATCTGGCTTGAACCGTACAGTATCCCATACAGCAGAAGATATAGGAACAACTTGTGGCCCATATCGGTAACCCTTAATTCTTTGTTCAGGGGGTACAATCTTGCTAGAATCTTCCATGCTTTTGTACTCATAATCTACCTTGACTTCATGTGTGGCAAACCTGTCAGTTGGAGGTGCTCTATCTGAATATTTCTTCAAAGTGGGAAACTTCTCTTCTGAGGTTTTCTTGTAGACCCATACCTACTCAGATCATGTGTAAATACATATAAATTTGAGTCATTTTCTCTAGAAATACAAATCAAATACTATTATGCACAATCTGCAGTTCAAGTAATCATCCCTTAGACTGGAGATAATTATGCAAGTTCTACTTGCATGCTTTGCTAATAATTTTCAGTGAGCACACACTAAGTTGTGAATACAAGCTCTTACCAATGCCATATAATCTTTTACCTTTGAAATATAGCCACCCAACGACCAAGAAACACTATAAAAAAGACTCACAAAAGTTCAAGGGCTGCAGTTCCTTCATATGTAGTTCTTTTACGAATGACCATGGTGGAGTGAGGAACCTGATCCAGTGGAAAATGTGGAGGAGCCCAGTCCATAGAGGACTGAAAAGGT
Organism: Kandelia obovata; assembly: GCA_021464305.1. Classification (NCBI taxonomy): domain Eukaryota; kingdom Viridiplantae; phylum Streptophyta; class Magnoliopsida; order Malpighiales; family Rhizophoraceae; genus Kandelia; species Kandelia obovata. Next base: position 1,781,168 of record CM038486.1, on the reverse strand, counting down.
GCATAAAGTGAACAGATATCTAAGGCCCTAATACTGGACTCTAAAGGTGCATTGGACAAAAGATATCAAGACATGAAAAGAGCGCCTTCCACCCAGGTTAACTCAATGTATAAAGTGCTTAGCCAAGAAAAGCACAAGAAAATGTGAAAATAAAGAAAGGGACAATTGCCTTGCATCAAAAAATTCCATGCAACTATATATCACAAGATTGTTCATACACTATACATATTTGAGTGTTCCAAATGCCTTACCTTAATTTTCATCTTGGGGCTGAGTTCAAAATCACCCCTGAATATTGTGACTGGAGATATATTCCGAGTTTTAAGTGCACCTAATAATGAAGTTGGACTGTCAACATGGACCATCTTTGCTAATGTTTTCTTCGAGAATAGATTCAATAGATGATCATTCTCATCCATTATTGTTTGATTTACATCTCTGCTCAGCATTCCCCTCACAACAATACATTCCATTCTCATCCCATGTGCTGTCATTTGTACAGAAATGGTGCTCACTTGATCTTCTTTGGAACCTTCATAGGGATCTTTAACAGGACATAGTGCATTTGTTACAAGGCAGAGACGCTTCTTTCCTTTGAATGTTGACTGATATTTCTTAATCAGCATATCCATGCCAACAACAATAGCATCAAGATCTACCAAAAGTTAAGGCACAAAAGAGTGTAACAAAAGCATTTGCAATACCAGTGACATCTAATTCAAAAGAGTTGCTAGATATATAGCTTAACTGCAAACAAAATATAATTCCGTGCAATTCTCCTTAGTATAGATACAAGTAATTCCACAGAGTGGAAAATTGCAGTGTCAACAAACATACATTGCCAAGTATTTGCTGATCAAAAAGTGCATGATTCGAGTTCATTCTCTCCAAGGAAGCAAATACAAATTAGTTAGAGTCATGGTAAAAAAATGACTGCCTGCAATTGAACCAAAGCACCTAGGAGCAGCTCTAATAACAGCTAAAAGGAATGATCCTAGGAGAAATTGCAGTAATGAAGGTGCCAAGGATTTACAGAAAGAATAACTTACAGAGCAAGTATAACAATAATCACTGGATACAGTCACCAGAAACAGTTCCTCGCGGAAGGCATTGCAATATGTCCACTAGATATCCATCAACAGCTGCTATATCTTGCAAAACCATGACATTCTGATATCCACCCACTTCTTTTGTCAGCTCATTGCTAGTCTCTGCAGGTTTCAAAAGAATGTGGGACAATAATACTTCTTTGAGGTAAATCCCCCTAGGAAAGTGATGTTATAGAGTACACAATGTTTAAAGCTAAACATTACCTTCAGTTCCAAAAACAACAACCCCAACTTCATCATATTTTCCATAAATGAGCTGCACATAAGAAAGGAAAGGCAGTTTCAGGACAGAAATCAGTGTAATAGCCTTAAACCGTAAAAGGGCATCCCTATCCCTAGTTCATGTGGCTTGGCATTGGGTCACGGATTGCACACAGCCATCCCCTTGCATTTTGCAATGAGGCTGTTTCTGCAATGAGTGATGTCAATCAGCAGAGGGTCATGAAGGAGCAATTGCACCATTGTGCCAAGCCAAGGCTCGCCCTCAATGTAACATCCTTAAACTACTAACCCCAACTCAAGGATAGCATCTCTCATTGGACATAAAAGGACACCTCTCAATATTAAACCTCAACAAAAGGAAAGTTCAATAACGTACATAACACTACCAAAAATGTTCCAAGACACAATTGAAAAACTAAAATGTGTCCCACTACATGAACCTCCCACACTGAAAGATCTAAAAGAGGGTCAAATGCATGCAATCTTATGCTTATTTTTCACAAAGTGATTGTTTCCACGGCTCCAATAGAAGTCATAATAGAGTAACTCGCTGTTAAACCAAGCCTTAAACTTTAATACAAAATTGAAAGCCTAACAAAATAAAGATATATACAGTACCAGCACACTAGCAAACAACCAAGAAACATGTGGAAAATGAGACAGAGAAATCCCAAAAAAAAAAAAAAAAACTTAATGCCATAATTCACCTTCTTTTGCACGAGCATAGAGCAGACTTTTTCAACTTCAGGAAGCAGAGTGTGCATTGAAGGACCCACATCGAGCAGCAATACCAATCCTTCCTGTTTCACCAGCCAAACAATTATAAAAAAAAAAAAACAGAGAGAGAGAGAGAGAAGAAGAAAACAAAAGGGTTCATCTTTCAATCGGCAAATGTGGAAAAAGGTAAGAAAATCAAATAATCGGGAAAATTTTTTTATTTGAAAAAAAAAAAAAAAAAGCGGGGGGGGGGGGTGAAGAAGAACAAACCAACTTAAAGTAAATTCAAAAGACCGCTTACTCTGTTTCGAGCCATTGCACGTCGTGGCGATGACAGCAGAAGAAGAAGTTTGCTGTTGTCAGAAGCTTGGAAGGGAAGAAGAACGAGTGAAGTCAAAAAAAAAAAAAAACAAGGGGTTAAAATGGTGTTACCTTGTTCTTTTGTTTATATTACAAGATTGGGGGGGTGGAAAAAAAAAAAGAAGAAGAAGAAAATCGCCGGCCCATTCATTTTCTTAAATTTTATATAAATAAATTTAAAATTAAAAAATATAATTTTCATACAAAAATAATTTAAAAAATTCAAACTTAAATATTTTATGACAAATCAACTTCACTTAGAAAGAAAGATGGTTCTCTCTTTTTTGACAATGTTGTTGGCGTTAACTTCACACACAAACACAACATATATATTTATTTTTTCTTTTCTTTTCTTCTATTTATTTCTTCTTCCTGTAACTCCTAAATATTGAGGACAAAAGAGTACATCAGGGCCAGTGGAACCAAAGCAAGATGGGCCTGACAGCATGAGCCTAAGAACCCAATTACACAATTAAAATATAATTTATTTATTTATTTTTTTTAAAAAAAAAGCTCTCCATGGAAAATACTGAATGGTTCAAGTTCAGCCAAATTGAAAAGCGCCCCCATTTGCCCCTCTTGTGATTAAAAAAAAAAAAAAAAGGAAAAAAAATTCTCCTTGTGAGCGCTCCCTGCACTGGGCTTTCCTTATTCACCAAGAAACACCAGTTGACTTGACTGGCGGGGGGGAGTGGAGGGGGGAGGGTGCCATCGCCGGAGCGGCGCCGTCGTTCTCCGAACTGCGTTCTCCTTCCCGTAGCCGTCGTCAATAGGCTGATCTTCATTTTTCAACCATCTGTTTGCCTGAGCAAACACTCTTTTCTCCAGTCCTCCCTCCTTCGTGTTAAAGCTGTTATGACAATTGCACCGACATTTTACTAAATTGATAAAACGCCAACATTGTGCGGCTCCGGCGACGAAGAATTGTGGAGCTCCGGCTACTTTTGTGGCGACTCCGACAACATCTCTGGTGGCATCGGTAACTTCCGCGACAGCTCCGGTGAAACTTATATTCTTCTTCTCTATCCCAATCAAGATACCCACTCTGATATTGCCCACTTTTGTGCGCCGATATTTTCCTCTATAAGGTAAAAAAAGAAGAAAAAAAGAAATAATGCGTTATTTACACGCTTTGGGAGATTACCAAATTAATCAATTCTTGTTTAATTGATGCAATGGCGACTTCATTCCCCGTTTTTGTTGGGATTTCTTTGAACTGGGTTGGGCTTAATCTCTGGTCTCTGCTTTTGTAATTTGCCAAGATCATTCCTTTCTTTCCCAATTTTGATCGGGACTTCTCTGAGTTGGGTTTGCCTTGATTTCCTGTTTCCATGAGCAAGTTTTCTTCTTTTTTGTTGTTTTCGATTTCGAGATTCTGTGTCACTAAAGAACACTGCAAGAGTTAGTCTTGAAATTGCCTAAGAGCATCTGAAATGTGGGAAAATTCTTATTCTGCAGAAGTATGAGTTGTGCCATGCCATTTGATACGTATAGCTTCTTGCTTGTTTGTGCTCTTCCCTTAAAAAACTCTGGTCTGGGAAAAGTGAAATCTGATTCCCAACTTTCTGTTTAGTTTCTTTCTTTGTTGTTCCCAGTATTGTTTCCTTGATTGATACTTTTTTTTTTTTTACTTAAACTTTTCCAAGTTTGATTCTTTGTGTTATTGTTCCCTTGCTTTTTCAATGAAGTGTTAGGGAACTAGAAATTAACTGCATTATAATGCATGATCTTTAACCATTTTTTGATAGCAGGAAGAAGAGGGAAATCCAAGTTGAATCAGATGGGGGGAGGACGTATAAAATTGGAGAATAGTCCTGGGGAAGAACGCAGCCGTGAGGATCGGATTAGTGAGCTTCCTGATGCAATTCTTGTTGCCATTCTGTCCCTAGTGAGTCTCAAGGAAGCAGCAAGGGCTTGCACTCTTTCTAAAAGATTTAGGAATCTTTGGCTGATTATTACAGACTTAAAACTTTGACGGTTCAAGGGGAATGCTTGATTTAGGAGGGAATTGGAGATCAACAAAAGCTAGAGGTGCCGGTTCTTTCAATTGGGTTAATAGGATCTTGACCCTATCAAGCTCCAAATTTTGAGGGGTTTCAGATGAAAATTTTTGTTCCTGAACAACATTTACTGTTTTACTTCTCTTTTTCCTGTGATTGTTCCTTCGCAATGGGGTGGTGCAGTTGGTGATCCTCTCTTTCCTGAACAAGAGAGGGTTTCTTTCTTTGCATCTCAAAGCAGAAGCACCTTTAGTGGTTGAAATTTGTGACTTCTCAACATGAGGAGTGGCGAATTTACGATGTTCCTTATTTCTCTGTACTTCTCTCTTTCGTGTGACTATTCCTTTTGGGATGGGTTGGTGGAGTTGGTGATCCTAATCCTGAAATGAGCAGAGAAAAGAGGAAATTATGTCTATATGGTGAAAGTTGATGTCTTGTAAGTTGCACAATTTTGGGTTTCACTTGTATGTACCATGCTTCAGAGCATAATGCTTGAAGCTCACTTAGAAACTTTGAATGAAAGGCCAGTGAGCTTTGGAAAAATGTAAAATGAGAAGCAAAAGAGAGGGTTATTTTATCTGTATCTCAAAGCAGAAACATCTTTAATGATTAAAATTTTTTGCTTCCGAACATCAGGACTGGTTGGTCTCTGATGTTCCTCATTTCTCTGCACATTCCTGTCTCCTGGTTGCTTGTCTGAAGACTAATTTCCAAATGTTTCATCACAGGATTGTAGAAAATTCCAATTTTTCCAATGTTATTTCCTGTTCAAGCTACTCGGCATTTTTCTGTAATCTTTGGGAGTGATTGTATGTCAAGTTCTACCATTTTTTTGGCATCCTTTACCATTGAAAAGGTCTTAAACCAATCAATGCAACATCATAGTTTGGACCAATTAAGAAGGAGCTTTTAGTTGGATTGCTGGCTCTGATCTGTAATGCTTAAATTGTAATTAAATTGAGAAACACCCATAATTGAAGGAAATCTATGTGGACCATGGTGGCCTAGCTATACTCGAACGCTTCCTTCCTTAATGAGAGCCCATGTTACAGAAACATCGTCTCTCTGAGTTCTTGCTTGAATCTCTGCTCAGTTCTTCCCAAAACTTTTGGAACTCTTTAGTATTTTCCTCCACAGTTTCATTTCCTTCTTAAATACCATAGTTTTTGGTATCCCATGCTTAAAGCATAATGAAAGGGATGCACAATTAAAACATGTTGATTCCAAGTTCAAGTTCTAGGTCCATAACACATTATAATCGCCTTTGGTTTTCACTATTCCTAAAAAAGAAACAAAAAAAAAAAACGCACCTAATATAGACATTTTGGCCCAGAGTCTTCAGCCATCGACACACAGCAGGCAAATTGATTGGAAACTGAATTCTTAAATTCTTAATATTACACCATTCTTATGCAGTGGGAGAGTAGTGAAAGTCTCTAATGACAATTGATGCGAAAATAAAGAGAATCACCCCAAAAGTCCTGTTATTGAGGCGAGAGAGAGCAAGTTCATATCAACCTCACGTCTTTGCAACCAAGAAGATCTTAACACGATCGTTTTCACCTCTTGTATGCATGCTTATATGCTACCATAGGATTTCCAGTTTCCACTATACCAAAGCTACAAATTGTAACAACCGAGTGTCTGGTTTCCAGCCATCCGACCCGAGAGCTTTGCGTTAATCTAAATCTCTCACCTTATTGATTTGAGTTCTTATTCCATCCGCAATCATCTCTTGATTTTTTTTTTTTAAAAAAAAAAAAAAATTATAATTATTATATTTTAAATTTAATATATTTATAAAATAAAAAAATCTCACTCAATATCATCACTGTTTAATTAAATAACTTATTCTTAAAAAAAAAATCAAATTAAGACATGACCTAACCATTACACTAACATTCTTACAATATATATATATATATATATATATATATATATATGATTAAAAAAAAAAAAGAGTGACCGTTTCCACAAATGCCACATTCTCCCTCAAACTTCTAAGATAGTGAGTTTTATTTTTGGTATATTAAAAAAGTATTGAACTTTAATAATCATGACAAATCACATTATCTACTTTAGATTTATGTAACATTTTTACCATAAATCATGAAGTTAGTGAGAATTGCCCTTAGAAGAATACAAACTCCAACTCTTAGGTAAACAAATTATCACTTTTATGTTGATCAATATAATAATTATTATTTTTTCATTCACACTAATAAAAAAATATAATGATATTCATTGAAAAAAATTAAGTTTTTATACCTTAAATTAGTCCTACTTAAAAAATTATATTTAATCTTATTAATGAATTGTTTCCTATTAAATCAAGTGATTCAATACAATAATTATTAAATTTTTATTTAAAAGATGAAAAAATAGTGATAATATTTTTTTATTATGATAAAAGTTATTAGGATGAAATTATATTATATTATATATGAGTAATTAGGTTGTTATACTAAACTCGTAAAAGAATAAATTTTGGTAGTGCTTAATAAGAATCACTAATTTTTATTAAAATGATGTAATTTGCTAAGTTAAATAAATTGAAAAATATATTTATTATTTAAATAAAAATTTAAATTCATAAATACATAATATAAACGAATTTTTTTTTTTAATTAATAGACTACCGTAAACCGCGGTTGAGTGGGAACTCGTTCCTATCTTTTCCAAAACTTTCTCCGATGGTCTAAATAGTGCCATTCCACGTGTTTGCATTTGTGCATCGACCAAACCGCAAACAACGAGCAGCTGATGCCATAAACATCGAAATCATTAGGACACAACATCACCACGTTTGGATCAAAAATAAGAGAACAGAAGACAAAAGGCCTGTAAATAATAATAATAATAATAATAAATTCATTGTCCGAAAAGGAAGAGAATGTAACGAGTCACGTCTCGCACTTTCAATGAGATTTTCTCTGGTAAAAGGTCGCCATTTTATTGGATTGGATTTGAGCGGCTTCAATGTCTCTGTTTAAGTACAACGGGGAACTGTTGCTGCCGGGGAGGAGGGGCATAATCGGTGCAGTGTTCAATTCTTTGGGTCGGAGTGAACATGGGGTTCGGGTGGTTCGTAGAGGGAGGAGGTTCGGTCGGATTATTAAACCCAGTTTCTTGATATGGGCCTTGCTGCTTGCTGCTGTCTTCTTGATATTTTTCGCCCTCTTCGGCTTGAAATTGATGTTTCCTGGTAAGCCTTCTACCTTTGCATTTTGATTTATATTCAGCCAGCCATTTAAGAAAAAGGGGGAGAAAAAACAAAAAGGACCATTCTTTATTGCTTTGTCTTAGAATAAAAGTTTGCTGAGGAAACCCATTTTTGTCACGGTAAAGGTTTCCCATTTTGTTTTATCATTGTTGTTGTTTTTGTGTTTTTGTTTGTGTTTGTTCTTTGTTGTGCAATTGGATGTACATGCTTTAAAGCTTTCTCTTTTTTGCCCCTTTTATTTTGGTTAGGTAATATTGAGAGTGGCATCTCATTTTCACAGGAAGTGCAGATTGGTAGGAATGGGGAAACTGGGGCTTCGTCTAGGAATGGAGTAGCGCAAATCAACTCTGGATCTGATGTTTCCAAGACACCCAGAAGCAAGAGGCGCAGGCATCGTAAGAGAAACTTGCCGGTGTTCTTTATATTGCTGTTGGTTGATAGATTTTCATCTTATTGTGCATACTATGTATGGCTTATTATTCTAGGAGTAGGACAAAGTCAAGATGGTTTTTTTTTTCCCAATCAATTTTGTCCGTCTTAATTGATCCTTGATCTGATCCTTGTGCCTTGGTTTTTCAGATTTTGCTTGCGACGTTGCCTTCTCTGATTCAGTTGATTACATTATTGAACCCAAGGATGTAAGAAATTTTACACAATTTGCAATTCAGTATGTGGCTGTAGATGTGAAATCCTTGGGAAGCAATGTAGTTGAATCTAGTTTTGGGGGACATCAGACACTTGAGGAAAGGGAGAAATCTTTCATTGCTAGAAATCAAACACTTCATTGTGGTTTTGTTGAAGGACCACCTGGATCTCCAAGTGCCGGGTTCCATTTAGTGGAAAAAGACAAGGCATACATGAGTACCTGTCGGATTGTTGTATCTTCTTGCATTTTTGGGAGTTCTGACTTTCTGAGGAGGCCTACAAGCAAAAAAGTAAATTCAATGACAGCTTGTCACTAATTTTTATAATTGCTGGATTGTGCTCTTACAACCTGCTCACATGCTTTGGCAATTTTGTATTCTCATGCTTGTTCCAGATCAGTGATTTTTCCAAGGAAAATGTCTGTTTTGTGATGTTTGTTGATGAGGAAACATTGTCAAAGCTTGCTTCCGATGGAAATGTTCCTGACTCTAGAGGATATATTGGTCTATGGAGAATAGTTGTTGTTAGGAATTTACCTTATAAGGACATGAGGAAAACTGGAAAGGTGCCAAAGTTTTTATCACATCGTCTTTTCCCTTCTTCTCGGTAATCACAACACCACAATTGAATTTAGCTTTAGGACTTGTCTTTGTTCTCATATTTTGAATAAGTCGTCTCAAAATTATTCTATTTATCTATATTCTTGCTTTTCAGCTATTCTATTTGGCTCGATAGTAAGATGCGACTGAATACTGATCCAATGCTGATCATTGAATACTTTCTGTGGCAAACGGCGTCAGAGTATGCCATTTCAAACCATTATGATCGTCATTGTGTGTGGGACGAGGTACTCCAAAACAAGCGTCTAGATAAATTCAATCACACAGCCATTGATGAACAGTTTAAATTTTATCAGTCTGATGGCCTAACCAAGTTTGACCAATCAGATCCAAATACTCTTCTTCCAAGTTGTATGTTTCTTGGTTACTCTTTTTTTTTCCCTTTTTTTTCAAATTTTTGGTGTTGGCATTTTTCTTTTGATCCTTGAGCTGTGAGTGTTGATTTTATGATTGTTATGCTTTTCAGATGTGCCTGAAGGGTCATTTATTGTCCGTGCTCATACAACAATGTCAAATTTATTTTCATGCCTCTGGTTCAATGAAGTTGATCGCTTTACCCCACGAGACCAACTCAGCTTTGCATATACTTACTTGAAACTGAGGAGAACAAATCCAGATCAACCTTTTTACCTAAATATGTTTCAGGTCATATTCATATTCATTGCCTAACAAATTTCTGTATGTGCGTAGCTTATTACTTGGTGAGGTTAGAGACTCCTAGACAACTGGTAACTGGTTATATGTGTTGCAATATCTTGGCTTATGTGTGGGAGTTTCTCTTTTCTCCGTTAAAGATTATTTAGGTTAATTTTCATCTTTAAATTCACATTCCTTGCTCCATTGTGTTTTCCAGTCCCTCTTGTTTAGGTTGTCCTTGGAAAAAAGTGATAAACTACTGATCAATTTAGTTAATTTTTTCTTGATTCAATGCAGGATTGTGAACGAAGAGCTGTAGTAAAGGTATTTGCCCATAGGGTGCTGCAACCAACTGCGCTTCGTCCTTGATGGTATAGAAATCTCTTTGGACATTATGCCTTGGCTGCTAAGATGAAGCATCCCCTTACCCCTCTCTTGTAGCCAACCTTTCCATTTTATTTTTATTTTTAATCTTTCTTCTTGTCTAATATATCCAGATCACCTCAAAATGCAAAATCATTTGCAGTAAACATAGTTCCCACTTTTATGGACCTAAAGTTACGTTCACCCATAGAATTGAAAATTGTGAGCTCTTGGAGTAGGTTGTTATCTTTAGCATGGGATAGCAGCATAGCACCTATTTTGCTTTCTTGTATATGGTTTTTGGGCAATTCTTTGATGGATCTAAGCAGTCTATGCAGGGAGTCTGGGATACGTGCTGAAAGAGGAAGAATAACAAATCCACATGATTTCCTGCTGCTTTTGCAAGAATCTATGTTAATGTAGCTTTCAAACATTGACTAGTTAGGCCCAGGTGCTGATCTGTCTTCTGAGGTTTGTTGGGTAGATGCCTTCTTGATGATGCTGACAACCATAGAAAGGTGCTATTGAATTGACTGAGCAGTTTTCAGCCTGTAGAGATGGATGCCTTTCTGTTACTAGATGTCTGTTGTGAGTTACTGGCTGACTAAATGATATGGTGATAGGATAGCTGAAATGAAGTGTCAACCATGGGGACACTTGGGGGTTTTGTGCCATCTACTCTCCATCAGTTCTAGTTGGAAACCAACCTTCCCACATTGTATGCTCCTGCCCACGTGTGCGTGTGGGGATGGAGTGAGAGCGAGAGAGAGCAATGACAATTAAACCTCTTTTTGGGGAAATTTTTCTGCTATATGTGGAGTCCACCAACATATAGTTGGGATGAATGGTGCAGACTGCCGAGTTCCCATTTTCCCCTTCTATACCTTAGAATCGTTTTGGACGTATTTTACTTAGCTGTCTCCGGGGGAGGGAGATAGACAAAAGGTCAACTTTTTGATAGCAGGCATACCGGCTGATCAAGATCTCCAGTATGTACAAGATTGTAACTTTTTAATGCATGCCTATCTTTGTCGTCTCTATTATCTGCATACAGAAAGAGGAATGTTGCACCAAAAGAAACAAAAGAGGGGAAGAGGAGGATTACTTTGTAACCATACAATACAAGGCACGTAAATTATGCATTTTGTGGTTTCTGGAACACATTGGCCCAAATGTCTGAGACTGCAAATCATGCTGTCTATGAAAGAGAGCAATTATTCCCTGTGACTTGCTTGCTGCCGGGCTACTTAATGTCTAACAACTGCTATAAATTCTTTCACCTAACCCCATCAAAGCACCAATAATGCCTTTGCTTCAAAGATGTAAAAATGACTACTGCCTCTGGAGTTGAAATCTATATTGTAAACAGGATCAATACTTCATTTGGTGCTCCATTCTGGCCGGCATCTTCATGGTCTCCGTTGATGTTTATTAAGTTATGAGTTATATAATAAGAGTAATATTTTATATTTTCATAAATTTTATACTCCTCCTAAGATTAGAGCTGGAGACCTCAAAAGTAAGAGAGTAAGTTTTTAATTATTAAGATGTTTTCTGAGGAATATCTTGCATAACTCCGAACAGTTTGTCAATGTCTATTTAGATTCGGTCTATCTCAGTGTTCGGCCTTCAGATTGCCGCTTTGCGAGAATCGACACTATATTTCCTGTCTGGGTTGCCGGGTTGGATATCTACTTTGTGATCTAGTAGGGTATCAATGGAATCAAAGCTTTGACCTAAGAAAGAATAATAAATGTGTGTTTCTTTAAGTGTCTTATCACTTCGATAGCTAATTTAACACATTTTCAATATACTTTAGATTATAATGCGTTTGCAATTAATTTCAACTAATTATGATTATAAAAAATTAAAAAATATAACTAACTTTAAAAGCTTTCCAACTCAATGCTGACAGTGAGGATCATTGTGTTCCCCAAAAGTACAAGACGGCTCCCAAATTAAGATCGGGCTTTGGCTTTTTGTTCTCCGCCCCTGGCTTAGATGGCAGACAAGAAAGCGTAGTAATCATCGACCGAGCTCAACTCCAGGCCCATGGAATCTTGCTTGACGAGAATCCCGCACGGGAACGCCCTATTTAGAGCTCTGAAACCAATCAATCTAAAGCCGTCAACTTCCCTTCATTCCTTGACAAAGTTCATCCATTCTGGTCAGTGTTTCCCTCCCAAAGTCTGTAACTTCACCTCTTTTTGCACTCTGTACTTGGAAAAAAAAAAAAAGATTAGAACTTTACTGTGATTCATTTCTTGATCCATATTAGCATCTGGGTATTTGGTAATCTGACCAAAGTCACTATCTTTAATCACTCTAGGAGGAAGAACTTCTATGAGAAGGGCTTATGATGCATTGTTGTTGGATGCTGGTGGAACCCTTTTGCAATTGGCAAAGCCTGTTGAAGAAACTTATGCTTCTATTGGGAGAAAATACGGTTAGCATTATAATTTCTTGTTTACGTTTTAGTTTGCCCAATTCAGTTTTGTTCCTGTTATCTTTGTCCAATTTACTATTCCACTAGTGCTAATCATTATTGGAGAATCATAATTATGCTTCTGGGTAATTATCTATGGAGTAGCTGGAACTCATTGCATTAGGCGATACTTTATGCTGTCTTATAATTTATGGGGATAATTTTTGTCTTAATCTATAACGAGCTTGTCAATTTTTCAACCAATATTTAATTGTGGTTCTAGGTCTGACCGTTAGTCCAGCTGAAATAAAGCAAGGTTTTAGGAGAGCTTTTGCTGCTCCGTGGCCAGAAAAGCTCCGTTACCAGGTAGTTTCTTTTTCTATATCTGAGACTTTCGTTAATGGGTTTTGAGTTATCCAATTCCCATTGGGATGTTGTGCTTCTTCCTGATGGCTTAGTCTGGTAGTTTAAGTATGCATATATGGAGTTTTACCATTCGGCCTCTCCATATTGCTTCAATTTTAGTTTTTATGTGATTATTCAGCAAGTTTGGTTCTGTGCTGGTGTCATATTGATAGGCGTTTAACTCTTGTTCTTACTAGATGAATTGTTGTGTATATAATGCATGAGTAGTTTGCTACCTAACAGAGGCAGGAATTTGGACAGGAATACAGAAACTCAATACTTCATACATTGGAAGCTCTAATGAAAGCCCATTTTACCTTACACTTTTTGCTGTTGTTAACAGGGAGATGGCAGGCCATTTTGGAGACTAGTTGTTTCTGAAGCCACTGGTTGTTCTAGTGATGAGTACTTTGAAGAAGTCTATAAGGTAATACTCCCATAAACTGTGTCACCAGAATCCGTATAGATTAGGGCCAGATCTTATTGTTGAAGGAAAAAACGTAAATTAATTAATCTGATCATTAACTGGATGGTGGAGGTTTTCATTTGATTTCTTATTGCCTGCTTTATGCAGTACTATGCTAATGGTGATGCATGGCATCTCCCTGATGGGGCTTATGACACAATGGTCTTTCTCAAAGATGCTGGAGGTCAGTATTCTCCTTTAATCTTCCACTACAAAACCTAGTAACATCCAATGATTATGTTCCTAACTTGGTGAATGACTGCACAGTTAAGATGGCTGTTGTGTCCAACTTTGACACACGCTTGAGGAAGCTACTGAAGGATCTAAACGTAATAGAACTGTAAGCAGTCCCAAATGTCTCTCTTTTCCATTTATAATAATGGTGTCTCTCAGTTCTATAATTGAGCAGTTCATTGATGAATGCACTGCTCATCAAAGTGCCTCTTAAGGCTTGGGGCAACTCTCTATATCTATATTTTTGAGTAAATCAGAAGTATGCAGTGGTACTCATGCTTTCCATTTCTCTGCAAAAGCACTTGAAACTCCCTTGCGGAGTTGATTAGGCTCTATCCTTGGGCACTTGATACGGCTGTTTTCCAGGCTAATGTAAATTTAATCTCATCATTCTTACTTCATTGAGATGTGAAACTTTAGCTGGGCAATAGGCATTATTTAAGTTAACTGCTTTTGTGAGTGTGTAGACTTTTGGATGGAATTATCAGGCACTATGCATGCTACTTTACATAAACATCAGCATATGCATATATTTTTTTTCAGGTTTGATGCTCTACTTATATCTTCAGAGGTTGGATATGAAAAACCAGATGCAAAGATCTTCTATTCTGCCTTAGGTATTTAACACGAAACCACAAGTTTCTTGCAGGCATTTCTTTCTTGAATAGAACTGGTACACATTGGTAATATGCATGTTTTGCATTTTGTGCTACAAAACCTGATGAAAGTATCATCAATATGTTTGGCAATCTTGTAGACCAATTAAGTGTAGATGCTGGCAAGGCAGTGCATGTTGGAGATGATCAAAATGCAGATAAAGAGGGTGCCAATGCCGTTGGCATTGATTGCTGGTAAGTGGTAAGTGCTCTTTAAGGTCCAATGGAAACACTGTCTGTAAATATTCTTTTATGCCGTATTTGACAATAAAAGCATTTCTCTTGGTACATGATTCCATGTTAGTAGGTGCCAACCAATTCAAGGGATAGTCTGCATCATGTAGTGGGTTGCCTTTGTTGCTTATTTCATAGGCCCAAACAAATGGCTCAGCCTAGACGTGGGCAGTAATACTCTCCATTATCTGAATAAGCAGGCTTTGGGGAGCAGATGTAAAGTTATTCTCGGATATACAGAATCGTATCCTCATCTCTGAATGATAACTTCACTGACATTTTTCCGTTGGCAATGTTTCCTTGCAAGGGTAATTCAATTTTGCTTAGTTATTTTATGTCATTTTCTTTTTCATTTCCATCTTAATACTTTACAAAATTATGTATTGGCCAACAGGATCTTTCATTTTGAAGTATAAGACACCTTGGAATCGCCATTAGTGTTATGTAGATTCTGTCGACCAACTATGTTGTGCAAGTTAAAATCAGAGAGTTGTGGTTGACTCCTTGCTTGCCGCAAGGAATTGACAACTTGGAATGTCAGAAATAAGATCGGAAGAATGCTTCAGCTTACTGATGGCTTCAGGTCATTGATGGAGGTGGATTCTGTGGAAGCAATCCGTTCAGCTGATTTAAATAAGTGGCAGGTTTATTTAAGTTGTTATTGCTAACAATGTTATCAACTTGATGATGATGAATTAAGAACACCAGATCCCTACCTGGTCAATAATAACTGAAATGGCTACATTATTATTTACCCAATGACTCAAAGGTCAAGGTGACCACAACATGATGAAAACTGTGTGACAAATGATTATCATTCGAAAAATATTCAGTTTTTCTGTATTCTTTCAGTAATCAGAGGTAAAAGAGAGAGAAAGGGGACGATTTTCTCAGTGATCTGCCTCCCATAAGTGGAAGTTGGCATCGCCGAAGACTTGCCGCAGCAGCACTTTAGCAGATACGAGATGAACTGAAAAGTCCTAGAGCCCGCGAGCACTCTCATGTTTGAACGATAGCAGTGGAGCTTTTTTTGACACTTTCTGAATCTGCTCGTGCTCCTCTATTATCTCCCACCAAGCTGTTTTCACTTTTCTCTCTTCATGGCTAGACCCTTGATTCATAACCCTTCTGATTGGTAAAGGAATAGCTGCAGTACATGACTTCAGACCTTGGATACATATTTACCATCCATGCATGAAGCCCACCATGTGCATTCAAGCAAGCGGAAAACAGCTTATATACCCACTTCCACACAAATTTAGCTGCCATATGACATTCATAATTAAATCAAATTCAAATGGCATTATAAAACAAGAGCATCCTTTCGCATTTCTGAGAGCAGCACTTTCTTTTTAAGTTGAAGGAAATGAGATTCTGGTCTTGGTTTGATTGTCCTATCCATATACAAGCTGTTGACTGCACAACTTAATCTATATATTTATCATAGACCTGCTATCCCTGACTATCAAGAACCAATTTTGAATTGGAAATAACATAATCTAACTAGCAAACCACACCAGCCATCATAGAGCAGATAATGGAAAAGCAGAAACAAATGAATATTCATTAAAATCTGAATAACCTTGCCAACTGAAACAATTTTCCGCTGATCAATGTGCTTTTCTGATTATCAATACCAAAGCATTCCACCAGAAATGAAGTAAATTGCTTGGATGTCAAGCAAGGTAGCGATACAATTTTCTGTCCAAACTATCCCTCTCCAAGAAATCCCTCTCAATAAGAGACTCAATCCGTTTCTTAATTTCTGTAGGATTAGCTAGGAATCGTGACTGCAATTGCTTGGTGACCTCCGTGATTATGTTGTTATGATCCAGGACTCTCCTTGATTTCATGATCCTGACTATTGCTGCTTCAATCTGAGGCTTCCTGTCCTCCTCCACTCTCTGCCGGGTCTCTTGCTTCTCAGGTTCTGATTCCTTTTGTGCAACTACAGTTCCTATCTTCACCTTGTAGAATTTGGTCGTGAACTTGTCATTGACACAAAAAGCATCTTCTTCACTGATGTCTTTACTCATGGGCTCTTTCCGAAGAACATTCTTTCCCTTCACACAAGCCATGGATTGCAGGCACCTCTTCAAGTCTGTAGCAGGAATCTCTATTGCCTGCTCAATCTCCTTGTAGCTAAGCCGATCAGCATTGTTAAACAGCATGAGAACACACATTTGGTAAGTGGAGACATTCAACTCATGTTTCTGGCCCTTTCCAAAGGTTGCTTTAATATCTGCCGTGCCCATGTTAGTTTGCCATGACAATCTCCGACCAGTATGGGTTCCAAGGTAATATGACCTGAACTTATCACACAAGGCTGACATTTCAGAGGGCAAGTTGCAGGTAACAGTAGGCTGTGTGGGCCAAGATCCTGTAGTTAAAACCTGGACAACTAACGTTGGTCCATCGCTTATCTCGGGGTGGGATCCATAAAATCCTTGCATTGTGTCTTGAGAGGTCTTCATATCTGTAAACATGCCTTCTAACTTTGAGGTGAATTGATATCCACATTCTGTCTTAAGTTTGACTATCAGACTTCTTTCTGCATCGTCAGAGACTGTTTTTCCCAACAATAGTCGCTTAGCTAAATGCTGTTTATAATACTTTTCAAATACGTCTTTCTCCTGCAAGTAGCGGAACAGCATCATCACCTTGTCCAGGATAACTTCCATGTCCTCCTCACTGACACCCTTTAAACCTTTCCGAAGTTTGTCATCCACAAACAACGAAATGAACTCAGGAGAGCGAGCATTCAGATTAATAAAGTACTCAAAAGATGAATTCAAAGCATTCTGGAATGTCTTGTCATTGTTGAATGCAGAGTTTATGATGCTATCATACTTGTCTTTCTCATCCAACAAACGCTGAACAAATTCAACAGGATCCTTCAGCTTTTCTGGATCAGTGACCAGTTGTCTACCTGTCTCCCTAAGGCGTGCAGTCATCACCTCTCTTATTGTTGAAAGACCATGAGGAACCCGTCCGAACAAATTGTACATTCTGCCCAAATCTTCATATTTATCATCAAGAAGCATATGGACCAAGCCTGAATTTTCCATGTGGACTAGCCTCAGCATTTGGTTAGCAATCATCTCCTTTTCCACCACATTAGTTATCTTGACTTCACTCTTGGCATCCAAATAGTGGGTCACTCTTTCTATCTCTTCATTTAAACGTTTCTCCGCTCTCTTTAAATACTCCCCACAGTTACAACACTCAATGAAATTCTGAGATTCTCCCCAATAAAACTCAGCTGAAACCTCAAGAAAGGGCTTCTCAAAGTCATCTTGGTAAACAGAAGACCCTAAATCCATCAACATCTTGATTGTATTCCTCATCAACCCTCGGTCTATGACTTCACCAGTCCGTTCCCGATTAACCCATTCCAGAAGTTTATTTAAAAGCCTCGTCTGGATTTTGCAGGAGTGTATAATGTTGTCCCTCCACAAGATCACTCCAAGCTCATGAACAGGGGTTTTATGGGTACTGGGTATATAAGTCCTGTCCATGTACATCAATATGTCCCTGATCATTTGCAATGCTTTGTTATGATCATTCCATTTCCTGTTCAGCTCCTCTAGGAATGAATCTCCCTGAGCAGCCTCAATAGATTTTGATATTTCTTTAAGATGCGAGGTCATAGTTGTCACCAGACCGGAGTACAACTTCTCACCGAATTTGTGCAGAACCATATTATAGGCATTCCTGAAACCATGCCAACAAATTAAAAATCAGAAACATAATCCTTGACCTCCTCTATTAATCCTTGTCCCTTTATCTCTCTCTCTCTCTCTCTCTCCACCAGTTTTCAGTCCGGCAAGAGAGCATAGGGGAAATGAGCCCTAATTACTCATACTCAACCCGGCACGGCAGAAGCAAACAGATTATTGAGCAGCAGCACCAGTAGCAGTTACGAATCATATAACGCTCATTTCAAATCACTTCGATTGAGAATTAGAAATCAAATTCACACGCACGGCTCAAAACATATGCAATTACAAACATCCATAGCAACAAGCACTTCTAAGCAACCATTCATTCGAGTAATCCTGACACCACCAGCCTTGAATTTCAAGCTAATTTCAGTAAAATAAAAATAAATCTGTAACAAACCCCAAAATAAATAAATAAAACAGAGAGAGAGTATATCAATTAATTATAAAAATACACAAATTTAGGCAATTTTAATGCTCAAAATTAATTATAAATAAAGAAATGGAAGAAAAAATTTACCTGTAAAGTTCTTCGAAACTGAGGCCGCTGGCGTTGTGGTTGTAAATCTCGTGAATAGCGTGCTCGAGATTCTTCCAGGTCCTATCGGCGTATTTCTGATCCACCACAACCCGGTGCTTGAACGCCTCTATCTGGAAGTTCCTTCTCCTTTGGTTACTCATTTCGGATCCAAAACCAAACTCGAATCGGATCCTTTATCCAAACAAATAAAAACAAAAACCACACAGAATGAAACAACTGATTCGTGCGGAAATTGCGATTTCTGGTTGTGTATTAGTTAGGGTTTGAAAATTGGAATCAACCACTTCTTTGTAATTATGATTGAAATATCAACAAAATTAAAAAAAGGAAAAATAAAAAATTGGTTGTTTGCGAGGAGAGAAAGAGAGGAAACTGTTGCTTTTCTTCCCACCGTTTTTGGTTGGTTTCGGATGCCGTTTTGGCGTATTGATGAAGTTTGGGATTTTCTTGTTCTTGTTCTTTTCGGGCTTAAAAAAATGATTACTTTTAAGATAAAAACAATGATATTTATCCTAATTTAAATTAATTATTTTTTAAAAAAATTATATTATGACCAATTTTAAAATTTTAAAAAATTATATAAATTATAATGAAGAAAAAAAATAGAATAATATCTTTTATAATCAATTGAACTTTTAATTAGAATATTTGTGATCATATTAATTAAAAAAACAAATTTACAATGAAAAAAAAATTATTTTTACAAAGAATAAAAAATAATTATATACAATCTGAAAAATTTTATATTTAATGAATACATTTAAGAATTTTATTGTGGTAAAGAGTGAGAAATAATTATAGCAAATAAGAGAAAAGACTTCTTATGTGAAGAAAATATTCTACCTCCAATGAATATGTCTAAAAAAAAATTATTGTCATAAAGAATAAGAATTAATTTATATTTAAGATTATCACTATAGTTGAGAGAATGAGACAAGTTGGTAGAAGAAGGCAATTCTCAAAGATGATTTATTATCATAAAAAGTGATGAAACAATTACAAAAAGGGGAGAAAGGGGAGAGGGAGGAGGAGGAGGAGGAGGAGAGACTTAGTGTGTTTGTTATGGAAAAATTTTATTTCCAATGAACCTGTCTGAAAAAAATTATCATTGCCATAAAGAGTGAGAATCAATTTATGTTTAAAGTCATTGTTACAGTTGAGGCAAGGGAGAAAGTTAGGGGAGAAGGGCAAAACTCTTGAAAATGAAATGAAAATTTTGAACAACTACTAAAATAACATTTTAGACCTAAATTAGTTTTATTTTATTAAAATTAGTAATAAAATTAAAAATTTGTCATCAATTTATTTTATTACAATTAAAAAATCTTTTATTCATGAAATTCACTTTTAAAACTAAATACCCAATAAATATAATTTTGAATGAAATATTTTTTAAGTTATATAAAAAAAATAAAAAATAAAAGAAACTAAGGTTTAAAAAAAAACAAATGACCAAACATATAAAATTAATATAAAATATTAAAAAATAAAATTTATCAATTATTTTAAAATATTTTTATAATTATATTTATTTTTTCTGTGCGATTAATTAATTATATTTAATAAAAAATAAAATAAATTAATAAAAATTAATAAATATAGTAAATATAATTAATTAATTAATTAATTATTATATTCTTAAATACAGTAAGTAAACGCTGCGTTTGGTTTGGAAGTGATTGGTAACAAGGATTTAATTATTATTATTTTGTTTAATTGCGAAAGGTGAAATTGTTGTCGTTGTTGGGGTTTTCTTTTTCTGGGACTGCCGGCGATGCCGGAGGATGCTTGCACGGAGCACCCCTTGTTCGGGGCTGCAATATCTAGCGTGTTTCCGGTTAGATTCAAGGTTCGTTACTTTTATGAGATTATTGGAGGCCGATCTCTCGAAAAGATCAATCCTTTTGTTTTCCTATTTCTACAATTTTCTTTTATTTTCGATCCTCAGTATCTCATCATCTTATTCTCTACTGAATTTGATTTGATCTTTTAGACCCATTCAGTTTTGGGGGGACGTTTATGAATGCTATGAAAACATTTAATTGATTTGACGAGTGGGGCTTGTGATTTTTTATTTTTTTTTTGCAGGATGTCAGCGAAATTCGGGAGGTTCCCGATCATCAGGTTAGTTGTACTAAAAAAATGGGGTTCTTGATCAATTACTTTTTTCCTTCGTTGTGTGGTCGGAAGATGGACGTGTTATTGAACAATTGAATGATTTGTGCTTGATGGATGAGAAAAGGAGGCCTTTGTGGACCCTGCACGTGACGAAAGCTTGATCTTTGAGCTGTTGGATTTGAAGCATGAAGTTCGAGATGATGGCAGTGCCGCCTGGTTTCTTCAAGACCTTGCCACTGAACAAGATGCTCAAGGATTCACGGTAAATCCTCGTGTCTGATGGTTTATTCTTGAATTTCACTTTGAAAATACTAAATTCCGAACATTTACATATCAGTACATCCAGAGAATTCTTCAGTGTTTTAAGGGAATGAACATTGAGTGTAGGTTTTTTATTTTTTTGTCCTATTCCCATTTTATTCAGATAATTGAGCAGTCTGGAGTAGTTGAGGTCCCTGATCTGCGGTACAGGAACATTGCAGTTATTGCTACAACTGCAGTTGGCCAAATGGTATGTGCTGCATCAATTGCTTTTAACTCAAAATGTTTTATTGGCCTCTGGTCCTAGCTTTTGTATTTTCTGCTACTAATTACATTTCTCTGATCAAGTTATATATGCTTTCTTGGGGTCACGTGCTGATGTTACCTAAAATCTTTTTTCCTATGCACTTTCTTTTGTGTACGGTTTGGTGTTATCCATGGATATTATGTAAAGCTATGTTCATGGTGTTGTAGCCTTCATCTTTAACAGATATTTGGTTCTTTATTGTTAAATTAACCCAAAATGAATATCTTAAACCTCCAAAACTTGCCCTTTCTTTTTGTATAGGCATCATTATGAACACATTATATTTTGTGTTTATGGAATTTTCCCTTGTGGCCACTTTGGAAGTGGACTAACAGGTCTAATTATAACTGTTAGTAAAGAAAAAAGAAAGAACGAAAAATAACTTGATGAGAAGCTGTGATAGTACATGAATAATGTGGAGTTGACAGTTAACATTAAGTGTTGAGAGTTCTGCTTAGGGGAATGATTCAAAGCAAACACGAAGTAAGAGCTGCAAGGGCTGATAGTGCAGTAGCAAACAGCAGAGATAGCAATAAAAAGTTTCTGATTTCTTCTTTTCTCTTTTCCTATAACTAGTTTGAGGATGCAAATATCTGGGATGTTTAAATTATATTGTCGTCTGGCAGTGTTACTGAATGGGGAGTTTTTTTTTTTCTAATTATTTTTTGAACATTATTTCCAATTTATACACCCATGATGATTAACTGGTTTTTGGCAATGAGTGTATCAAATGAAATGCATATCAAAGACATCATTTAGTTTTTTTCTTTTCCCATTATTCCCAAATTACATTGGTGACTGTTACTTCCACTGCAGCCATGTGATCTGCCTATTTTCATCCTTTGTTGGTGATTCATGCAGCAAATTTTGTGCAGGCTATCTCCAAGGAACGGCAAGGAAGGGAAGCACAAAATATTGTGAGAGTAAGTTTGTCATATGCTTTGTCCACGAAAAAAAAAAAAGTTTATCATGTGTTCTGCAACCATTCTTAAGTGGTTGTCAAATAGTAATTGCAGTTCTATCTGCTGCAGGTTTATTTGGCCAATCTACGCCTGAAGGAAGTTGGTACAGATGTGCTTGTAACTTCATATGAACCCATCTTAATACAGTAAGCACAAACAATATGTCACAAGAACAGTGTACTTTTTTTTTCCTCTAATTTAGTGCGGCATAAAATTCTTTCAAATGATTTGGAGAGTATGCACCAAAATAATTGAATCTGAGGTGGGGATGGCATACATTACGTGAAAACAATAAGCTTTACATCCCACATATGTGTGACACTCTTTTTTCTTAATTTTGGAAATTATTGAAAGCTCTTTAAACTGCTGATTATTGTTAGACCCATTTTTGGAAAGTTTGTCTAGCTTCTCTTAAGAAATTATGGGGGTGTGGGATGCATGTGAGCCTTTGAGGCTTTGAGCTATATTTTCTTAAGAAATTTTAGGGATAAAGGATACAGGCTCTTACTTAATGAATCTATGCAGTTATCATAGAGTTTAAGCCACAGGAAATTAGCAAAAAGAAGGGAAGATTTTTTATCAAAGCAAAGAGCATGGAAACTTAAGTTGGGTTTTTCACCTCCTCTCCTTTTTCCTCTTTTTCTTTGGGTGGGGTGGGACTTTGGGGGGTTGGTTGTGGAGGGGTGGGAATTGAGGGTAAAGGCCCAGGGATTTCTATCAATCTGCTGCTGAAGCATCAAACCTTCTTCTGGATAAATTGTGCATTTCATCATGTTGTAGTGCAGAAAAACAGAATGGGACACGAAGAATTTAAATTTTGTACAGTTCATTAAGCTGTCGCCACTTGCTCTTACACATTGCTGTTTCATTTCTCTGATTGCAGTCCTTTGAGCGTGAGTGCCGGGACAGTTGGTGCAGGACTTCCTGTTTCTGCCATCCAAGCTGGATTCTTGCCAATGGCGGAGGTCTTCAAACTTGCTTTCTCTTCTTTCAAAGTAAATGACTGGAGCCTTTTTGGTGCTTCTGCTGCTGCTCCTTAAGATGGACTTAAGAGCACATAACCACTCTGTCAGCCCGAAACAAATGAGGATACGCTTGTTCAGCGGCTTTGGTTATCTATTAGGCAGCTGATCATGAATCCGTAATAGATTTCGTAACTCATATACTGTAGAGAATCCTTTCGAACTAGCCTAAATATTTTCAATACGATAAACAAAATATAGAGATGTTAATTAGAATTTCACGTTTTGACAATTTAAATGCCTTTCTCCAACATAGTACTGATTCTAATTAACATCTTTATTATTTTGTTTATTCCATTGAGGGTGTTCAGATTAGTGCATAAGTATATCTCTATTATGATTCGATTCTTGGGTGTCTTCTGTGTCGAGGTGCTGTATTATGAGTTGGAAAATCCTGCTTTCCCATTTTCTTCTAGAGAAGCCGTCCTTGTGTAGTTCTATGTTGGTAAATTTTCTGTGGTTTGTGGTGCGAGCAGACAAAATTTCTGAACGAGCTGATGATTAAAATCTGATGTTTCATATCATGTGTTATGTATTTCACTGTGAGTAATGCGTTAACATTTGTCATGGAAATGTGGTCCTTCATTTTTTATTATTTTTTTTAATTGTACAAAAATGAGATTAGATGTAATGAGGAACCCAGGCTACTTTAATAATGTAGATTTTTTGTTTTTCAAATAATATAGCATAAAAGGTTATTTTTATACGTATATACCACTTGAATAATAACTGTGTCTCTTTTTTTTTCTTTTTAAAATAATACAATAGTTAGTACTATTTGAGTGATATTATGCCAATTTTTTATGGTTAAGTTAGAGAAGTCTAGTCTCCAGGATTTTTCGATGAAAGGGTAGTGGTGGATTTTATTATTGAGCCGTGTTGAAACCACACAGACAATGCCCATATGATTGCTCAATTCTTTTTTTTTTTTTTTTTCTCTTTTTTAACAGTGTACTTGTCATTCTTTACATTAGGATTGTTAAATGTTAGTTTCAATCATGCACCTGATGGGCCACTTTGTTCCTTAAAAGTACTCTCTCTGTCTCTCTCTTGTTTAATTGTGAAGGTAATGCAAATCTAAAAAAAAAGGCGCAATCGAATGGTTAATTGTACAAAAAATGAGATTACACCTTTATAGTTAGGCTACTTTAATAATGCAGTCTCAAATTTCTTTTTTTTATAAATAATGTAGCATAAAAGCTTATTTTTACAATAGTACAACATTTTTATAATTGGGTCTTTTTTTTTTTTTAATAATGTAGCATAAAAGCTTATTTAGTGTCATGAGTGATGTCACATGAATTTTTTCTAGTTAAATTAAAAAAAGTTCAGATTTCATATTTTTTTCAATGAAGGGTAGAGGCGAATTTTATTATTGCAATGCCCTAATGATTGATCAATTCTCTCTCTCCCTTTTTTTTATCGTCCCTATCATTCGTTATAGTAGTATTGTTAATGTTAGTTATCAATCATGGACCTTATGGGCCACTTTGTTCCTTAAATGGACCCTCTCTCTCTCTCTCTCTAAATGTGAACGTAATGCAAGCCTATAAAAAATACAATCGAGTGGTTACTTGTACAAAAATGAGATTATACGTAGTAAGGTACTCTTACAGTTAGCCTACCTTACTAATATAGTCTCAAATTTTATTTTTTTTTGTTCTTTTTAACAATGTAGCATAAAAGGTTAGTTGTATAGTTGTACAGCACTTTAATAAGTGTCTTCTGTTTGTCATTTTGTAATAATATAACACTTAGTGTTATGAGTGATGTATACATTTCTCATAGTTTAAAATCCTTTAATATTATTTAAGTGTTTAGGGTTATTTTTATTTTTTGAATTCAATATTTTCTTTAGTGTATATTGTAAGTCCTCCTCCTAATTGGCTTTTACAGTTCCACACACTGTCGTTTTCACTTGCAAGTAGTAGCATTTCAGTGCTTGCTTTTAATCTCCACCTTTTTATTTGTTTTCTCTGTTCTCAGATTGTTATGTGTTGCATGCCAATTGGGTACAAAAATGATTAAAATTAGAGTTGTAATTATTTTTTCTCTGACTGAACTTTTAACTCCAGAAATGAATTATAATTGTTGGCGCTGTGGCATTAAGTATGACGAGGTCACTCCTTGTAATCTTCACAATTGAGTCATTGCCATTAATCCAATAAATTTTCATATAAGAAAACATGTTAAAGTTTAATATATGCATAATTCATTACTAAATTTCATATAACTACTTAAATATTTTTGATTGATCAAATTTTCAGAGAGTGCTACAAAGTAGAAGTCCTTGGATTTTAAAAAATCACTATTAATAAAATAAGGAAAAAAAATGTAATTTTTACTCATAATCTTCTCATATTTATTTAAAAATTCAAGTCAATAAGTAGTGAATTCTGGAGACATGAAGAAATTTCATTCCTTTAATAAAAAAATGGTCAAATATGAGATAACTTATTAAAAAATAAAATAATTATTAGAAATAATAATAAAAATAAATAAATAAATAAGAGGAAGGGGGTAAATTTAGAGGGTATAGACAGAGAAAGAATTTGAAAATAGTAACAAAGAATTTAGTATATGAAATATGATAAGATAGCATAAGATAAAATAGGTAGTAGAGGGATGCTACAGTATGTCTCAATTCAATAATTACTGCGAAAGAGATGTTGTATTGGCACGTTGAGGGAAATAAAATGGGTGAAGAAGGTTATAATGTCCAAAATAATTGGAAGAAGTAAAATTACTAAATAGAATATATGAAACGATATTTGAATTATTAATTATAATTAATTATTATAATTATATATATATATATATAGTTTAAATTCGATCCTGTCCATATTGTGCACTAATTTCATATTCCAAGATTCCAAGTGAGTGAGAGTGACATGACATGACATTGTCAGTCAAACCACCAACTTCGCCAGAGAGGGACATTCCATGCAAGCGGTGAGAGGTGAGCTGGATGAATGATGATGGAAAATAGATCTCTCCTCTCCTCTCCTCTCCTCTTGCTTCCTCTTGCTTGTTCTCGTATAATTACAGTTAAAAAGCTGCTTGAATAGGCTAAGGCAGACTCAATAATTGGACCCATTCGCTTAGTCTCTTTCAAGTTATGTAGCAAACAAATGCGTACGTATTGAACAGAAATGTGCAGCATGCATGTTTTCATTGATTAATCTCTTTCGAAGTGTTTAAACTTTAGAGGGGAAGTTCTAAGAATGACTTTTCTTCTTCTTCTTTTTTTTTTTTTTTCTTTTTCTTTTTTCCCTTTGAAAAGAGGTTTCATTTGATCGAACATCACTTTTCCTTTCAGCGTGTTCCTGATCAAAGTTATTTATTTTGGAGTTTTCAGGTTCAAATATCTAGAAAAAGTTGTAGAATTTATATATATATTGTATTATTTGTGTAAGGATTTTTCAACTATTTGTCTTTGAGACATTTCAATAGCAAGAAATATTTGAGACATTTCCTTTAACATGTGATAAGGTCCAAAACAATCTATATAGATAATTTAATTGATATCATCAAATCGTTGTTAAAGGGTTGGGATATCTTTGATTTGTATGCACTCTTGTACAAATGCTAAATTGTTAGGTCAATTTCTGGTATATATATATATATATATATATATATAGAACATATAATTAGTTTAGACAAGTCACTTTCTCAACATTAAAGATCATTGATTTTATTTTTATTTTTATTATTTAAAAAAGAAAAAAGAAAAAAGAAAAAAGGATGCTGAAACGAAAGGGTCCATTGCCAGATGCAGGCATGACCGCCGTACAGAAAACTATTCTTCACGGCCCTCATGATTCTGAAAATAGTTCATGGTTCCTGAACGGTGCCGCCTTGGTGGCAGTCCAAAATTCAAATTTTATTAAGAGCTTCATTACGCATCAACTTCATCAATTTCACATATTCTAAGCAGAAATTTATATTGCCTCATTATTATTAGAAGATTTATAAAATAATTATTTTTTTTTATCATAATTTAATAATTAAACGATTCGTTTTGTATCATAAAGATTACAAATTTGAAATTTTATTAAAATAAAGTATATCTAATTTTTATACAAAGAATAGCTACTGACTCATAATATAAACCAAGAAACATGCCAGACGGGTTGAGTTGTTTCTTCTGCCAACGTGCGAACGGTACGGAATGTGATGTGGATTCTCTTATTGATCGATGGATCGCCTATAAGTAACCTATCATCTTAATTGGATAATGCACTGTAACATGCCCAGCAAAAAAGAAAAGAGACAATAATATGTCGATAACCTTTTGTTAATTACTCAATTTACCATGACATTGCACATGGTAAAATGTATACATGTATATGTATATACAATTTTGATGAAAAAAAAAAACGAAAATGATCAAATTTATAATGTGCAATCATCACATACATATATAAACATATTTAAGCAAAAATAAAATAAATAAATATAAATGATGAAACATGTCAAGATGGCATGTCCACATGATGGAACTTTTTGTCAATTTGCCATTTGCCGTTCTTTTCTCATGGCAACCTGCCAATCCTTTCTTGTTTTCAATTCTATTTCTTTAAATCTAATCATACGAGGGTTTGAAAGCTATACATGTAGTTTCACAATTAATAATTGTACAACACACACACACACACACACACACATATGAAAAAAAAAAACAATAATACCAGCAAGCGTTGGTTCAATGATGAAAGATTAATGAAAAATCATAAAGATCTGGGATTCTGAGTCTCACTTTTTTACATTTATTAGCAAAATTACTTTGACCATCGAATATCACAAGGTCCTATAGAAATATCAAAAAAAAAAAAAAACTTTGACCATCAGCCCCATTTAACATAGATGTTAAATTTGAATTCCAAGTGTACTTAGATGACAATTATGTTTTATCTCGCATATATACAGGTTTATGAACTAGATTTGTCTTGTAAATTGATCTTCTTCATTAATTTTAATGAAACTTGAGTTTTGAAATCAGAGACATTAAAGTCAAACTGTATTGTTTGTTAAAATTGCACCATAGCGGAATTTCAGTTAATAGGGGCACCATAATATCACATTGGAGAGGAAGAGTAGCAAGCATTGGAGATTGGTCAAACAGTAAGGATATGAGCTTGTCTGGTGTTTTTGAAAGTTGAGCATATCAGTTCCGAGCATGGACCACAAAATATACTGCGCCTCAATTTTTCTGAAATCGCAAAGCTTTTCAAAATCATAATAATATCTCTATATAAAAACAAAGAAAATTATATATATAAACAACTACAGGACGCACAGTCAGATGACAGGTTATTGAGTTTGTAACTTTCAAGTGACCAACCTGCAGCTTGACCTAAAGTGTAGAGGGAAAGTGACTTCTTTCTTCTACCCCAACATTCCGACAACTTTTTTTTTTTTTTTTGTTTGATTGTTTGTTTGTGAGATTAGCCAAAATGGCTGGTGAGCCATCTGCATCACCAGCAGAGGTTGGCACGATGGCATGGTACGGTATTTTTTAGCAACTAGTGTAAAAGTTGAACAAATTTGCAGAGTATCAACAAGAAGTTAGAGCAAATAATATTTAGTAAACCTTTAACACTATATCTTACATAAAAATTCTAAAATATTGAGTTAGGGATCTATGTTTCTTGTTCCTTTCCGTCTTTTTTAACGTGAGACAGTATTAGAACTGTTACATTAGGCTTACTATTTTGAGATATTACAACTTATCTTCACCTGGGCCTTATACTTTCACTTCCGACTTTGCCATCATGAAATCAAACGTGCATCCATAAATGTTCGAGACTGAACCTTGAGCTCTAGTACCATGGAAATGGGGGTCTAAACAAACTTGTAGAGAGTGAAAAATAAGCTGGAGCCAGCAATATTTTAGTGGGTCTTTGACATTATGTCTTGTCCAAAATTTTAAAATATTAAGTTATGAGTCTTTTGTTATTTAAATATTTATTATTCATTTTTTTATATTATTTTTTTTAATATAAGATATCAGTCTTGATATGACATTGGCACTTCAACAGGGCCATAGAAATGACTGTGCGAGCCCTAACTGATACGTCTTAGAGCTATTTGGAGAAGAAAAAGAGAATCAATGATGACAAGTAGGAGCAGATCCATAGATTTATGGCAGGCATAAAATTAATTAAACATGTTCGTGCTATAATATGTGGGGAATGGCATGACCAAGTGACATGCAAATCAAGTATATAAGTGCAAATCAATCTAGATCAAGTTCCATGTAACTCTTTCCCAAGAAGGTTTTAAGGCCCGATCAAGATCTGTTTTGTATCAATTGCTTAAATGATTGCATTGCTTGGAACGATTCATGATTGATTGGGCATAATATTGTTGATGGTTGAAAACTTTTCTGAACTTTTGCCACTTTGCGTGTCAAGTGGCATTCTCTTGTTCCCTTTTATGTTACACTACATACCCCTTGGCACATGGGTCAAACATGCCATGCTCTCTCCCTCCCTCTCTCTCTCTCTCTCTCTCTCTCTATTACACACACACACACACACAATTTCACTTTGGATGACCCACATATGGACTTAGGACATGCCGAGTAAGATCAAGGGAGACAAGTCTTGTCTGCGAGAGTATAGGGGGCCGGTTAAATGGTAAAATCAGAAAGAGAAATGCACAAGTAGGTTCAATGATATACAGGAACTTGGAAAGTCGCTATTTTACGATCCCATTTAGTGTTAGGCTTACTTAAAATATTGAGTATGTTCATTATTTTGTTGATAAAAGTTATTTATTTATCTATCTGGAGAAGAGCTAGACAATAAAAAATAATTTCCTGAAAATTTTATAATTCTGCATTGGAATTGGAATACCTTTTGTTTTAGCTAGACTAGAAAAGTGAATTTACCGTGATAGATCCACTGTTATACCAAAAAAAAAAAAAAAAAAAAAAACAATGGAAAGTCGCTCTTACCTAAGAGGATTGAATTTCGAGCTTCTGCAAATAGATTTTAAGGGCATTCACATTGATCCAATAGCTCCGTGGATAATTTTCTAAATTCTATCAAGAAAATGCGAGAATTCAAAATTTAAAAAAAAAATAATTAAATAAAGGTCAAACAAATATAATTTACATTAAAATCTATAAACTTTCGTTTAGTTAAAAGGTTGACAATATGTTAAAAATTTAAAAATCTAAATCAATGAACAAAAAAATATATTAAATTATTACCAAACTCTCACGTCTAAGTTATACAAATTGTTAGAAATTTGACTGAATATAATGGAGACTTAAAACATTCAATTTCTCCAAACGAAAAAGCTTTACTATGATGTTTAAATTTGGTTGGTTAACTTGATTTGCCTCTTAGAAATCTTAATTGCAATAAAACTAATTAATTAAGCCAAAATCTTAACTAATAAGCACTAAACATGGTTTAAAAAGTTGCAAGCTGCAGGAATTTAAGAAGGCAGGAGGGCAGTGATTACTGGAATGAGATGGGAGCCACTTGAATATCTGATCTCTTTAACGAGCCTTTTAATTGGGCACCACATGGAATGGAAGGGCCACCATTGTTTTTAAGGGTAGAATGATAAAGAGCACCGTACGTGGAGCCAGAGCCAAAGGCAGAAGAAAATCAGAAAAAAATAAATATAAATAATAAAAACCAAAAACAGTAAACAAACAACACAAAGATTTCAGGCAAATCCCCAGAAACCCGGTGAATTTCCCAAGCGTTAAGAAGAGGGAAAAAAAAAACCCCAAATTCAAAATTGCAATAAAAATTAATGGATTTTGTTAGGAGATGTGTGAATACTATATAAACTAATAATGAATTATGATTGATTATCGTAATTTTTTTATTTTTGTCTATAAAACAAATGGTTTAAATCGCCACTTATTCATAATATTCACCAAGCTTGCATTCTCTGTCTCTCTCTCTCTCTCTCTCTCTCTTTTTCCACTTATTTATTTATTTTTTCAAAATCTATTGCTTTACTTTTGCATAGCCAGCTCACCGCTCACCCATAATGCTCACTCATGATATTATTGTTGCATAAAGCTTTGCCCTTTTGGCCTACTCCTCTCTCTTGCCTCTCTCTTTGAATAGAAATACAACTCAGCTGGTAGCTTTCATCAGATGAAAGGAATTTCCATGCTACCACACAGTACACACACCCAGTTCAGACACACTGAGAAAGAGAGAAAGACCCACCAAAGTCACTGAATTAAGTAAGTAAGGGTCACCTATGTACTAGAACAAAAGCAAAGCCCCCCACCCCTCCTCTCCTCCCCAAGAAGAAAAGAAAAGAAAACATTGTAATTATAATCATGGAACCAGAAAATGGGATCATCAACAGGCTAAATTATTCCATCCAACCTCTAGAAAAGAAGCAAGAACTGGAACAAGGGCAAACTGTAGGTCATGATCAACCAAGCTCATGCTCATCAGACCCCGCAAAGAAGCCACCTCCCAGGCGCACCTCAGCCAAGGATCGCCACACTAAAGTCGATGGCCGTGGCCGTCGGATCCGCATGCCCGCCGCCTGCGCTGCCAGGGTCTTTCAGCTCACTCGTGAGCTTGGCCACAAATCCGACGGGGAAACCGTTGAGTGGCTGTTACAGCAAGCGGAACCCTCGGTCATTGCAGCCACGGGCACTGGCACCATTCCCGCCAATTTCACTTCCCTGAACCTCTCCCTCCGCAACTCCGGCTCCACCATCTCGGCCTCTCACCACATTCGGAGGACTTACTATAATCCAAACTATGTAATTGAAGAACCATTTGCCTCCCAGCAGCGAAGGATTTTATTTCCTTCTGATGATTCTTCTCTATGCTTTAGCTCACTTAGGACAACTAGTGCAGGTCTCAAAAACGAGAACGCCGCCGCCGTTGTTTTACACAACACTACCAAGCCAGAAGTACGCACAAGTGGTGACAGCACATGTTTAGATATCGCGCGCAGGGAGACAAGAAAGCTTATGCCGGCGGAGCATGAATTTCTATCTCAAGGCCATCAAATGGGCGGGAGTTATTTGTTCCAATCGACTAGTTCCGGGGCGATTCCGACTAGTGAAAGCCTGATTCCGGCCACGTTTTGGACGGTGGCCAATCCTAGTAACCAAGTGATGAGTGGAGACCCCTTGGTAACACTTCCTTCTTTCAATGGAGAGAGTAACAATGTGTTTAGGGGTTCCTCTATGTCCAGTGGTTTGCATTTTATGAACTTTCCCGCCACCATGGCCCCTTTGCCTACTCAGCAATTGGGTTCAGCCACAAGTGGCGACGGTGGCGGCAGCGGTGGGACTGATATTCACTTGGGTGTGCTAGCAGCGATTAATGCATATAGGCCAATTATGGGTGGTAGCGGGATCGGCACATCGGGGTCTCAGGCAAGTCCACGGCACGGAGGAGAGGCTGTGCCTTGACACAATTTCTCACCATTCCTAGACCAAGATTGACCAAGACTCAAGTGTATGGTCTACTCGATGCTTCTAGCTTTGCATACTATGTTACCAAGTGATTTTATATAGATATAAGTCCATTTTGCAAGACATGGATTAATTGCCTTTTAAACTGAGTTCAGTGCTCTCACTGTGGTGCGAGACTAGTAAGTAGATCTAGGGTTTGTTGATAAAAATATTAAGATGAGTATTTACATTGGTTTTCTTCTAAAACTTATACTATTATTCGGCATGCAACATTTGATTGCTAAGTTACCATCGCCAAAATGAAGCTGAGGCCATGAGGTTGAAGATTAACTCATAACTCTCTCTCTCTCTCTCTCTCTCTCTCTCTCTCTCTCTCCTCTTGAGAATTCGAGGCCTTGAAGGGAATTCAATTTTCTTACACCATTATGCATTGGCCATTGATACCGTTTTCATCTCTACATTGCAGCAAATCTCTGCAGCAGGTGCCTTACACTGTGTAATGTTTTTTCTGCTACATTTATTAAGAAAAAAAAAAAAAGTAATCTTCTTAGTAGCGCAGCAGGCATGGAGGTTGGTTGGGTGGTCTGTGAAATCATTAACCAAATCCAATTAAGGCGCCTCCAATATATGCAGTGCTGGGGCTTGGAGGAATGACATATAATGGGTCTTGGCTCTTGATTTTTGATGGCCACACAGCGCGCTTCTGGTCTCCCTTCGCACACATTTTGTGTACTGTATATTAACTGAGTCTGAGATGTACGTTCAGACAGTGGGACACATTATAGCTGGAGGATTCTCTCTCTGTGGAAACAATGCTTTTCAGTGTTCTAGTGCGTGATACTCTAAATATATCTTAAACTACTTTGTCTCTAATTTACCTTTCTCACGTCTCCACTATATATATATATATATATATATATATATACATATGCCCACTTGTTCTTCATGACTGTTTTTTTTAAAAGTTTAGATCATAATTTAGAGCATTATTGTTTCCGATAATTCTTCATTTGAATTTGACATCTCCAATTTAAAAATCTGAATTCTTGATTACTTTGGTGTCATCGTAGAAACAATCCCGAAGGTGTTTTGCTTTATACACCAAATAAGTTGTGCTAGTAGGGAGTACATGATGGTAACAAAAATTACAGTAAAACGTGCCTTGTCCAATATTTCAGTGAGATTTTCTCACACAACATTCTTTCTTTATCTGGTTTATTGGAAGAGCTTCATCAAACACATGATTTTGACAAGTTGTTGACATGGGTGAATATTTTTTTTTTTCTTATGATCCTATGATTACACATTTTATACTCGATAGTTTTCACTTTTTAATACTCAGAATATACATTATATATATATATATATATATAGCACAATTAAATATGTTAACTGCATAATAATTACCATAAGATGCATATTGTCACATTACTAGTGTTATTTTTGTGTCAAAAAAAAAAAAGTGTCATATAACATTTAATTTCCCATATTGAAATTATGCACAACCTTGTTTTAAGCAAACATTTTAATATTTATCGATTTGATAAATTTCTACGTCTAGCTCACTCATTTCATTGTTCACAGAGTCTAGATTAGTTTAGCATTTAAAGCATGATCACTACAGCTTGAAGCTGGACCCAGGTTGTAGTCACTACTTGAGCATATGTTTGTCCTTTTTAGTTCATAATTCTATGTTATGTAACAAGTATTTTGTGCTATTCATGGAATCTATATGTGTGTGTGTGTGTGTGACAAGAGACAAAAAGAAATGGAAGAAAATAAAACAATACAAGACTATAACAAGCAAACTACCCTGAGGAATAGCCTTTCCAATCAAATCTCAGCAGAGAAGAACGTGGATGTCCAGGTGGTGGCGCCTCACAGAACTCAAGCTGACCTTTCGAAGAAACACCCAAATCAACAAGGAAGTCTGCACAATAGTTCCGTTTAGCTTAGAGTATGCTATGGATGACAGTCCCTAGGTTATTTAATCAATCTCAAACACTCAGCTGTAATATAGGCTGCTACGAATCATGTGCCCAATCAACCTTTATAATTTTTTTTTTTCTTTAATACCCAGTAGTTTGCCTTATGTTGAGATATATCTTGATCAGGAACGAAATGACTTGAAATATGGTTTGATTGAAGAAATGCAAACCGACTGACTGACTTGGGTTCAAGAAGATTCATTTGGATTAGACGTCATTGCTGTTCAGCTTCATATTTGGGGACGAAACATTTTCTAAGATGATTAGAAACCGGCATGGTTCAACGTAGGATTGTTTTGTCTCCTATTATGGATTGTATTGAGACACCCGTGAAATTCAATTTCGATAGATTTCGTGTGTGTGTGTGTGTGTGTGTGTGTGTAATGTAAATCTTTTAGGTCACTAAATAAATGAAATTGTTTCGTGAATTCACGTAATCAGTCATAAACAAAGAAATTTCAAGAGAGCAAGATGGCAAGGGACAGTTGGCCGAAAAGCAACCAAAAAATGAAAAACAAAACAAAAATAAGATGGCCAGAAAGAGATGGGTAGTAGTGGCCTTAGCCCAGTTTGATAATTATTTGAGATTGGTTTGGTTTGAAAAAAGAAAAAAAGAAAAGTAACAATAATAATAAAGATGGGCTTATTTGGGCCATTACTGTTAGCTCAAACTGCATGGCACAGCCAGCAACCCCAAGGAGGTTTATGCAATTGCAAGAAAAGTTCCCTTGATTTTTTATTTTTATTTTTATTTTTTAAAAATTCTGGCTCATTTTCTTTGTTATGTGCTTTCCTTTTTCATTTTCGTCATGTGCAGATTTTGCTCCATTTTTACAGTGTTCACAATGTGACTCGGTTTTCCCCTTTTGTGGGTTGTATTTACGTTGTTTGGAAGGAAGATTTGAGATTGAAGGAGAGCATTTCATGAGAATATATATATATATATATATATATATATATATATATAATTCTTTTATTTTTTATTTTTCATTTCGATAAGTTTATTCTTGTTTTCTTTTGGGAGCATTTAGTTTTGCCAAAAAAAGTTAAGATATAACATATCTTAGGTGCAACTGACATCATGTCAGCATGGTCTAAAATTTATTAAAAAATATTTTCTTATATTTGATGCACACCTAAGAATACTATGAATTTTTCAAAAGTAACACAAATAATGATAATTAAAATATTATTATTTTTAAAATTCTTTAATATATTTTAAAATTTTAAATATTTTTTTTAAAAAATTACATGATGTACATAAAAAAATAACTAACTTTTTTACCAAAATTAAATAAAAAAAAAACATACAATATTTTCTGAATTTTACAGTATTGATCTTTTTCAAGTCTCGTTACTTATGCTATTAGAGTTGGTGCACATTTATTTTTTTTTCTTTTATGTATGTGACTTTAACAAAAAGTTAAATTTAAATTTTTTATTATTTTTTTTTAATGTCGGGTATGAGCTTAGTCAGATTTCTCTATCTGTGTACCTGCTCTCTTACAGGTCTACTAAAACAAGACGTTATTGCACTTTTAAGTGTCCTGTTGGACATGTTTGTTACCATTGTTGTACATTTAAGGTTTTTAATTGAAAAAAGAAAACATCAATTGATATTGATGTTAATATCAACATAACACCATCTGCGTCCAAAGATTGAATCCGTCAACTTTTACTGTTAATTTTATTCTAGGGCTTAGCGTTATATGTCTGCTCATTGTAAGAGATTATTCTTGGACACAATTAAATGCAGCAAGAATGCTGCTGACCCTTGACGAAAAGGAGCATATCTCTTTTTTTAGAGGGTGAAGCACTTCTGAGGAGCATGAACAGTTGTGTTTGGCTTTGACTGTGGAAAAACTTTCTTGCAAACTCTTGTCTTCAAATCGGGTATGGCTGAGTCAATTCATCCTGCTAGAGTGCTCCTCAGACACAGGCACAATCAGGAAGGACCCGAGTTGGGTTGCCTCATTTGGATCGAATATGAGACTTGCAAGATAAGAGGAGGTTGGTCTCAGTAATACGGGGAAGTTTAAGTCAACAACCCAAAAAAAAAAAAAAAAGTGATTAACGTAAACAGTAACATTATTGAAAAATGATTAATATCTATTTTCATAATGATATCTATAAAATATTTTGTTTCTATACTCTAAAATTCATAGTGTTGGATGTGTTCACTTGCACAATCAAGAACCACGCATGCATAAACTTAATTAGGTATGCAGATTATAGATGCTAATAATTTTATACTTATTTGAGAGAGAGATTTTCCCTACATAATCAAATCAAAAAAAAAAAAAGAAAGGCAAATTGGATGGACAGTGTGCTGCTACATGGCCCATTAACAGGATCCAAAGGGCAATCAATTTGTGCCTTCTTATGATGTGGGCCTTATTCTCACTTGAATCTCTTCACCATCCACCCTTGACCACAAGCCTTAAGCTCTTTAACCATTTCCAGTACTTTGTTGGGCTGGTTGCCTTAGGAGCCAGACTAATAATGGTGCTGTTGCATGTTTAAGTAGACCCCAAAAAAGACACTTACATTTGGGGATTGAGAGTTTCCTGGACTTCTAGAGTTTTTGTCAGTCCTTTCAGAACTCTTTTGCATTAGTTGGTGTTTAGATGATGTCTTTGTTCTAACCAGACATTGCCCTGGTCATCCTGACGCCGATAATGATCAAAGAATGAATGAAATTGCTGTCAAAAAAAAAAAAAGCTCCATTAATTCTTTCATAGCTAATTGACAAATTAGCATGCGTAAAGAAACAGGGGAATGAAAAAAGTTGGAATCCAATTCTTCTCCTTCCTTTTCTCCAATCAAAGATAGAAGAACCCCTCCCCAAAAGGAACAAAAATTAATACGACTAGACAGGGGTACTTTTCCATTGAATGTCCCACCGACCAAAGGTAGGCCTCGTATTGTCTTCGTGTAGGGTTTTCCAAGTTATTATTAGGCGTATTAATTAATTTTTTTGTTTTTTTTTCCCACATATTTATGTTTTTTAATGGAATCTGAAATCGACCCTCAATGCTCATCCCACAAGACTTGTCGTTAAAGCAGTCAAATTACAACCCAATCCATCCAGAAGACTGAAAATTGTCCGAAAAAATAAGGTCAATTTTATTTAAAAAAAAAAAATATTTGGCTGCCCCTAAACACCAGAAGATGCCATGCGATGCTTCCAAAAAATGGAATGAGATGCGCACACGTATATGCATCATCGATCACATGTATACAGTCAAAACAACATGGCAGACAATGCGTTGCTTTCTCTCTCGAGCATTTGGCTACCAACGTCACGTGGACCCTTTCCACGCATTGGCATTTTCGGGCCTTTGGGTCCCACCTTATTCCACAAAGTGGTCCCCGCGGAAAATGCCCTCTTGTCTACAACTCTGTATTGACTTGCACCAACATGGGCTCCATTCCACTCGCCACGCCACACGCTCCCACCACCCATCTTTTCGTGTTTCACGCAGTCACGATCAGTCACCCAAAAAATATATATATATATTCTCTAATAAATATATTATAATTTATTTTTTAATAAAAATACATCATAATTATATTAAATATTATGTTTTCAACCAAATAGAGTAATATTTTAATTTTATCTTTTCATATAAAACTTATCATATTGAGTAATGATAAATTTTAATGAATTTTTGACACACTTAATTATAATAATTAGCAAATTTAAAACAGAATATGGTACTTTGTTATCAATCCACAACATGTGCCAATTTGCCTTTGTGTGGCTAAGCCAAAAATAACGTCTCAAGAAATTGCTTACTACTTTTAATTTATTATATTATTGATTAATTAACACTCACCAATTCATGAAAACTAATTTTGAGACGACCCCATTAAAAATTCATTCATTCTTTAATTAGTTTGAATTTTGAAACCACAGGAATTTGAAACATATTGGTTATATTAAAAAAGAATAAATTAATAGTGTTTTGTTTGATAAATTTGGTAATTTGTCCTTTATTTATGTCATTACATAGAGCGATTTGTCGGAGACACGTAAAAACTTGTTGTAATTTTTTAGATCAATTCAGTAACTCTTGGTTGGAACTTGCAATAATGATATTGAAATGATTCCTGGAATTCTTGGTTCTATGCATTTATGACAATTTTAGAGTTATTTTATTTTCATACACATAACAAATATTTAGGAATTCCCAAGAGTTTATTTTATGCAATCACGACCCTTTGAAGTATGTTCTTTGATTTAATTTATTTGGAATGCAAAGAGTTTTTTTTTTTTTTTTTTTTTGAATTTTTCTGTTCTACGTGTTTGAGGTTTGCTCTTGTCTTCAATTTCATTTAATTAGATAGCGATCTGGTAACTATTTTATCATCCGGGAGTTTTCTCTGGAATTTTGGTGCTAATTGTAGAAGTAGAGGTGACAAAAGGAAAGAAGGGCAGTTGGTTGAGGTAATCCAATTGTAGAATTTTTGTGCATTTATCTACCACAATTTTTTGGTTAATTTTCTCTCTCTCTCTCTCTCTCTCTTAGCTGAAATTATTGATTTTTTGCTTTGCTCTTTTAAACTTGATTGATAAGCATTAACGCATATACGTTCATTCAATTCTTGTTGGCATGATTTGATGAGTCTTTGACTAAAAAAATTGACAATTGTCATTCCTTTATTTGTTTTCGTCTTCCTCAAACATTATGGGTTGATCAATTTTTTCTATTTATTTTCTATTATGAATTTATTCTTGTGCTCAACCGACGGGTGCCATGGAGAGCTGACCCTAAATTTGATTGATTGATTTTGGAGCAAGCAAAGAAGAGTGCGATTGCCTAATCGATCTTGCCATGCCCCATATGCGAAAATTAATGGTTATTAGTGAAATTGGAAAGAGCAAAGATAGCAGGTGAGTCTTTTACCATCTTCAGCTTACATCATTTAGCTAAAATTACTGTGCAGTTGTAAATTATGCTATCCTTTTTCAGCAAGTTCTTTTTCCTTTTTTATTTTTATTTATTATTATTTCTAGCTTACAATGTTACTGAGACATTCTTGTGCGCAGACCCTGTACACAAGTTGGAGGACGTTCTTTGCAAAGATATTGTGACAAGAACATTAGGGACATTAAGAAAGGGATAGCTGATTTTTTACCTTGATGCATGTGTGTGGGTATGCAGTTTGATCTTTATATATGGAGTGTCTGTGCTTTGACTTACTTATTTCTTGCACAATCTTCTTGTGTTCTCCTTTGTTGTCACCTTCTACCCATTCAAGACTTATGTTATTCCAACTTACTTAACTTGCATATTACATCAACAAAAGCCATCACATATCAGCTAGCAGGATTGATTATAAAGAATTTAACTTAATTTTTGTGCTTTTACTCAAGTCTAACATTAATTTAATTTGACTCAAATTTTTAAGTAAATTAAATTAAAAAATCTCATAAATAATTAATGTACATGCAAATAAATTATTT
This sequence comes from Kandelia obovata, assembly GCA_021464305.1. Taxonomy (NCBI): domain Eukaryota; kingdom Viridiplantae; phylum Streptophyta; class Magnoliopsida; order Malpighiales; family Rhizophoraceae; genus Kandelia; species Kandelia obovata. The sequence goes on along the minus strand of CM038486.1, from coordinate 1,741,041 downwards.
AATTTTTTTAATAAAATGATTCAGTATAATTCTATAAGTAGTACAGATAATAGTTAATTTAACACTGATTTAATATATTAAACTAGCATGTTGATGATATTTATTCCTGTGTTGTGGTTTAGGTATTTCTCTTGTACAAGAAAAAAGAAAAATTGTTAAGAGTAACTCAAAACATTAAAAATTTGAGAAGAATAAAGCTATAAATTCTCTTATAAAGAAAAAGGAAAAAACTCATTATTACATATAATGCATGTGTAGACGTGACATATTTGTTAAATAGCACTATTATAAAATAATACTGAATTTAGAAAAAAAAAATAAAAGAAAAGAGTAGTAAATTTTATGATTTTTATCCATAGATATTACAATTGTGATTTATCAAAATAATGATTACAATAATAACATGAAAACAAAAATTAAAAATAGTATTTTTAACTGTATAATTAATTAATTTTTATAAAGTATTAGAGTTATAGAAATATTTAATTTCTATTATAATATTATTCATTTTTTGTGATATTATTCAATTTTAATTTTTTATAAATAAACTTATTAAATTATAAATATATAATAAAAATATTTTTATTTTTTTAAAAATTAAATACTGAAATTTTAAAATAAAAATATAGATTATTAACTATTAAAATATCTCTAAAATTTTTACTCAATTTTAATTTGAATTTTTTATAATATTATAAATTTTAGATATAAAAGTAAAAAATTTAAAAAATAGAGTAACAAAAATTTAGATATAAAAGTAAAAAAAAAAAATTCAACGAACGTATTTTAACTAATTTTATTAAAAGTACAACTCTTGCATCGTTGTAAGCAAACGAACGTGGAAATCCAAATAGTGCCGCGCGTGGGGATCATCTAGGTCACAAATAAAGCTTCCTACTCTGTGGAAAAAGGAAAACGCAACTTGTGCACCGCACTTTTTTTTTTCTTCTTTTTTAGCTGACACAGCACTTTACTCCAAAGTCTCCAAGTATTAGTAATTGGAATCCAATCTTTAAAATAAATTTTGTAAAAAAAAAAGAAAAAATTCTACCATAATTCTATAATAAAATTTTATATAACTCAATGGTTATGAAATTTAGTCATTAATACGGTAACATTAGCAAGCATATGAATATTATATTAGATGTTTTAATATTTAATTATTTATTTTTAGCACATAAAAAAAATTAATTTACCTTCATTTGTGGACCGACCCAATAAACAATGTTAGACACAACCCATTCACTTAATTTTTGGATATCGAACTTGAAATTTAGACATATGGCTCCATCCCTACATATCTGTAGTTGTCAACATCAATAAAACTGGAAAAGAAAAAAAAAAAACAAAAAGAGGGGGGGGGAGAAAAAGATTTCCTAAAAGGGTGTTTCTGTTGTTTTATTTTTTATTTTTTTTTTCAGAACCCCTTAAAAAGGGAAGAGTTCATCCTTAGAAGCCCATAAACAACTTTCATGTACATCTTCTCCCACTAATTTCTTCTCCTTGTTTCTCAGAAGCCCTAAAGCTTTTTTTTTTTATTACTTAGTTTGTGCTCCCTAGCCCTTCTCATACATCACTTTTAACTACAACATAAATAGTTCAAATTGCAACAAGGCATAATAATTAGCATTAACATCTTCAAACTCCCACAAGCCATCACAAATAGAGAAGGTGGGGCCATCTCCACCATTAACAACATCAACAAACCCTCCTTCCACACCATTAACAACATCAACATCAACATTTTCTCTGTTTGGAATCCCAAGCTCATCATCGGATGCTTCAAGCAGATGCCTTATGACCCTTTCTCTCTCTTCTTCCTTCAAGATATCCGGAGAAGAGGAAGAAAGAGGGTCATGATCAGTCTGAGCCTCTGTGGTTGGGCAAGAAAAGGAGTCAAAACCAGAGTCTGAGGACAGTTCTCCTTGAAGGGTAGTGATTAAAGAAGAGAGATCTTGTGGTGGCTCATCTTCTTCTTCTTGTTCAAGAAGAGAGAGTATGTGGTTGTATGGCTTATGTCTCTTGTTTTCTTCCAAGTCTTCTACTTGGGTTTCTTCTCTCTGGCGCTTTGATTGTGTCTCAGCCATTGGAGCTTGAAAGAAGCAGAAAAGAGAGAGCAATAAATACAATGAAGAGATATAGAAAGACACGGAAGACAATGGAGTTTCCAAGGAAAGTGATAGGGTTAGGGAGAGAGAAGGTGATGGAAATGGTTATATATAGAGTTGGAGGAAAGCAAGTGGCGTTACGGTCAATTAAGTGAAAGACAGAAAAGGCTACACGACATTTAAGTGCAATTTTTTAATGTTCTATTATTATAATAATACGACGTTACCTTAAACTATATTAATAATACGAGGTATCACGTCTTCGTTATTAAAAATTTATTTTAAAATATCCATTGTAAAAGAAAAACATAAGACTTATAAAAAAAATTGGAAAATTATCATATAGTATATTTTACAACCTTATTACTTCATAATAAATAAATAAATAAATAAAAGAAAAGAAGATAATATGAGGTGAAGAAGGGAGTAACCTAGAATAATTCATTGTTGCATTAATATTTAGTCTTTATCGATGATGATAAATTTTATAATTTTAATTATTTTTATTAAAATTACAAGCTAAAATAGTTATCCTCAAATCATCTCCATGTTACTTATTACACGAATAGAGTCTTCACATCAAAAATAAAATGATAATAATAATAATAATAAAAGGTAATTGAAAGTATAATGCATAGATAAAGAAAAAGACTGCTATATTGTGTCCCTGTGGGTTGGTCCACCGCTTTTTATGCAAACTACATATTACCGTCGGATCTTTTGGTTGTTGTCGAGTTTCTTGATGGGAAAGGGCATATTAATCGTTTGTACATTGAGGCCAGACAGTTCGCTTGCACATGGGAAGAAATCGAGGCGAGGCTCTCGAAAGATATCCCACAAATGACAATTGGTTAAAAAAGAGAAACGCAACGAAGTTGCTTGAGCAATTCCCAGTTTTTTTTTTTTTTTTCATTAGCAATCAACGGCACAAAACTTATGGATGTTTCACATCCTTTTCTAAATCACTTTTGTTTAAATTCTCGTGACATTGCTGTTAATAAAAAGAAAGTTGATGATATATGTCACGGACTAGCAATTCTCTTGACTTGAATGCTAGTTCAGTCTTCCTCGAGAGTTAGAATACTATTATCAAAAGATAGAAAGATGCACACAAAGAAATTTAGAGAACTTGGAGAATACTATATTGCTTCAAGAAGACAAGTACACTCTTACTTGCTTAGATGCTTTCAAATGAAGTCCCTAAGACTATATATAGTCATCCACCTTCTCAATGGATGACTAGGATCTATTTGATCCAACGGTTCCTATTCTTATTCTAGAGTATTCTAACTAACTCTACTCTTTACAAGAAGATAAGGAAGTTATTTACAGAATTCTAGAGACTTCTACCTTATTCTAAGGTAAGCCTCTTTAAATAACTCAATTTTGGGCCAAATTACTCGGCCCGTGACATTCTCCCCCATTCAATCTGGCGACGCCCTCGTCGCGTCCCTCCTGTATGCCTCGATCACATCAACATTGTTCCACAATGTTAGCTCGTGTTCTCAACTTGCCTCGCTATCAGGTAATCCTTTCCATTTAACAAAGTACTCGACATAACTCGGATGGGTGCCTCTCCTGGGAATGACGCGATGTGCCAATATCTCTTCCACGTCACGATCTGGCATGGTTGTTATGGCTGTAGGTGCCCTCTTTGTTTTGCCCCGACTCGGCTCCTCTTTGTCAGGATGGTAAGGCTTTAGCAAACTCACGTGGAATACTGGATGCATCTCGAGATGTGACGGTAAGGTCAAGCGGTAAGCTAGTTTGCCAATCCTCTTCTCTATTGGGAAGGGTCCTTCGTAACGCCTTACCAGACCCTTATGCACCTTAGCAAACCTTCGGCTTTGATGGGGAAGGAGTTTCACCATCACCAAATCTCCTTCCTCAAACTCCAAGTGTCTCCTCTTGGCATCAGCCCATTTCTTCATCCGTTTAGTAGCCTTAACCAAGTGTGCCCGTGCCATGTCGGACTTCTCATGCCATCCTTTGGCAAACTTGAATGCAGCAGGACTAGGCCCTTTGTAGCCAACCGCCAATGTGTGTGGAGTCATTGGCTATAATCCCATAGCAACCTCGAAGGGACTAGCCCCAGTTGACTCGCTTCTTTGCAAATTGTATGAGAATTGGGCTATGTCAAGCAACTTAGTCCAATCGCTCTAGTTGGCACTTACATAATGCCTTAAGAATAGCTCTAACAAGGCATTCACCCTCTCTGTTTGACCGTCTGTTTGAGGATGAAAACTTGTGGAGAAATTGAGCTCCGATCCCATCAACTTGAATAGCTCAATCCAGAATCTTCCAGTGAAGCGTGTGTCTCGGTCGCTAACAATCGTCTTTGGAATGCCCCAGTATTTCACCACGTACTTGAAAAATAGGCATGCTGCATCTTCAGCTGTAAACTTTGAGGATACGGGAATGAACACCCCATACTTGCTAAAGCGGTCTACCACTACCATGATGTTGGTACATCCATCCGACTTCGGTAGACACGTGATGAAATCCATTGAAACACTCTCCCATGGCTTCTCTGGAATAGGTAGGGGATCCAGCACTCCTGACGGTTGGTGTTGCTCCACCTTATCTTGTTGGCATACCAAACACGTCTTCACATAGAGCTCAATGTCATCTC